>JANJGK010000019.1:44751557-44779057 GCA_039081455.1 Macrobrachium rosenbergii
AGAGAGAGAGAGAGAGAGAGAGACGAGAGAGAGAGAGAGAGAGAGAGAGAGAGAGAGAGAGAGAGAGAGAGAGAGAAATTGGTTGAGGGGTGGTCGTAATATACTTGTGCCTTGTTGCTCTATACATTGAGATAAATTTCATGTTTTGGAATTTCTCTACGCAAAACTATTGTATGAGAAAACATATATGCTATAGAGAGAGAGAGAGAGAGAGAGAGAGAGAGAGAGAGAGAGAGAGAGAGAGAGAGAGAGAGAGAGAGAGAGAGAGAGAGAGAGAGAGAGAGATTCTTATCTCTTAAATATGCAGACCACCAAAAATAAGACCACTTAAAGTAATTTACCTGATTTCACGATAGCATCGTAAAGGGGGAACGGTTATTCTCTAGCTTTCAAATTCTATGATAACAACCTAAAGAAAAAAAATGGCTGCAAATCACATTTCACTCAGGAAATTACAATGCAAATGTGGACCAACTGGGCTGTCCCATCGACTGTGACATTTCCTCCATGGTTTTCCAGTGCAATTTGAATCTGATGAGAAAAGTTTTATCCATTTTGTAAATGATCTGCTGATATTAAGATTCTATAGGCGGGTTTTAGTTTCTACGTTACATTTTGTCCATTGATAATCTTATGAGCGAAAAACTAATTGTTCTGTTGTCTCTGCAAGCCAAATTCATTGCAACCCGAAACCTAAAGGTAGGGAACGTAGAGAGAGATTGAAATTATTTTCCTTCAGCTCTGGGTGAGTTGAGAGATGAATGATGGCCGCGATAGTAACTGCTATATCTCTTAATCTGGAACCGCCCCTAGATATGGGAAATCCTTATACACACACACACACACACACACACGCGCGCGCGCTCACACACACACAAACACACACACACACACACACACACACACACACACATATATATATATATATATATATATATATATATATATATATATATATATATATATATATATATATATATATATAGAGAGAGAGAGAGAGAGAGAGAGAGAGAGAGAGAGAGAGAGAGAGAGAGAGAGAGAGAGAGAGAGAGAGAGAGGGTATATATATATATGTATATATATATATATATATATATATATATATATATATATATATGTGTGTGTGTGTGTGTGTGTGTGTGTGTGTGTGTGTGTGTGTGTGTGTATGTATGTATGTATGTATGTATGTATCTGCGTGTGTCTATGTTATTCTGTAATACGCTCAACCCCCCACCTTGAAACCCCGTTAAATAAATAACTTTGATATGGTTTTTAATCAATGGAGATTATTCTTTAAAGGCTATTTTATCATCAACATGTGAGTGTAACATAACCTCAGATTTCAAAATTTTACAGGAAACCTGTGAGGACTCTGGAAATAAATTCGCTTGAGGTCGTTGACGTGATGGAATTAAACGCTGGAAGCAAAGCCAAGGTAAGAAGTACCTGTTTTATTTTATTGTAATGCTAATTACCAGTTACTAAAGTGAAAATAGCACTCTAGATGTATATCAAGGTGATGACACTTTTGGGTAAAACATGACTTATGAAATTAGTCCTATGTCATTTACTCTGTGTTACGAATATTATGTGAAGAAAGGGGAGCTTGGCCACAGACGAAGCGATAGGCTTACCTCTAAAATAAAATAGAGTATAGAATTTAGGTCTAAGGCCAATCGCTGGGACCCATTGAGGTCAGTCAGCCCTGAAAGAGAAATTAACAGTAAGGAGGTTTGAAAGGTGTAGCAGGAGGAAAACCTCGCAGCTGCACTATGAAATAATTGTTAGAGAGGGTGGACAGTTAGATAGAAGAAAGTCATGGGAGTAATGCTTACAGTGCACCACATGAGGTGCACTGACGGCACTAACCCCCTACGGGAGAACAATTGTAAGCGTAGATAGACAAATAACACCAAGGCAGTATAAGGATTTAAACCATATAAATAGTAAAGTTCGAGAACTACTAATTTTAACAGAGTAAATGTGAACAGATTTTCATGAGGGTATTACTATGCTAATGAATAACGTGAACATATTAATACATTACGCTTTTTATTTTCATGAAGGTAGTTTAGGTATGGGCAATATTTGCAAAACACGAGGGCATTGCAGAAGTATATAAAAATGATCTGGTCAATGCTTTGGTTGACAGACTCCTGTTGTCATGGTTTTCTCGTTGTCAGTAATAAATACATGTAAATGCTCTCAACGTCACCTGGCTACGAAGAATATTCCCTACGAACAAGAGGGAAGTGAAGAACACGCCTTTCCAAAACTCACATATTGAAAGTTGACCTTGAATCGGTAAAAGTGATTTAATTACATAAAAACCTAAATAATAAAAAAAATTGCTGATTAGTGCATTAAACATGCCAAAAAAATGTGAAAAATACATCCAGAGCAAAAATCAAAACAGGCTTAAAATTCAGAGGCATAAATAGAATAATACTGTACTTGGTCGGTGAAGTCTGAAATTCACAGACTCTGAGGGAATATTTTTACCGTGAGTTCAGGGCATGAAGTAAATGACTTACTCGCTGACTTGAACTCAGCAGTTATGAAATATGCAATAACAGCGAAAATAGGCTTTTCGAGTTCGGGAGAGGAAGTGGGGAGGCAGAGAAATGTTAACATGCGTTCACTACACGGGAGAGATTAAAAGGGCTTTATTTATTTGGAATTTGTTTTATGTAAATGTAAATCGTAGACCAGCTTATTTATTTATTCGGGAGATATTAACATTAAATGCAGTATTTACATGTTCTTTTTTTTTTCATATTCACGTAAAGGTTTGCCTGACCTCATTAATTCATAACCGCTGTATCATGTGAGGGCAGCCCATGTAACGTGTTTATATAAACGTCGCTTGTTTGACTGCGTGAGTAAGGTTTCTATGAAATTAGGTGTGATATTCTGCGTAAACAAGTCTTAAAAGAATACTGTGTTCGGCCATAGCATTCTAGTAATACCTACCTAACTCCTCTCTCTCTCTCTCTCTCTCTCTCTCTCTCTCTCTCTCTCTCCACATTTTTTTTTGCCAGCATTCTCCTGTTTCCTTAAGAGAGACAGCTGTCACTTTTATACTTTAATTGCCGAATCGTCAATGAAACTCAGGTGCAAAAAACTTCCAGAAATTAGCCGCTCCGTATGTCAACACAAATGAAACCTCCAATCACAATGCTCCATTAAACTGTATCAAGCTCGCTCTCTCGATTCCCCGATATTCGTTCTATTCCTTGCCAATACGCTTTCTACTCTACCTATCCAGCAATATCTAGGCATTCCTCTCCTCTTCCCCATTACGTATACACTTATCTCCAAACTTTTTTTCCACAGTTTTCTCTACATGTCCGAACCGTCTCAGTATCCTTTGATCCAGCTTTTCACCCATAATAACCACACTTTCCACACATCCATCTACTATGCAAGCAATTCTTCATCTCTAAGTATTACATGAAATTAACTAATTAACTCTCGCTTTCCAGCTATTATGTAATTAATTCTTCTTATTTAAATATTACATAAGATTAACTAAGTAACTCTCTCTTTCCATTATATATATATATATATATATATATATATATATATATATATATATATATATATATATATATATATATATATATATATATATATATATATATATATATATTTATATATACACATCAATACAGTATATGTATATATATATATATATATATATATATATATATATATATATATATATATATATATATATATATATATATATATATATATATATCCCTCCGGGTAATTCGCCTTATCAAAGGAAATAGCTGAAGTAGAAGTGACATATTCTCCTGCTTTCATCTCTCACTCAAAACGCTAAGGCCATTGACAGGTTTCCCGGAAACCATAATTTTTCTCTTCCAATAACAGATATGACAGATATCCTCCTGGAAGCTTATAATATCGGAGCCTGAATTTCCAATACTGGTTATTTTACGCAACAAATCCCAAATATCAAAGGGCTCTTAGTCAATTTTCCTGGCAAATTTCTCTCGAATTTAAATTTTCGTTTGAAATTGAAAGCGACATTTTTTTTTCAATATTTGTTTTACTCCGCTTAATGTCGAAAAACGCGTTGAATGAAAGATTGGATACTTATTTTTTTTCTGGATTACTGGATTTTATTGTATTTGGTTTATGGGTTACCAAGTCATTGTTAATTTGTTTCCCTCTCCACAAAGGCAGTGCGTTAGAATTTAGAATGAGGGTTGATGTTCGCGGAATGCATTCGGATTTATGTTGATTGCTGGTTTCATGCATATATATATATATATATATATATATATATATATATATATATATATATATATATATATATATATATATATATATATATATATATTCACACGCACACACACACACACACACACATATATATATATATATATATATATATATATATATATATATATATATATATATATATATATATATATATATATATAGCAATAGGTACACCAGCAGCGTAGCGCCATCTACATGTCAGTAAGGACACCAAAGCCAAAACCCGGAAAAGCATTTTTCTCAACTTTACTGGGACATGTTCCGAGTAACAATCTCACTCGTTATCAATCTGCGAATTAGGGTGATAATAACATTAAAATTCTTTACAATTCTTATTCGTCTTCTCGCACAGGCGATTATCTTTCGAGGCCTAGTTGCAGTGCAGTTAGAGAACACAGCGAGGAGACTGGTCAATCCTTTACATATAGAAGATTTTTTCGTTTTAATTACTGCTCAGTTTGCTGCAGGCTTCGATATTTTAGAGGAACGGTATTCCTCCAAGATAAAACCTTCTTTGGCTAGAAATGTTGCTGCAACCTCACTTTTGTGTTTTTAGTCTGCATTTTGTTGGTGTGCGAATTTATGGTGCCTGTGTACCTTCCATTTTGATTTTAAGTCATTTAAAATCTGCATTTTCCTAATTTTATTTATTTTTATCAGACCTCTTTTAAACATATTTTTATAATTTTTATAGTCATTCTGTTTGTTGTGATATTGTGAATGTTATCCTCATTTTAATTCGTATTTTGATAACAATTAAGAGTATATATATATATATATATATATATATATATATATATATATATATATATATATATATATATTATATATATATATATATATATATATATATATATATATATATATATATATATATATATATATATATATACATACGTATTATGTATGTGTGTGTGTTTGTGTGTTTAGAGAGAGAGACATAAAATTAAACCTCCATTAAAGTGTTATAGTTATTATATATAAAGAATTCACAAGCTAGTACATTATAGTAATCCTCCGATTCTTATAAAAGTGATGTTTCCACTCCAGAATAAGAATTTCATGCTGTCCGGTTAATCATATGCCGAAGTTTTTATCAAAAATCTATTTCCCTTTAGGAAATGAAATCATTATATAAGAAGCTTATAATTCTCATGGTAGTCATTACATGGTTTGAAAAAAAGCAAAATATGTTTTGGTGAAAATTGAATCTGCAATAAATGTGTTTAGCCAGGCTTTGTTTATCAAAAGATTTTCTTATTTTTTGAAAGAGAGTGAAAATTTTCTAAAACATACGATGTAATAAAATTTACTGAACCGGAAATTGCATGGCGATAGCTGTGCACTTGGGATAATGTAAAAATAAAACAAAAATTACTGAGAAAATGGAAATGCAAGAGCTTTGCATAGGGTTTTTTCCATTACTAATTCCTTCTTATTGTTATATAGCCTCATCCTTTTGCGTATAGCAGACTAATAGTATATAGAAACCGTAAAGTATATCTGACGTCAACAACTTGAATTTAACATAAAGAAGTTCCTTTTCCCGCAAACTTTTATGACTGTCATTAACATGCTGATACGCTTTATAATACAGAACCGTACTGTTTTAGGAAATTATTCCTTAATAATATTAAAAAAAAAAAAATTTGATCAGACCACGGAATTAATATTTCTAATCATCATAACACTAGCCAAACTCCAATTACTGAAAATCGTTTCTCCTTTTATTTTACTAACCGAGTAGAAGATTCCTTTTTTATAAGGTCAACTTTTTCAATAAATATTCTCAATCCTAAAAGTGATATCCACCAGATGACGTTGACAATAATCATGAAATATAATCCTGAAATTATATATATATACACCATGTTCATTTTTCGTACCAGATTACGTAAAGCCGCAAAGCCCTTATAAATAAATAACAGTTTTGACAATGCTGCGGCAAGTTTTTCACTATGGCGCAAAACACGTGGGACAAAAATCACAATAACAAAATGATACGTCCTGTACAGCAGAAAGTAATTTTTCCAAACGGTTTTTTGCGCTTTCAAGTTTTAATTAATTCTTTTCATCGCATATTTCATCACCAGCACACGTTTTTAAAACAAATCTTCGTATTCTTTTTCTATAAACAGGGTCAAAAGATAAAGAATTGGAAGATTTTATTGTAATATATGAGGAGGATATCAAGATTTAATGTTTTCAATCGCTATTTCAAATGGAAGTATAGGCATTTACTAAATCTTTCGCAAAGATGTGGTCAGACTAAAGTGAATAGTATCTAAATATTCTCCTTTTTTATTCAAATTTATATACAGATTGATGTATATCTTTTTTTAATAATCATGTACAGTGTATAAATATATACTTCGACATGACATTGAAAGTTGCTTATAGGCATAAATATCAACCCACAAACGCCGTTTAATATCCATTTCACTATTTACTGGAAATAACTCAAGCCACAATGAATTATAATTGATATGTGCTTCGCCACCAGTGGGATTTGATCTGCGGCCTGATTGGGCAAACAACGACGTGGCGAAGCATATTTCAATAATAATTCCTATTGGGTGTAAGTTATTCCCGAGACAGTGAATTGGATATTAAACGTCATTTGTGGCTTAAAATTTGTGAACAAAAAAAAAAAAAAAGCTCACGGTGTATGTAACTAAAATTTATACCTTATAGTGTTCCCTATTGTTCTCTCTACAACTTTAATTAAAAATAATATTCATTATTCCCTCTTTGCTTCCTTTCATTGTCAGTTAAATCGTCGAACCTTTAGTCATCTTAGCATCCATGAAGAGAACGCCTAACGACCTGGCTTCCTTTTTTTCAATGGCTCAGGTGCCTTTAGATTCTAACGAGAATCAAGTCACTCTACACAAGGAACCTGGGAAAGAGATTAAATTTCGTCAGTTGATTATGAACTGCCTGGGTGTGACCTCCTCGTAAACGCGGTCGAGGCCTTTGCGTAGGTTACTTAAAAAAAAAAAATAATTAGGGGTGGGGGAGGAAAGGTTGATTGCTGTTACGTTTCATCACACCTGGAAAAAAAATATTTTCATAAATAAAAAGGGTTAGAAACGTTGAATATCGTGTAAAATATTTTCAGTAGAAAAATACAATGGTAATAATTATTATGGATGACTACAGAGGAATTAGTAACGACCAATATTATATCAGTTATATATACTCACACACACATACACCCACACACACACACATTTATATATATATATATATATATATATATATATATATATATATATATATATATATATATATATATATATATATATATATATATATGAAATTAAACTCCATTACTCACATGCAGTGTGAAGTAAAAAATAAATAAACCGCTCAAAACTGGCAGTGTTAATATATAATCATAATTTTTCCTCATAGTATTTCTTAATTTCTCATTTCATAAAAACACTGCCGTTCATTTTTCTGCATGAAACACCATTTTATAACGTGCCAGACTTCGTGTTTATGCCGAAAGCTGACCTTTCAAAACAATTTCCCATTTAAATATTGAAGCTTTTACAGCTGAGAACGTAATCTGTGCTAGATTAATATCTTGTCATATATCATGCAATGGATGTCCATAAGTTAACGATGCTAAAAAATGCATGTATTTACATGAAAATATAGGCTACTACCTATAAGCCTGACTCTCAGCCGTATGCGTAGAGTTGAACAGCAGAAAACATATATATATATATAAATATACAATGATAAATTCATAGCTTACTTATTTTTATGCATGATGTGGTCTACGTACAAAAAGGTACTGTGTGGGGAAACATAACTCACATGTATCAACAAAATGAGTAAGCGTTCCACAAACACAGGGTTTATTCGTAAATAGGATAGCCCACTTCTGTTAATGGATTTTCCCATAATTCTCCTGACGATGTAAAACGGAACTGAATATGTGTAACGATATTATACACGCTCGGTTCACTCATACACACACACACACACACACACACACACACACACACACACACACACACACACATATATATATATATATATATATATATATATATATATATATATATATATATATATATATATATACATACTTGTGTGTGTCTGTCTTTATGAATATTATAATCACTCCGACACATAAAGTTCATGTATTGGAAATTACGATTGATTTATTAACACTTCTTCATTGTTGTGTGAGTATTTATAGGTCTGTGTAAGCAGTACTTATATTGTAAGCTGGGAATTTTGTTCAAAATTGAAACCATAATAAGTCAATTACTTCCTGAGTGGATGACCATGGTAACACCAAAGACAAGAGGCTTACCTTTCCAAGTATTTAGCAGTAGTGATGCAACAATGCAAACTGACTTCTAGGTCAAACATGTTTCTTTTTAAGTAAAACGAAAAAGCATTCATGCTTTTAATAAAGTTTGATCTCTTAGCATGCCTACATACATAAGGGAGTACTCAGATATTTCAGTCGTGAACAAAGTTTCTGCAAATCCTTTTTATTAGTCAAAATACCATTTATAGATATGTGTCATTTCGTATCAGTATTTCAAAAAAGAAGAGTTACCATTCAAGAGAAACATAACTATAAAACGGTATTAATCAATTAATAGGAAGTATTTTCTTTACTTCGTCAAGTTTATTATTTAGCACACTAAAAAGAAAACGGAGAATCATAATGTAAGCAAACAAATTTTCCCTGGAGGCACCATTTACAAGACGAATGAGAGCTATTTAGTCTGCACTGAATTCGTCTTCAATTGCTTGATAACTTAGCTCAGACTTGCCGTAACAACTTCCTCAGATATGGACCGAAACAATATTTCAATTATATTTTTACTCGTATCGAAGGAAACGAAGAACTTCCCTAAGAAAAGCCAGGTGGAATCTAAAATGTCACGATATTGTCTGAAAGACCATTCCTTCCGACCCACTCGAGAGGAAAGATAAAATACACACGCCACAACAAAGGACCCGATGTCTGCCTTGTGTGGATGAAGCAATATTTGAGAAGAGTTCATTTCAAAGATGGGTTTCTTGTCACGTCTTTTGTTTTTCATTCGAAAGAGGAAGCATTTTCTGTAATGGGGTCTCTGTCTCAGTGATCATGTGATGGAAAACGAGTAGAGAGTCATTTACTGAGTAACATCCTTTTGTAAAGCAGTCGTGGTATTATTATTATTATTATTATTATTATTATTATTATTATTATTATTATTATTATTATTATTATTATTATTATTATTATTATTATTTTATGAGATTACATCAACCTATAATTCCTACTCGTTTTTATTAGGTTTTCATATTATTTTAAACTAACTCTTATCATTGTGAAGTTTTTTTTATCAGGTCGGCCCAATGGCCTTTAGAAAGAAACATTAAAGAATGTGGGGAAAAGAATTTCAAAAATCAGAATTGCAGGAAAGAAACATTTACTAACTATAGTTGGAGAGTAGGGTCCTCAATTGCCTTTACTGGCTAAAAAGTAAATAGCTTGGAGTACATTTTCATTCTGAAACACTTTCCTGTCTTTTAAAGTTTACTTATATACGCATAGGAAAAAGAGAAAGAGAAAAAAGTTTTACTTCGGGCTATTTCATTTGAAATTATTTCCCACCCTTTGGGTTCGAATTACGCAAATGAGAATACATTCACGAGAGAGAGAGAGAGAGAGAGAGAGAGAGAGAGAGAGAGAGAGAGAGAGAGAGAGAGAGAGAGAGAGAGATTCCTATCTTCTAAATATGCAGAAGACCGAAAACACGACGACTTAAATTAACTCGATTTCATGATAGCTACGTATACAGATTTAGTTCTTCTCAGGTACTCATATTCTTTGATAGTCTGAAATAAAAAAAGAAGAAAAAACATTCTTGCTGCAAACCAAATCCCACTCAGGAAATTACAATGCAAATATGGTCCAACTGGGCTGTCCCATCGGCTGTGACATTTCCTCCGTGGTTTTCCAACGTAACTTGAATTCAAAGGGAAGAGTTTTACGCCTTTTTTAAATGACATGTTGATGATGAGATTTTTTAAATGACTTTTTATTTCTCTAGAAGATATCCTGCAAACATATGCAATTGTTCCGTTGCCTCTGCAAGACAAGTTCATTGCAACCTAAAACCCAAACTTCGATGGGCAGAGAGAGGTTGAAATTATTTTCCGTCAGTTTATTCCACATTTTCAGGTTCACGCTAAATACAAAAGAAGTTGACAGAGATTTATATACAAAAACAAAAGGTGGGGCGGGGTTACAGTTTGTTAATTAATCTGGGCAGTATGTTCTTTAAACAAAAAAGACAGGGACAAAGGATCAAAGGATAATCCAGGGTGGAGATTAACATTCCTGTTGGAAGTAGCTTCAATGAACACAGTCTCTAGTAGAGTTCTTTTCCGATGGTCATTGACCTTGTAGATAACCGTTCACTAATCCCAGTTCATCGTATGGCCTGTCTTAAGCCAATGACCCACAATGCCATTATTTGATAAGCCTCTTGAAATAGCTTATTTGTGTTGGGAGTTTCTTACTTTTAGTCTTTTTGATGTTTGACTAATATAAATCTTATTACATTTTTTGCAAGGAATACTGTATGCAACATGGTTTGAATTGAGTGAGCTGTTCTTAATTAGTTTATTTCTCAAAATATTATTATATTTAAATACTAGGTTAATATCAATAGTTTTTAAAATGTGCACTGCATGAATGAAATTAGGATGAAATGGTAAACAGAGAATATTCTTTACTTCTTTGTTAACACTGGTTGGATTGCAATATGTCTTTTTTTGGTTGATTTTTACAAAGTTCAAAAAAATATGGAGGGTAACATAATGAGTCTCCTATTTTATCAATAATTTTAAACTCCTCTTCCGAAGATTCAGGACTACAAATTCTAAGAGCTCTAAGATACATACTGGAAAATGCTGACACCTTAATTTGTTTAGCATGGTTAGAGTAAAAATGAATATATGACAAATTATTCGTGGGTTTCCTATATATTTTAAAACAAATATGGGTGCTATTTCTAATAACTAAGACATCCAGAAATGGTATACAATTATTTTCTTCATATTCTATTATGAATTTTATGGATAGTACAAGATTATTAATTGTTTGCAAGAAATCAGCAATATTTACATTTTCTTTTACAATACAGAAACAATCGTCTACATGTCTAACCCAAAGCACCTTAGAGAATAGATTTCTTGGAATAGCCTATATACACATGTGTGTATGTACTGTATATCTATCTGTCTACCTATCTATCTATCTGTCTATCTATATATATATATATATATATATATATATATATATATATATATATATATATATATATATATATATTATATATATATATATATATATATATATATATATATATAATATATATATATTATATGTATATATATATATATATATATATATATATATATATATATATATATATATATATATATATATATATATGTATATGTATATGTATGTATATATATATACACAGGTGTGTTTGTTTGTGTGGTTGTCTAAGCCTGTTCTTGTTCTCTAGATATGGTCACCCCCGGCTCCCATTATATCATAGTATTGTTTTTAATCGATGCTGATTATTAAGTGTAAAAAATTCTCATATTTAAAAATTTTACTGGAAACTTGAAACCTGGGAGGAGCGTGGAAAAAAATTCCTGTGAGATTATTGCTGTGATGGAATTAAACGCGTCGAGTAAAGAAAAGGTAAAAAAATATCTATTTTTTATTTATTTTATTGATGAATACCTATGTGAAAATAATAATTCAAATGTATGTCAAGGCATTGATAGTTTCGGATGAAACTCGAAACTCGACATACAGAATTAATCTTAGTGTCATTTATGTTTTCTTACGAATGCTCTTTGAGGATTTTATATTTATTGGCAATGATTATATACATACATACATACATACATATACATATATATATATATGTATGTATGTATGCATGTATGTATGTAAATAATCATTAATTGCGTTTGTGTGTAACGTAGCTTTAGTGAAATTCGTTCTTGAAAGACAATAAATATCTAAGAAAAATATGGTGCTACTCTCATTAAAAAACATACTAACCGAACTATGCATTCCAGAGGTTTGAGATTAAAAAAATAAAAAGAATTTGATAAAATATTGCTGTCATGTGTTAATGTTGTGTATAATGAGAACGTATTTGGGCTTTGTTTTCTTAATTGTTTATGTCTTAGTTGAGCATGTTAATGGCAAGGAAAGCTGAAATTCTTTATGTCATACGCATAACCCTGCATCTGGAATTCACTGAAACCTTAAGAATAATTGGAATTCCTGAAAACTATGCAAATAAGCGAAAAAAATATTTTTTTTAGCTTTTTTTCAGAGGATCTGACAATCACAGCGATGTACGTAGGCACCGATAATGTTCAGATTAAATAAATACGAATGTAATAGTTATGGGAATGAGAGGACTGAAAAATAACTATGATATTATTGTTGTAATGATCGAGTTTTGCAGTTTGTAAGATTTTATCCATAGAGCAATAGGCCAGACCACAATAAAACTAGACAAAGTGACAACATAAAGAGGAGGGCTGCGCTTTAGCAAGAAGGAAGCGGTAGTCTTGCCTTTAATTTAAAGGAAAAAAATTTAGAATTTTTGTAATAATATATGTTTTTCGAGTGGGAGACGCGAAATACATAAATTGGTAGAGATATCCAAGCGTATAATTCGAGGACTCCTAATTAAAACTCAGCAAATGTGAAAATATTTTCAGGCGGGTGTTACGATGCTGATGAATAACGTGAGGATGTTGACGCGTCAGGTTTTTTTATTTTTTTTTTATTTTCATGAACCTGATTTAGAAATTGGCAGAATATACAAAACACAAGGCGTTGCAAAGGAATGCTAGACTATCAAAAAGTCTGTTCAATGGTTTGTTTGTCAGTTGCCCGTTGTCATAATTTCCTGCTAAGCTAATACAAATACATCTGAATGTTTTCAAGGTTAACTGCCTATGAGCAGGAGGGAAGAAAGGAACTCAACCACCAAAACCTTTGACACAGAAATTGTCAGATATTGAATAATAACCTTGAAACGGTTAATGTCTTAGATTATAAAAACCTGGGGGTATCTCAAAATTGCTGATTACAGCATCAAACACCGAGAAACAATGTAAAATATTCACCTAGAAAGAAAACTGAAGCGAGCTTCAACTTCAGAGGCAAATGTAAAATAATTCTTTGCCGATAAAAATTGAAAATTATAATACTGAGGGACTTTTTTTTTTTTTTTTTTTTACTTTGACAGGGCATGAAGTAAATGATTTACTCCCTGACTTGAACTCAGCAGTTATCATATATGAAACGCTGAAGGATATCGATGTATTATATTGTTGGTTTTTTGGGGGGTTAAGCAGTTTGCTTGGAGACATTCTGGGCACCTACGTATTCAGCGAGTCAGTGCTGACGAAGGCCTAGCGTTAGTATGGCTCGCTGAATAACTCAGCGCTGTTTCCATTTACCTTTTCCCAGAATATCCCCAAACAAACTGCTTAACCCCAAAAAAATCCAACGATATAATATATCAATATCCTTCAGCATTTCATATATGCAATAACAGTGGAAATCGACTTACAGTCTCGAGTACAGGAGAGGACATGGGGTCGCAGAGAAATGGTATCATCCGTCCACTTCACAGGAGGAGATTAAACGGGCATTATTTATTTCGAATTTGCTCTGTGCAAATGCAAATCGGAAACGAACATATTCATTTATTCAGAAGGTATTGAAATTAAATGCAGTATTTACAGATTGCCTTTTTTTTTATATTCACGTGAAGGTTTGCCTGACCTCATTAATTCACTATGACTCTATGATATGAGGGTGGCCTATGTAAGGTGTTCCAATAAACGTTGCTTGTTTGATTGTATGAATAAGATTTCGATGAAATCGGTGCGGTGTTCTACGCAAACAAGCCTTGAAAAAATGTTGAATTCGATCATAACATTGTTGTAGCACCCCCCTCACCGCCGTGTCTCTCTCTCTCTCTCTCTCTCTCTCTCTCTCTCTCTCTCTCTCTCTCTCTCTCTCTCTCTCTCTCTCTCTCCACAAATTTATTATTTGCCAGCATTCAGCTGTTTCCCTAAGAGAGACCATTCTCACTTTTATACTTCAATTGCCGAATCGTGAATGAAACTTCGGTGCAGAAACCTTCCAAACGTTTCCAAACGTTAGCCGCTTCATATTTCAACACAAATGAAACTTCCAAGCGTAGTGCCATACTGATTCGTATCTAGTTCGCCCTCTCTCGATTTCTCGATACTCAGTCTGTTCCTCGCCAATGTGCATTCTACTCTACCTATCTCTAACCTTTTTTCCTCAATTTTCTCTACATGTCCAAACCATCTCAGTATCTTTTGATCGATCTTTTTACCCATAATAGCCACACTTTTCGTACGTCCAGCCATTATGCAAATAATTTTTCATTTTTAAATATCACATAAAATGAACTAAGTAACTCTCTCTTTCCAGCTATTATGTAAGTAATCCTTTTTTTTTAGGTATTACATAAGGTTAATTTGGAATCTCTCTCTCTCTGTCTCCATCACTCTTTACCTCTGATCTTTGTGCATTTATATACATAATGTAATGTAGGCTAAGAAGACTTTTTACGTCATAAAATTAAATCATTGTAAAAAAAAAACATGAAATTTTGAATTATAGAAATATTCTGTAATCATTATAATAATATCTATATTTTTGAAGCAATCCGCGTACAATCTGCTGAAACATATAGGTTGTCAAACAATTAAAGGAATTATGAGAAACAGTGAGATGGCGTAATATATACAAGAACTCATGTCATCTCTCTATTGTAGCTTTATTCTGAATTATAATTAATTTTATAAGCACCATGGCTTTGAAAAATCACATTAACTTCATTTGATTTCATCGAATTATTACCAGAATGAATAAATATCGCTCGTAGAAGAGTCTACATCCGTGTATTTATCGACGATATATAATGGAGCATTTTTTTAGTGAAAGCGTATTTGGGTGATTTGTATATGTGATGATAAAAGCCTTTTAATCTAGATTTAGACAAATGTGGGGTTATTCAATAAACGGGAATATTTATGGATATCCCGTAAGCCTGCCTACGTTATTGCAAAATGTGTATGATATATTTTTCGAAAAACTGACATGACACTAAACAGGGAAAAATTGGTTGTGATTAATTACATGTCATTTTAACCAGTACTTGAGAAACGATTGCTTGTTAACTTTCCATCTCCATTCTTAACGTCGACCCTCCACATTTCACCATCTAAATTACTAGAAGAGCCATTTTTTTTTATTTTTTTTTTTTATAAAACCTGGGCATGGTGCTATGTGCTCGCCACACGATTTCCTTTATAGTTATTTTGTCAAATTGCAAGATATTCTTTGTACCTTTTCCTGCACATGAACAGTTTCGCGAAGTACATTTTACATGGTGTTTCTCTTGTTTTTTTTTATTATTTGTGTAAATCATCTGAATATAATTTTAATATCATATAGCAGATAATTTTTCAATATACCGTATATATATATATATATATATATATATATATATATATATATATATATATATATATATATATATATATATTTATATATGTGTGTGTATGTATATGTATGTATGTATGTATATATATATATATATATATATATATATATATATATATATATATATATATATATATTTATATATGTGTGCATGTATATATATATATATATATATATATATATATATATATATATATATATATATATATATATATATATATATATATATATGTATATATATATATATATATATATATATATATATATATATATATATATATATGTATATATATATATATATATATATATATATATGTATATATATATATGTATATATATATATATATATGTATATATATATATGTGTATATATATATATATATATATATATATATATATATATATATATATATATATATATATATATATATATATATATATATACACACACATACATGCGTGTGTTTGTACGTAAGTATGATTTTCCTCTCCCCTTTTTTTACTAACCTAATAACGTCATATACCAATGAAAACTAGGTTTCCTGAATGAATAAAATGCTGCTTTGCATCGGAGCTGATAAGAAATTGTTGAAGCTGACGCATAGTTTTTTTTAATATCTTGATATTTTACAAACATTTTTCTGAAGTGCAAAGCTGTGTCTCTTTGTATCCGTGAAAAAATAGCAAAAAATTACTTCATTAATTAGTTAATTGGATGGCCTTGCGTTGCTCAATTGCTGGGTTAAGCCATCATTAAAAATTTCTCGTGGAATGACAAAAAAAGAGCATCTTTATAAATCACACATCAGTCAAAGTAATTTAGAAATTTGTCCTTATAATATCAAAGAAATTCTGTTACCTTGGAATATTGATGTCATTAAAGTAATAGCATTCAACTTGCAATCATCTATATTGGATAAATTTGTAGATGAAAAGCGTTCGTTAGACGTCAGTTAGTTTCATAATTAAGCCTAGTATATATATATACTATATATATATATATATATATATATATATATATATATATATATATACAGTATATATATATACATACAGACAGATATACTGAGAATTTTCACTCAGGTGTTCAAAAAGAGTCTTATGCTTTTGACATTCTTGGGATTTTATAAACTTTACAGCTTTTATGATACTGTTTTTCATTTGTATTTTTTGTGCCCACAGCTTCGCAGTTTGCAAGTCAGTTTTAAAGCGATAAGATATTATTCATAAAATTATTTGCATAGACGGAGTTATATTCTGGATAATTTTATTAATAATTTTTGCAGCGTATATCAAATTTTATTTTCAACAGAAATGAGAATTGTTTTACAGACCTTGCAGTGAAGGCAAATAATGTGTTTTTTGCGCATATATTTTTTGCAAAATCTGCGATGACCTAATACTTGTAATCTGTTACATAAAATTATGTTAGAGATTGCACTTTAATGGATGTAACAAGACAGAGATAATTAAACGCACAACTTCCGGACAAAATAAATTCCTCACGGCCCAATAATATCTCTCGCTGAAAGTCTGATGCGAATGGCACACGAAACGAACGACAAATAAAACATTTAAAATAACGAAACTGAATAACAGAATATGAACAGCACTGGCGTTGAAATCCAGGCACTAATAATAGGATTACTTTTGATTCAGGATCCCTTTCACTCCCATAATTGATGTGTATCGGTCGATTAGATACTAATGCTATTATCCATATCATCTGTTCTTAAGTTCGGACGGGAACAAAGACTGAAGTGAAGTGAATTTGAAGGGTACTCTTGCACTGTCTGGCAGTTAAGTGATTAATGTCAAGGATCGTTTTCAACTTATCGTAGTGAGAAGGTGGATCAGGAACTGATCTTCTCAAATGTGTGGAGAAATTAGTTTTGAATAATTGAAACATTATATCTGTATGCAGGTTTCGAATATATATATATATATATATATATATATATATATATATATATATATATATATATATATATATTTATATATATGTACATATATATATGTGTATATATATATATATATATATATATATATATATATATATATATATATATATATATATATATATATCTGAGGGAGAGACGAACTTTCCAATTAAAAAGTGAAATGTCACGCGCCGGAGTGAACACCTGTTATTAAAAAAAATTTAATACAATTATATTGTAGGTAGATGTTGCATCTGCATGCGTAAAAAATTTTTAGTTCTAAAATTTTGTCATCATATAATTCCGTTCAGAAAGAAGATGACCTTTGAAACACAAAATAATACGTCCAATAGTGATTGCTTTTTTTATTATATCGTTGCATTTTGACCTGACAGAGATTGATCGGGCGCAGTACCGTAAATATCATTGAGGCATAATGGTCATTTGATGACTGTGTGATGAAACGGAAAAACAAAATTGTTCTGTTGCCAGTGACTGGAAGAAGAAGCAGCGTGAAATGTAGAAAACTTTTAGCATTTTCATGATGCAGTAACACACACACACACATACACACACACGCACACACACACAAACACACACACACACACACACACATATATATATATATATATATATATATATATATATATATATATATATATATATGTATATATATATATATATATATATATATATATATATATATATATCACCAGTTAATCGTTAATATCAAAGTCCTTATACCTTTTGAATAACTTATCTTAAAGGGGAAGGATATATGATAAGTGTCTCTACGTTTTGCATAATTAGGAGCTTTCCCTGATTGGACTGAAATTAAGGTGACAGGGACTTTATTTCAGTATCTGAAAAAATACGTCATATTCTGCACTTACTATTTTAATTTGATTTCTGTTGGACTTTTGGCATTTCGTCGATCAGTAAGATATACGTTATCCAATGCTTCTTCTTGAGACAGATTATTTGAATATAATTGAAAGGTTTTTATGCCAATACCATTTACTGCCAGGTAGTCTTTCTGTTTTTTACACACTGCGAAGTTCTTAATACAAGAAACAACTTGATATCAATGCGAATGTTATGTTCACGTAAATAACTAAGGGAGCGTCAAAGTTCACAATAGAAAATCGTGCGGAAGATAAAATAAAATAGTGATTTCTCGTTTATATGGCATATGATTGTATCGAAGGCGTGAGTAAGAGGCTGTGTCTACAAACTGACTAATTTATTCAGACAACGAAGAGACAAGTCAATAGCTCTTGCGAGCTGAAATGCAGTGCCTGACGCAAGGCGAACAAAGCAGAGGTCAGAGTACAATCAACTGTGTTTGTTGGAGGTTGGAAAAATGTACATGAATCAAACAAGACACGAGTGAAATTATGATACATATAGCTGGAATACTGACATTGTAATGTATGTGCTAAGAATGGCACATTTAACATAACGTTGATATGAACGGTAATATATGCGCAAAGGATGCGTGACACCTGCTGTGTTTCTTGCATGCGTGTGCTTGGTGCGCAGAGATGTTCATTGTGGGGGGATTAGCCACCCAGTTAAGTAGGACGGTGTGTGGGTCCATGTGGGACCCACATGATAATATCCCTCGAACATATTTTTCACAATAGGTCAGTTATCCTTAATACCATAATAAATTACAATTCCTGTAGCAGAGTCAATGTGATTTGTTAGCAAATATGATCAACTAGCCCCCTTTGATCTATATGGTCAGGGATAGGACCATAAAATATATGTTTTAGACTGAAGTGAAATTTTGATATATCTAAATTTGTTTTGACTTGCAAATACTTGACAAGCATATTGCTTTCTAGAAATAATATATATACTCAAACTTATACGCACACAATGAGACACGCTCAGTCAAGGAGCAGGTGTCAGTTTCGCGTAATGACCGAAGCACAGTCATTATCGATGCCCCAGTTAACAGTAACGAGAAGGAAATCCGAGTAAACACAATCCAGGAACATTTTCATAATTAGAAGTAAAAATCCTTCTCCAGAGAAAGAAAAGTGACTCAAACGAGCCTCATCGATGAAGAATCGCAGATGGGAACCATTTCCAGACGATTTGCAAACGCAATGGCCTGGAAGGAGGGAACGAATTGAGTCTGGCTCACTTCGGGCCATGAGAGGATCCGAGAACCAGTCTGTTTTTTCGGCGAGGTGAATAAAAAAGAACGAGTATAAAAGGAAGCCAGAGGTAAGAGGGTCCCTTTCATTCGTTAGAGGTGAATAAAGCGCGAAAACAGAGCCGAGAAAAGAAGATAGAAGGAGGTCTCTTGCGTGAAAGGTTGACGCGTAAGAGAGGACAAGAGAAGGAAAAGAACGATGATCAAAGAATACGTCTCGTTTGTAACAGACGGAAAAATAGATCAGCGAAAGACAGCGAAGGCAAAGAGACAGATGAAAGAAAAAGAAGAGAAATTACTGGGGAGGGGCGTGGAGGAGGGAGATCGGTGAGTGGGGGTGGGGAGGATTAAAGTAGGGAGATGATGAAGGCTGAGAAGAAGAAGAGGATGATCGATCATTTGCCTTTCGGCTCTGAACTTCGAAATAAGAAGAAGAATAGAAAGTTGGACCATGCAATGGTCTCCTTTCGCTTTACATTAGTGAATTCGATCTCCAGATACAAATAACTTTATCTGCAATAATTATAATAATATTATAATAATAGTAATTATTATTATTACCATACTAGAGTGTGCTCATCAGATACTGTGGTCAGAAATAAATATTCACTGAACTAATTAACCTTCATTTAAACAAAGCTGTGCAGAATTCGCTCGGGTCTGATTGCAAGCGACATTCGAACCAAAAAGCACTGAATGCCATTCAGAGAACCAGTGACTCATTTTGTACTTACATCAAGAGACGGAAAGAGAGACAGAGATCGCCTGTGCCTCTAATAAAATATAAAATTAGTTTGTTAAAAGTATAAAAGGGTTATGGAACTATGTGAAATCTGTTCGTCTTTGTTACAAAGAGAGGCTCAGAGAGAGGGGAGTATAGCCTATGAATAACTTATGAATGGCTGGTGGGGGCTACCTCCTCAATGCCCTCCCATTTTGATGGTATACATTTTCGCGAAGGAATGAATAACCATGTCGTTTCTCTCTCTCTCTCTCTCTCTCTCTCTCTCTCTCTCTCTCTCTCTCTCTCTCTCTCTCTCTCTTCCCCTACCGTCGACCTCAACAGTTGACAAACAAGAGACCTAATTCACTGCTTAGGTCAAGAGAGGCAGAATGTGCTTTAGGGAACGTGTACGTTCGTTCCTTCTCTTCTAAGCCGAGATTCGAACAAGATTCATCCAGCTGTGAGCTAGACAGAGAGAAAGAAGGAGATTATAGATATTCTTATATTAGATACAGACAGACGCAAGTGAAGGGCAAATTCTTGTTCACGCTTCGTCCAAGTATCTTCATTATTCATGAATTCTCCTGTAAAAATTTTAGAAGACTTGAGTTGCAACTGGCTGTCTGAACTGTTTTTGAATTTAAACGGTTCAGTTCTCAAAAGCATATTCAATATTTTATACGAAAATCCTATCTCTTAAAAAAAAAAAAAATGTTCTGTCAAGTGTTTCATTTTGTCTTTTATTTTTCAACATGACTTTTTTGTTTTCTATTGAGATGGCTTTGTCTGTCCGTCCGCACTTTTTCTGTCCGCCCTCCGATCTTAAAAACTACCGAGGTTAGAGGGCTGCAAATTGATGTTGATCATCCACCCTCCAATCATCAAACATCCAAATAGTATCCCTCTGGCCTCAGTGGTTTTTGTTTTATTTAAGCTTAAGGTTAGCCATGGATCGTGCGTCTGGCACCGCCAAGTCCAGTTCCGGAGGCGTCGCCGGTTTACCTTTACGTGACCGCATCTGGGGAGCAACTGAGCACTGCCGGGTCATAGCTGAGAGTTTCATACGGCAGCACATCCAGCTGCTCGTAATGATGTCAGTCGAAGACAGTTGCAACAAGATCGTGACAATGCTTCTCGTCGAGACGCTCGTCTAGATCTTCAAAGATGCTTCTTTTAATTTCGATTTTGTAGCTTTTTTTTTATTTCGTTCCAGTCAGCCTAGGAACACAGGTTACCACTGGGCCGTGGCTGAAAGTTTCATGGGCCTCGGCTGAGAGTTTCATGGGCCGTGGCTGAGAGTTCCATAGAGCATTATACACTGTACAGAAAACTCGACTGCACCGAAGAAACTTCAGCGCCTTTTTTGCTTGGTTTTCTGTTGACGCTAACCAACACTGGCAACCAATTACAACCGGTTAGCCTGTCAGGAATGGCAGGCAAGGAGTAATCCGCAGTGATTACTCAATTAAAAAGAAAATTACATCAGCCAGACAAGGTACCAACACTGTCTATCCATCTTAATAAAAGAAAAACAATGGATTTAAGTTTAAATCAATGAGAATAAAATATCATGATAACCGCTGCATGTTTCTAAATATTTGATGAAGATATGAAAAAATCTATTGGAAACATAAAATGTTTGGATTTTTCAGTACACACACACACACACACACACACACACACAAATATATATATATATATATATATATATATATATATACATATATATATATATATATATATATATATACATATATATATATATATATATATATATATATATATATATATATATATATATATATATATATATAGTGAGAGATATATATTTTGATAAAATGCTCATATACCCTTTTCCGTGTCTTCCTTTCATAGTTTTCCAGTTCATCTTACTTGAATGTTTACTGGAACATTTATTGGATCCTTTGTGGCTGACACTGGCAATGAAAATAGACGCAATAATTGATGACCCTGAAACTATTTGTTCTTTTCTCTGTCTCCTTGGTAGTTATTTTGTTTAAGATCTCTGTTTATAACGTTTCTCTTTTTCCCTAGTGACCTTGTTTTGCTTTTCTCAGTTAAATCTGTGTTCTTATGATATGCTTCTAATTTATAAAATAATAAAATATTTTCAGTGTTAAATGAAAATTGTTTGGGTTTTATCAGTTTTTTGTTTATGTTGATGAAATGCATGATATACAATAATTTCCTTTTCTTCCATAAGAAAAAATTCATTAAAATGTCGACAGTGTGGATTTAGATAAGATGTTTGACTTACGATATCGCTCCAATGAAAATTAGCCAGGAAGATACATTAATGCATAGGTAGTGATTTTTCTTAAGAATTCAGTATATATAGTGCTTTAGTAACTGGCTACGTGCAGATGCATTTACTACACTTCAAGTAAAGGTATGAAGACTGACGTAGGATCGTATGAAAAATTTCTAAATTTATTATATAAAAAAATTACGTGGTTCCTTCGTTCCGCTGTAATTACGATTTTTATATGATAGGAACGTAATAATGATAGGAATTAATATCTTGAACTATTTATGAATCATGGTAATGCTTTGCCTCCTACCCTAATTATAAAAAAAATTGGATTACAGCGCAGTTTGTTTATTTTTATTGAATTCATTTTGACCCTAATATGAAATATGCGGTGAAGCAGTTATAGTATTTGTTAAGGTGGTTGACAAGTGAGACAGGTCCTCTACATTTCTTGATTTTATTATAAAAGTAGAAGATGGGATGCCATTTCTCTCAAGCAGCGTCTCCCCAAATATCTCCCAGGTTTCCATACTCTCTCTCTCTCTCTCTCTCTCTCTCTCTCTCTCTCTCTCTCTCTCTCTCTCTCTCTCTCTCTCTCTCTCTCTCTCTGAACGATAGGAATTAAATTAAATCATTCAATTTGTCTCCAAAGGTAAAATAAAGTGAGAAATACGCATAAACTTTAATGGAATAGATATTGCATATCACGCAGAGTTTTGAATGTTAGTTTTGATAAGATACTGTATGAAAATATCTAAAATCAACAATTACTATATATACAAGAGAGAGAGAGAGAGAGAGAGAGAGAGAGAGAGAGAGAGAGAGAGAGAGAGAGAGAGAGAGAGAGAGAGAGAGAGGTGGTTCGTTTAAATGTTGATGCAGTTTTTACCGTGTATTGCTTTCAGTCTCGCTTGCATGAATGCTTGACAACATTTTTGATACCTGGACATCAGGTATTATTTCCTACAAAATTTTTATTAGACTCTCGGGGATAATTGCTAACATTGCAGAGAGGCAAAATAATTGATGTTTCAGCAGTTGTCTTTTTTTTTTTTTTTTACCTCACATGTATTGTTTATTCAATTATTTTTCTCTCTGGTAGTTTACTCTATTTAATTTCCTTGATTACTGCATCATTCTTTCACGCGTGACTTTTTCTTTTGGTGTGCTCCCGTTCTTATCTAATGTATTCATGTGTTTTATGGTAGGAAAAATGAGTTGAATGTGCAGTACACATTTGAGCCATCTTTAAATTTCCTGTTTGAGGTTTATCTAAGTTTTTCCTCATATATCATTTTCTTCATTTTATTTCATCGCCTTTAAATTATTTTCTTTAACTGTCAGCAGAGCGACTCCTCAGATCGACTTTTCAAAATACTGATAACTCAAACTTAGAACTGCAGCAATACTCTCTAATGGTGGCGCATTCCATCTCACTTTCCTTGTTATGTGTGTTAAACACCTCTGGTTACCCATATTTAAATTTTATGAAAAGTTATATTTAGATATTTAGATGAAGATACAGTGTGTAGGCCTACGTTGGCTCCTGGAATGATCAGCTTCTTTTCTTACGTATTTTACTAGCGGAAGGCTTCTACATCGGAATGGTCAAAATAGTGACTAACCAATTTTCAATTTAGTTTCATAATGTGGATATTATTGTTCTGCATAAATGACAGGTCTTCGGAAGTCAGTGAAGGTACGGGTACCGGGAGTACACGGTGGGGGGGGGGATATCATAGTTCCCAAACATGTTGCTTAATGTTGCGTACTCTGAACAGTCTTGATAATCATCAAGTATTTCGTGATAGTTTACTCGGTCTCAATGTTATGAGACAATTTTCAAGCGTCGCCTTTAGTCGCATTAATCATCCAGCATATTACCAGATAATTTTCAATCCTTTCATATTAGCTCAACCCACCATCACATTTTGAAAACTTCACCATTAGCTTAAACACCGTTTACATTATCGGATAATTATTACAGGATTAACAATGTTGTACCCCCTTTCACGTGGTCGGATAATTATCTAGACCTACGTAGAATTTTGCCAATGTTTCACGGCGCAGGATAATCCTCTAATACCGTACACAAGTATATTTGGTCTTCTTCTTTCTTTGCATCTTTTCCCACTTTGTGTCTCTCAGATTTCCCCCATTTCTGGTATGGGGCGAAAGGGATCAGGAGTTCAAGTGTGGCCTCATTTTTAGCAAACCAACAAAACTAGGCAATGATGCTTTACTTCCTGGCAATATTAGTAACCTTTACAATAGATTGCTATCATATCACCAAAAGCAAACGATTAAATGTAGGTGGGTAATGAAACTAAAAAAAAATCACCTAGCCCCGAAACCGTTTCCCGACTCCCGTTAAAAGGTGGGGAAGGAAGACCGTCGAGAAAACCACGAAGGGAATATGGGCATCGCCTCTTCAAAAAAGTCAGGTTATGGTTAATGTAAAACAGAACAAGGAGGAATCCGAGGCCTAGGAGCAAAAGGTAATCAAGTCAGTAAACCGTGAAAGCTTAGTTGCAATAGTAAATAAGAAAATAAAATGGAAGTAACTGATAGTTTACAGAGGGGAATACATATTTATATATTGTAGATATTCAGGACTGAATAAGAATATACATTATATGATGCATCCCAAAGGATAATTGTGGCCTAGTTAAAATGTTTAATAATATATATATATATATATATATATATATATATATATATATATATATATATATATATATATATATGTATGTATATTTAGTGGTGAAGCAATATCATTTACTGCTGTTGGCCCAGCGTTCGACTCTCCGACAGGCCAATGAAGAATTAGAGGAATTTATTTCTGGTGATAGAAAATCATTTCTCGTCATAATGTGGTTCGGATTGCACAATAAGCTGTAGGTCCCATTGCTAGGTAACCAGTTGGTTCTTAGCCACGTAAAATGAATCTAATCTTTCGAGCCAGCCCTAGGAGAGCTGTTAATCAGCTCAGTGGTCTGGTTAAACTAAGATATACTTAACTTTAACTTAATTTCATTTGCTAGAAATTTGAAGACTAGTGTCCACAGGAACTTAACTGAATTTATAGTAAAGAAAGAAAGTAAATATATCAATAATTAATCTGATCAGCCGGTTATGACCACCAAAATAATTATTTCCTTATGGAGGGGAAGGAGAGCCGTTGTTGAGACACACAGTAATTACGAAATTATTCTACTTCTTGTCGTTCTATTGTTTCCGAAATTTTCGAAGCTACATAATATCAACCTCCACAGTTGACTGAGATTATTAGGAAAAATATGATAAACAACAAGAGAAAATCACGAGAAGTGAGGTTTAAAAAAAATATTCCAAGTAACTAACGTTAATATTTCGTATGAATAATCCCGACCACCCGTCCTCTTGGCTGGGAGAGAAGACCTTTGCATCATGCTGGAATATCCCATTCCTTCCAGGTTTTCCTGGAACCCGGAAATGCAGCGAGCAAGCAAACAGACGGACCAGAGGCAAGAAGATTACGGAGTGCCATTGTAGAGTGATATCAAAGGCCTGATATGTTTATTCAGCAAGATTACATGATGTTATTTCCTGCATGAGTGATGAGATTACTCAGAGAGACTCGCCAGTGTCAGGCGATGTTTGGCTTAAACTTCGCAGACGGTGTATCTTCTTTCATCCGCTTCTGGCGTTCAGATATTTTGTGTATAAGTCTGCATATCCTTACAGAAACTTGAGGTAATTGTATGCTCTGTGGTTTTTATAATGAAGAGGCTACCACAAGCTATGGTAGAATACTCTTGAGGTGTGATAGATGATAGAATACATATATAACAGCTCCAAAGTGAGGTTGTCTTTGCTTGCTTTTTACAAAATTGGCATCTTTGTAGAGACAGACCAAGTGACTGCGTTTATTTTCCCACACATACTCCTGCACACATGCACGCACACACACACACACACACACACACACACACACATATATATATATATATGTGTGTGTGTGTGTGTGTGTGTGTGTGAAGGATAAAGATATCTTGAATGTATTTATTGAATAATAAGAAGGACTATATGATTTGGGAGGAAAGCATGTCGTTGTAATGAAACTCTCAGAACGTAAATCCCTTGTTTATCTCTGCTTCATCAACAAACATAATACGAGAGATCGTTATAGCCTTTCTTTTCCACCTAGAAAACTCGTGTGCTAACTCGTAGTGTACATAAACCTTGTGTAATGCAATTATGCTCTAAAAAATTCGGGGAAATGTTTAATTACGTGGAGTGATGCACTGACCATTATCTAACGCAAACAGCTGAGCAACTTTCCTTAAATACATGCATTCTCTCATTACCGAGAATCAGATGAAATTAAACAGTGCATGTTAAGAACGAAAATTAGACCTGTCCGTTTTGAAACTGAAATTTCAATTAATGTATTTCTAAAAGCCAATTCAGGAATAGGT
>JANJGK010000019.1:44780559-44803059 GCA_039081455.1 Macrobrachium rosenbergii
TATTTAGCATACAATTCAATTTAGAAAAATCTTACACTCATACAGAACTATTTGCTATTTCCTGCAATTTCTTGGTGCGAATTATATATATCGTTAATATATGAATCCAAGCATTAGAAAATAGTTGGTATAATGACATTAAAAACGGAACAGTATTGTATATATCGTCACCAAATACCAATATTCCTTAACAACAGATTTCTGTATATCGATATAAAAACAATAGCTGAGAGAGAGAGAGAGAGAGAGAGAGAGAGAGAGAGAGAGAGAGAGAGAGAGAGAGAGAGAGAGAGAGAGAGAGAGAGTACACATAGTTGAAGGGTCCGTTATTAGCTAAGTGGTTGCCGATTGCAGTAAAGTACATTATACGAGAAATATTTCACCTGCCAGTGGCGTGCTCTAACTCACCTTAATCATTCACTATCCTGAAAAATTTACTGTGAAATCTTTCAGTGTCTTACCCAGCTAGCCTATATGTGCGTGCTGCTCGTTCTTAATTATTTCGATTTCGGAATGAAGATTTAAGGCGTTCTAATATACACAAGAACATAGATAAATAAATTTAAATAAAAGCCTATTGTGATTTATTTCTTATATTTTAGTTTTCTGCGATAGAAAACTGTTGTCCGTTCGCCCTCAGATCTTAAAAACTACTGAGGCTAGAGGGCTGTAAATTGGTACGTTGATCATCCACCCTCCAGTCATCAAACGTATCAAGTTGCAGCCCTCTAGCCTTAGTGGTTTTTTTTAATTTATTTAAGGTTAAAGTTAGCCTTAATCGTGCTTCTGGCAGCGATATAGGACAGGCCACCACCGACCCGTTATTCAAGTTTCATTGGCCACCGAAAGATAGGTCTATTTTCTGCGGTCTTGATTATACGCTGTATAGAAAACTTGATTACGCTGAAGAAACTTCGGCGCATTTTTTTTTTTAATCAGACGACTAGTTGCTTGGGCAGCCAAAGCCCCTTATCCTGGTTTTAACGACCAGCCCCGAGACTCCTACTCCCTTCCCCCCACCCCCCACCCCACCCTCCAAAAAATGATCAGGAAAGAAGATATGTGACTTTTTATGAAATATTAAGAGTCGTGTAACAGAGAAACAGGTAGAAAAATTTAAGGCTTAGGAAGAAAGGGAAATGAACGGTCAATAAACCGTGAATTCTCAGTTGTTGCAGATGATAGGAGGCTGATAACTAAGTGTTCAAAAGTTAATTCTTATATATTTTAGATCATCAGTCTTAGATATAAACATACATTACATGATGAATATCAAAGGCTAATTGTGGCTTAATTAAAGTATTTAATAATAATAATAATAATAATAATAATAATAATAATAATAATAATAATAATAATAATAATAATAATAATAATAATAATAATAATCTTACAATTGGTGTAACAATTCCGTATGTTAGAAACATGGAGGTTAGTGTTCGCTGGAACTTAACTGAAGCTATAGTAAAAATAAGAAAATATACAATTAATTCATTCATTCAGCTAGTTTTTGTCATCAAAAGGGGATGGAGGGTATTTTTATGACATAAGTGGTACTTACGAATTTTCTTCTTCACCTTATGGCTCTGTTGTTTTCGAAATTTTCGAAGTGATAAGATCTCAAATTCCACATTTGAATGAGAATATTAGGAACCAAATGGAAAATAACGAGCGAGAGATTCACCATAAGTATTCTTGCTAACTAACGTGAAGAACATTTCGTATGATTAATCCCCCACCGTCCTCTTGCTTAGGCAAGACCTTGGTATCAAGCTGGAATATCCCATTCCTTCCAGGTTTTCCTGGAACCTGGAAGTGCAGAGACCAAGCAAACAGACGGACTAGAACCAAGGAGATTACGGAGTGCCATTGTAGAGTGATATCAAAGGCCTGATATGTTTATTCAGCAAGATTACATGATGTTATTTCCTGCATGAATGATGAGATCGCTCACAGAGACTCGCCGGCGTCAGGCGATGTTTGGCTTAAACTTCACAGACGGGGTATTTTCTTTCATCTGCTTCTGGCGTTCAGATATTTGTATATAAGTCTGCATATCATTACGGAAACATAAAGAAACTGTTTGGTCTGTGATTTTTGTAATGAAGAGGCTACTATAAGCTATGATAGCATAAAGATATAACGGCACAAAACTGTGGTTTGTGTTTGCTCGCGCTTTACAAAATTGGCGTCTCTGTAAGAGAGATGGACCGAGTAAATATGCTTATTCTCACACATACGCACACGCGCGCGTGCACAGGCACACGCACACACACATATGTATGTATATATACACATATAATACGTATATATATATATATATATTATATATATATATATATATATATATATATATATATATATACATATATACTCTGTATAGATATATATAGTGTATATGTAATATGTATATTATATATATATATATATATATATATATATATATATATATATATATATATATATATATATATATATATATATATATATATATACATACATATAATATATATATGTGTGTGTTTGTTTGTTTGTTTGTTTGTTTGTGTGGGTGTGTTCTAATCTTGCAAGACGCATTGTGCGACGATGTGAAAGTATCTTAAAGTAATGTGACACTCATACTGCAGAAGTTGAAACTCTTGAATGAATGACATGGAATTCTAGAAATTTTGTGTTTCGCCATATGTGGAGACGTTTATATTCTGTAATTATCTTCAGATGTCATTCTTACTGACGTAATTTTCTTTATAATAGAGAATGAAAAATTACCAGTATTCTTGAATTTATTTTTAGAAATAAGTTGATTGATATTTCATGCCTACAACGCAATAACCCAATTTTCGTTATCAACGTGCAATGTTTAATTTCTTCTGATTCTCGCTGATGATAGTATCTTTACAAAATTTAAATGATGATATGGCAAAATAAAACTGAAACTTAGACTGAGGTGTTGTGCATATAATTTTGCTTTCCAGTTAAAAATTCATTTATTTTATTTTAGCAAGCAAACACATTTTTAAACGTACGAATCTCTCTCTCTCTCTCTCTCTCTCTCTCTCTCTCTCTCTCTCTCTCTCTCTCTCTCTCTCTCTCTCTCTCTCTCTCTGTTAAAAGGTTGTCTGTCTTTCTGTTATTTGTATCTCTAACTATGTATATATAAGCATAATAAATATATGAATATATATTGTATATATATATGTATATATATACATATATATACATATATATATATATATATATATATATATATATATATATATATATATAAATATATAAATATAAATATATATATATATATATATATATATATATATATATATATATATATATATATATATATATATATATATATATATATATATATATATATGTATGCTGTATATATATCATTTTGGTGGATATAAGGACAGTATGTTACAATCGTCCAGTACACCTGTATTTACACTGGTAGAATCCAGGTAAATCACTGAAGAAACTGGCAATGGCTTAGAACCACGTTACATGTAAAAAGGTTATTTGTCTCCCATGGCTCCCATCGATCCGCTTCGCGTGTTAGAAAGTCGAGAAGTCACATGTAAAAGTTGAAATAAAGATAGCTGAGAGTGGCAACTTAATTTCCTTCGCGTGGCAGTGCCAAATATACGCGAAAAGCTTAAACTCGTAAAAAAATGATATAAATGTATCGCATAGAAATGAAAATGAAGAAAATGTTTATGAAAACTGAGCTTTACTTGCTAATACCTTAGTGCATTCGGTTATGTTCAACTAAAAGCTACAAAATAGAAATACATGGAAGACACTCTGCTTTCAGTTTGCCCACAAACACAGCCCACACATATGCACACACAACAAATACATACATACATATATATATATATATATATGTATATATATATATATATATATATATATATACATGTATATATACACATATATATGCATATTTATATGTGTATATATACACACATTATATATATATATATATATATATATATATATATATATATATATATATATATATATATATATATATATATATTTATATATATTTATATATATATATATATATATATATATATATATATATATTATATATATATATATATATATATATATATATATATATATATATATATATATATATATATATATATATATATATATATATATATATATATATATATGAGAATAAACAGAGGCATGTTTGTTCTCATACTTAAACCGGGTAGAGGCGAAAGAGGCTGGCTCCTGAGTAGTGGATGACAAATTTTTGTACATGGTTTTATTCTGTATGAGTGCAGCTAGTGTCTGTGTCTAAAGCAGATAAACTATTAAATTGACATTTTTTATCAGGGCAAAAATCATTGCTTAATAAGGCAAAGTTTTACTTAACATTGAAAAATGTCATGTTCTCCCTGCCTATATATATGTGTCTCATATTGGTTATCATTTACTATATGTAATGATCTTTTTTTAAATAACAATTTTTGACTATGGCGGTTCCTCACCAGTAAAGGAAAGACGAAAAGACAAATGTAAACGTAAAATAATAAAATCTTTTTTGATCCTAAGCCCTTAATATCCGATGAATAGTGACGAACATGCGTGAATATCTGGTGAAAACCGTCTGAAAAAGTATAAATGTATTTACTTTGAAAACAGATATTTTTTTCCTACATTGGCGTTTGAAACGAATTAATCAGTAATGTGACGTATTCACGGGTAAATATAGAGGAAAGTTTTCATTTCCTTGTGTGTGTGTGTGTGTGTGTGTCTGAGTATGTGTGGGTGTGTCCGTATAGATAAAGCTGACCTTACACTAGTGCAGACTCTTGGTCCTGGAACGCCCATAACCCAGTTTTAAGTGTTTGAACAGTTTCCTAACCCCTAGCTAAGGAGGTTTTATTACCGCAGTTTAAGCATAAAGAAAAAAATAAATTATTGGCCTTTACTACTCCCTTAAGCATCTAGTGTGTTACTTGGTTATGTTGTTTATGTATCGAGACACTCAGAGGCCTTGCAATAAACAATCAACCTTTGTATTTAGATACTGTATTGTTCGGCCTCCCACTCTCCTTGCAACATGAGTGACGGGTTGAATGGATGTTGTGTTCCAGTGCTGAGTCAACCATCCGATGTAGATGATCTTTTCTTCTTTTGTCTTTATTGAGAGTCCTCCCCCCAGCCAAGTCCGTTTGTTGCACTGCCACTGTCCGAATCTCATGAGCAGAATATTCTGTTCAAAAGGCGAGTTTACCAAGAGGCTTCACTGAGGTATGAGTGTCCCTATAGTATTTCCCGATGAGGATTATTAGGCAGGTGATTATTCAGCTCCTAATGATATCATATATTGATTTTTGAAATGACTTTACGTTACGGGTAATACTTGAGTGGGAATTGCATGTATAGAATTGTAATGCAAAATTTTTTATTAATTTTTTTTCAAATGTCTTTTCAGTTTAGTAGGAAATACTTTGATATAGGTTACTGAGGTATAGAGAGGCATTGGTCTTGCCCGTAGAAGATTTAATTTAATTTATTGGGTAATAACAATGTCGAGAAGCCTTTAATGCTAGGAAGCTTTTAATGCTATCATTGATGTTTTAGTACTCACAAATTGGTTTGCATATATGACATTCAACAAAACTGTTAATTTCATGAATAAGCTTCCTTCGCTATCTTAGGAAGAAGCCTGCTTGAACTCAAATACGACTTTCCTTAACATAATTGATTACCAGCTAATTCATTACAGTAAATAACTTGTGTTCTCATAGCTATTTATGTTGTCTCATTGTACTATTAATGCTAAATATCAGTATTCAAGGAATGCAAGCAGTTTCCTACATGGTAAATCGGGTTTACTTTTGGGGGGGTTTCCTTGACTTTAAAGGAACCTCACATACTGATAAAAACATCGCCTTGAAAATAAGTTGATTTTGCAGTTCTACATGTACTAGTAAAGATATAGGCCATATTCGAGTTATTTAGCAATAATATTGTATTGCACGTTTTCACTTCACCTTTTGTCATTTTACATTGCAGACAGAACAGATATATGGATATACATTCCATTTTATGTAAAGGGGTTTTACAGCACGCTTCAATCCAAGCAAAGTAATACAGGAGACAGAGTTTTTACCTCAATACATGCAAAGGACTTCCAGAGTTGTTCTGAGTTTCAATAAGGTCAAGTAGATCTCACAGTGATCGAGTGGCTGAATGACTGAATGTGGGAATGCATGAGAGTGAATGAGTGAGTGGATGAACTATGTAACTAAAGATATTGCCTGAATGACCTTGACCAAATGCAATCCCTTTGGTGTTTAAAGTAGTATTAGTATTGCGTAAGCTTATCAATTCGTACCGGCAAGCAAATAATAATTAAGAAAACACTTTTTATTCGAATGAGGAGGAAAGTTCTGTTTTGTGTATATTTTAAAAAGATGTGTATCATTATTATATAGTATGCATATATATGGAATTGATGGAGCGAATCGACTCTATTTGCAGTTTTCACCGAAATTACCTATAGTCGTTTAATAGTACAGCAATAGTACTTATTAAATGTACGTATTGCAATTAAGTACTTCGCAGAAAGAGAATATACTATTTCAGATTCTGTTACTGCTAATAGTATATAAAAAGTAAACAGTGTTAACTGGAACATAATCCACTTCAAACCAAATGTCATCGTTTGTAGTTGCAAACCCAGATTGGTTTGTCAACAGAGCTTTAAAATAGAATTGTTCAAACATTTTGTTTTGATAAAAGTATGATATTGGAAAACTGCGCTGTACACCCAAATCCCTATTTTGGGAATTATGTATTGAATAATCGACGTGGAAGCAATACGTAATTTCACCAGCAATGTTGAGTCCGGAGTTAAAAGTAGTATTATTTTTAGATATAAGCCTCAATGTGTAAAAATACCTACGATGTTCCATTGATAAATAATATGGAATAAGCTTTAGTGTAAATTGTTGCTTCAGAATAGCTTAAGAAGTCAATTCATGAGTAAGCAGCATGCACTCTCTCTCTCTCTCTCTCTCTCTCTCTCTCTCTCTCTCTCTCTCTCTCTCGGCCAGAGTTCGAAAACACGCACATGCAAACACACACACACAGACCCACATATATATATATATATATATATATATATATATATATATATATATATATATATATATATATGCGTGTGTGTGTGTGTGTTTGTGTTTGTGTGTGTGTACCTGTGCATTTCTGCATGGTTAATAATAAATATCACTTTGATTTACTACATCCATTTTACCACCTTGCGTTATGTAGGCCCTATCTGCATATGTTTATAACAACAGCATTGCGAACACAGAAAATCACTTTTTGTCTTATACATTCATTTTAAGCTTTTACGTAACCATTAACTAAACCCCAAACTCCTTCCTATAACCTACGGAGTCTCTCACGCTTTTTAGGAATAACTTAGCAAAGCTGTCTGAAAAATGAAAAAAATAATCCCAAACTTTAGTAAAAAATATTCCCAAACTCTAGTCCCAGAAATACCTCAACGCACGTCCCCATGGTCCCAAGGGTAGTTAATAATTTGTAGGGAGTAAGTAAAAGTAAAGACTAGCTACTGTAGAAGTAGTGTGTAATATTAAAGTTTTAAAAGGCATCCATTAGCATCAATGAAGGGAACCGTGCGAAGTAATGGTTTGGTTTATGTAGAGCGAGAGGTGTAATTGGTAAGATGGCTGAACTGACAGCAGAAATCAAGATCGTCCTATCCACGAACCCTCCAAAATCATGAAAGATTCAATAATAATGTAAGCTAAGAGTAAGATTGTATATATATATATATATATATATATATATATATATATATATATATATATATATATATATATATATACATATAAATATATATATATATATATATATATATATATATATATATATATATATATATATATATATATATATATATATATATACATATACATATAAATATATATATATATATATATATATATATATATATATATATATATATATATATATATATACACACATATATATATATACATATAAATTATATATGTGTGTGTACATATACTGTGTATATATTTATTTATTTATTAATTTAGTTAGCTAGATGTTCATTGGCTCCTACCAATACTGATTGTTAATTCTTGGTATACATTCCCATTATTATTCTAGTGCGTGTAGTGAATGAGTATCGTTGCTAATTTTGCAGTATGCCTTTCTTGTTTTTGCTTGCAGTTATCAAAAGCTTTCAGATTAATCTTCATTGCAGCAAAGCTCCTTGGTGTGAGTATACAGGTTAATCATGCGCTGTGGCTATACAGTGAAAGCAAGAATGTTCATAAGTAGTTTCAGATCTAATTATTAGAGATTTTTTTACTCTTGATATTTCTTAACAAACCAGAAGCAGTACTCTAATTTAGCCGACTCGATTTTTCTTTGATTACCTAAAACAATGTGTATGATATATTGAACTGTGCTATTGTAAGTTATTAAATTACAGTATATTAATCTTGGCTGCATTTCCAGAAAAGTATGAAGCCACTTTCTTTTATATATTATACATAAATCAATTAGAAAATAGTACATAATACACTGCCAAAGAAAATATTTATGTGCAATACTGCAAAATAAAAAGGAAAAGTAAACCAAACTTTGTTGTAATCTCGCACGTATAACAACATCATTCCAATGCGTTATCGCTGTTGTATCTGAAATTGCTAGCAATAGTGTAAGGAATGGTTGTTGCCGAAACTTTTATCAGTTGATTTTTCATTCGTATCTGTCACGGTTCAAATAACAGATCCATTCTTTCAGAAATGAAAGGGATTAATCGCCTGATGTAAATGGCTTGTAAAACAGAGAGTCTATTCACGAATATCTGTCTCTGAGAATAATTCGATGTCTTCAAAGAAGGACCGGATGGTGTATGGTTGAAACGTGACGAAGTATTTAGGTTTTCGACTCCAATGCTTCACTCAGGCTCTTATTTTCCTTTATTGTACTCTTATTTTCGTGTGTAAGGCTCAGAATTTTTCTGGTTTTGTGTCATAATTATTCACATTTGTTCCATGGGTTTCGCTCTTATGAGCTGCTTGTAACATCCAAGGATAAAATCAACTAAAAAAACCCTCTCCCTTGTTATATCAGTACTTGCTTCCTTACTTATTTCATGAAGAATTAGAGGAATTTATTTCTGGTGATAGGAACTCATTTCTCGGTATAATGTGGTTCGGATTCCACAATAAACTGTAGGTCCCGTTGCTAGGTAACCAGTTGGTTCTTAGCCACGTAAAATAAATCTAATCCTTCGGGCCAGCCCTAGAGGTGTTAATCAGCTCAGTGGTCTGGTTAAACTAAGGTATACTTAACTTTTCAAGGCTGTAAAAAAGAACAAAGCAATGCTACTCAGCCTTACAATCAAAATTCACTTTAAGCAAGCGAGTTCCGAGTACGCATTTCATTGAAAAACCACCTGCTTATAGAAAAAAAATGTATTTCGAGTACGCATTTCATTGAAAAACCACCTGCTTATAGAAAAAAAAATGTATTATAGATGTTTTCGGCAAACATCCCTGCGTTATGCATTAGACCATCTATTTTGTTCCACTACAAAACCTAGAGCTATGTAATCATCGTAGACTTAAATATTTTCAGATTATTGGATATCAGTGTATTAGACTTTCACATACTAAGTCAGTACTTCAGAGTTGTTTATTATTATTATTATTATTATTATTATTATTATTATTATTATTATTATTATTATTATTATTATTATTATTCCTTTTCTGATTCTCCGCCTTGCAGTTGCTCGCTTAGATATACGTACTTGGAAATAGAGTGACCACCTGAACTATTATCTAATTATTTCAGAGAATTCGACTAGATACAGAATGACTGAAAAAGTCACAGTTGCAACAGTTACGCAAGCAAAGACACATAACACCTTTAACATTTGGTTGCTCTTTTACACTTCTTCCACTTTCGTAACTGCTTTGCCTTGGTTGCACCTCTGACGTCAGCAATCTTTAAATCAGGAAGTTTGTGGAAGATTGTCATCCACTTGTAGTGATAATACTCTAAATTTGGCTTTATCAGCAATTTTTTTCTTAGAAAGCAAAAAGAGAACTAGTGCTCTATAACGAATGGTAATGATCTGTTAGTGGTAATGGAATTTTATTTCTTATTATGTCTTCAGCATCAGAAGTTATCCTCATTTTCATCTAAATACAAAATCATTGAAGAACTTCGGTAGAGCGTTAGCAAATATTATCTGTTTGTGGATGACGAATTATGCTTAAACAGAAGTCCTGGCATAATTAAATATCTAGTTTTCGACTTCTTCTTCTTCTTCTTCTTCTTCTTCTTCTTCTTCTTCTTCTTCTTCTTCTTCTTCTTATCAGCTTAATCCGTAGTTGGGGTCGCCGTTTTTAGTGACCCTCCTCCAGCTGTTTGTATCAAGAACAGTTCATTCAATATTGGTTTTGGCAGACGCTTCGCCGACGGGTGCCTTCCCTGACTTCAACCCTACCTTTTTATCCGGACAGTTCCTCATGGGACGGGGGATGTATCGTTCTCAGCTAGCATTCTGCTGGCCCCGCGTTCGATTCTCCGACCGGCCAATGAAGAATTAGAGGAATTGATTTCTGGTGATAGAAATTCATTTCTCTCTATAATGTGGTCTGGATTCCACAATAAGCTGTAGGTCCCGTTGCTAGGCAACCAGTTGGTTCTTAGCCACGTAAAATAAATCTAATCCTTCGGGCCAGCCGTCTCTAGGAGGGCTGTTAATCAGCTCAGTGGTCTGGTTAAACTAAGGTATAGTTAACTTTTTCCTTATCCGGATTAGATACCGACACTGAGTTGGGCTGGCTTGTTCCCCCCAGTGGTAAGGCTTTGGACATTAATACTTATAGTTTCAGTTATTTAAACCACTTCCCCTGTCAACGATTAAAGTGTTGCTCATTGTTAAACGTTTCATAGAAAGTATGTTTTGATTAAGCCCTCTCATAAACAGTGAGTAAACGTCAGTGATATAGAATAGGACACCTGACGCGTTGGTCGGATCGGAAAAAGTGATCGCGGTAAGAGACAAAAATAATAAATCTTATTTTAAAATGACATGTGCTTTGAAATGTTCCTTAGACGTGCCAAGGAAACGTTGTATCATTTCACTTAGGCTACCATTTGCCAAATCGCAAAGAGGTGGATTTTACTCTGCACGAGTAATGACAATCGTAACTTGCATAACAGTTGTTCCATTTCCTTCATTTCAATTATTTACAGAACAGTACACGTGTGGTAATTTAGTTTTCCTATGTAAATACTGAACGTTTCCCTTCATGTAATTACTAGTCTCTGCAACGTTTATTAAACGGAAGGGTAAGACTACCTCTCAGTATAGGTGCTTTAGAATGCAAGAGAATGGGGTGCCCCTTGCAAACCATTTTAGATTATGCCATCAACATTTCAATGTACCATTTCAGTAGCAGTGAGTAGCTGAGCTACTCTCCCAAAATACAATGAAATTCGTCCCTCAGTTTCCGTAAGTTTTATTGTCTTTCCGTGTTTCTGCCTGAACGTCTGCTGTCTTAGTCCCTTCACACTATCGTTGGGATGAGCTATGTGTAAGAAGGAAAGTTTGGAATAAACGAAGTGGTTCTTAGCCCAAGACCGTTATATAGTGTGAGTGTGTACACACACACACATATATATGTGTGTGTGTATATATATATATATATATATATATATATATATATATATATATATATATATATATATATATACATTTATTTATTTATTGATATATATGTATGTACTGTCATATATATTTATACGACTATCTCTCTCTAGCGTAAAATGTGTCGGTATAATTTGGGATTAAATACTAAAATAGCTTTTTTTTTTCTTCTCCAGGACATGTGAGTATATTCCTAATTGCATCTCTTGATGGATTTTCTTTACTCAAAAAAATTCATAGATAGAGTCTGGTAGATATAGAGGGAACTCGCGCTGCTCCATAAATGCATCCGCTAATAACAAGGTAAGCAATGCAGGTCGAGAGGAATTTCAATTAGGTTCAATGAAGTGAAATGATGGAAACGTATATTATATTTAGCTATAATGAATATTAGTTTTTTCTTTTTCATTCTTACATTTATTTTACTACACCGAATTCTTCTTGCCACGTTCGCGCTTTACATTTTAATTTTCATTTACAAAAAGGTTGACTTCTCTCTCTCTCTCTCTCTCTCTCTCTCTCTCTCTCTCTCTCTCTCTCTCTCTCTCTCTCTCTCTCTCTCTTTATTTTATCTTGCCTATTTACACACAAATATATATATATATATATATATATATATATATATATATATATATATATATATATATATATATGTATATGTATATATATATATATATATATATATATATATATATATATATATATATATATATATATATATATATATATATATATATATATATATATATATATATATATATATATATATATATATATATATGTATATATATATATATATATATATATATATATATATACATATATATATATATATATATATATATATATATATATATATATATATATATATATATATATATATATATATATATGTATATATATCCTGAAAGAGAAGGAGACAGCAGGAGATTTCTCTTTAGGCTTTGAGCTTGCTTTGTTTGTCGGCTTAAAATGCCTTATTCTTCCTCTTGAGACCATGCCAACCAGTGCTATTTTTTTAAAAGAGTAACTGTTCCTTCACAACATTCGTTCGGAATGTCATTGTTATTTCTTATTCTCGTATGGAAATTTTATGTAGGATTTAATTAGGAATGCATCCTTTTCTCTACCCATGCCATACATTGGACTCTTAAAAGGCGATGAATGTTATGTTACCAGTTTGTTCATGTATTCATTCAACAACATTTGATAAAGGACGAACTGGCTTCACAATAGTGCGTTTATTTATTCAAAATTCCACCAATTGATGAAATGATTTATATTGATTAAGTGCCACTCACCCTAAAAAACAGTTCCTCAGAAAAAAATAATTATCTTTTAAAGACATATCCCCCCATTTAGGCAATCGTTGAAATTATATCAGAATGCCACACCTGGCATGGGATTGTCATAAGTCCTCCCTGACTTCGCTGAATGTGGCAACAAGACGTCGGGGTTTCTCTTATTCATTTCGCAAGAGCATCAGCTGGGCGTCTCTGCTGAGAGGCTTGATAATACTAGTGAGCTAAGAGCTAGCACTGACTGCATAGGGGGATTAAAGCTTTGCACTTTCGCCTGCGGTTTGCAACGTTGGTTACGAAACGCGTGAATGCAATACGGGATTCCCGATTAGACACGAATGAGTCTGTGTTTCGCTGTCTAGGCGTTACATTTTCATGGATATTTATATTAAATGTGATTCTCTCTCTCTCTCTCTCTCTCTCTCTCTCTCTCTCTCTCTCTTGATGTTGATGGTTATATTCCGAATGAGCAAACAGGGTTTGTTTATGATTTTACACCAGTATACGTGTTTCAGCATACCAGTGCCAGTCACCTCCCGACCACATGTCGGGTCTTTTTTCAGATATCTGTAAACTTTGGGATAACGATTGATTTTAGTTTTCTGAAAAGAAAACTATTGTGCCGGCTTTGTCTGTCCGTCTGCACTTTTTTTCTGTCCGCACTTTTTCTGTCAGCCGTCAGATCTTAAAAACTACTGAGGCAAGGGTTGCAAATTGGTATGTTGATCATCCACCCACCAGTCATCAAACATACCAGAATGCAGCCCTCTAGCCTCAGTAGTTTTTTTTTATATTTTATTTAAGGTTAAAGTTAGCCATAATCGTGCATCTGGCAACTATATAGGACAGGCCACCACCGGGCTGTGGTTAAAGTTTCATGGGCCGCTGCTCATACAGCATTATACCGAGACCACCGAAAGATAGATCTATTTTCGGTGGCCTTGATTATGCGCTGTACAGAAAATTCGATTGCACTAAAGAAACTTCGGTGCATTTTTTACCTGCCTGTTTTTGTGATAGGAAGTGAGTTCCCTGAATAAAATATACCATCAGAGACTGAACAGTAAATTATGTTGCGAAAGAAGCAGCATAAAGTTTTGGGAAAGAAAAACCCTGGAATAATCAATTTTACCCTTTAAATGTCATGGTTCGATTATGTAGGTGCCACTTTCAACCGCCTTAGTTTAAATTAAAATTCCGCGGAAATACTTTATTTTTAGTCCGTTACGTGTAAAATTTTATTGCATAATTGCAACTTAAAATAATACGGAAACTTGCGGAATGAACATCAGCGTATAAACAAAAAGACCTTGTTTATTTACAAACTCTGAAACAAAAGACAATCGCATAATCGAATATGAACTCGTGAAACAAAAGACAATCGCGTAATCGAATATGAACTCGTGAAACAAAAAACAATCGCGTAATCGAATATGAACTCGTAAACACATTCGAGTAAACAGACTCGTTTGCTTACAAATACTGTTGTCAAAATAAGATCACGAAGACACAAAAAAATACTATATTTATTAAAGTTGGAGTGATATTTAAATGCTAAAAAGTATGAGTATTCTGAATGGCATCGTATGATAAAAGATTTTTAAAAATATTTTAATAAAAAAAACTGCTGAATGGTTTCCGAAGAGCATTGATCGTTTGGAAATGAAAGGAATTGGTTTCTTGAATGGCATATCGGGATCAGAATGTCAATTAGAGTTAAAAATGAAGTTACTTTATATTTATCATTCAGACGTAAATACTAAGAATGTTTTCATCAACTGTTTCTTGAATAGGTACGTCTAATGACGAAGTATTTATTTATTTATTTGAATCCTGCATAGTGTAACTTTGATGTGTTTGGGTGTGTATGTGTATGTATGTGTATGTGTGTGTGTGTGTGTGTGTGTGTGCGTGAGAGAGAGACATCATCTTTGATTCCCTGTTCCGTTTAATTATAATATGATGTAAAACAGTATCTAAAGAGGAAATAAAAAAAATAAAACACTTCGAAGAATTAATAAAATTTCGTATACACGTGGAGACCTTCATTACATAACGCACTTATATCACAGGAACTAACTTCCACAAAATTAATTATGATATTATACCCATATATAGTAGTGATTAATATCAATTCTCAACACATTATCCTATGTGGACTTTTTCCCGATTTCCGTTGCCCTTTAGAGCGAATCCTCGTAATCCTACTTATTTTAATAAACAGCTTAATATCATATGAAATTCTGAAAGTTATTACTCGTTGTCATCTTACTACTTTTCCCGAAAAAAAAAAAAAAATTCAAATCATATCTCGGTGAAATTATGACTCGCGAGATAGTTATCCTACAATGTACTATTACACAGATTATCTCCGATCTGAAATGGTTAGGAGATGGGTTGAGTTTTGCTTAATATTTTTCGCGTTTATGTCCGTGTTCAAATATTTTCACATTTATTAATAGATATGGAGTGTAGAGTAAGAATTTTTGCTTTTAATGTAATGCATACTCATTTTAGATGTACTGCGTAATAATTTATGTTACAGTACTACAGTGCGCAGTAATTAACATGATGAAAATTAAGTTCCTTATGTTGAACAAAACTTATTAACCTTCCACAGAATGTAAAAATGCCTCTCATTACAAATTTACGAATTAATCACCTTAATCATGATAAAATTTATTAAGTATGCGCCATTCTTATATTGAATGTACGTATAAGTCTCCAGCACAACTTTAAAATCATTGTAGTAATATTTCATAATTTTGAATAAGGCTAATCTTTCGTAATGTTTTATCAAAAGTCCCTTAAACGTTCAATAGGAAATTAGTATTCTCTTTATGCCTAGTTAAAGTGTTGAATGTATTATATCGATTAGCTGGAATGTATAAGATAATACTTATATTAATAAATCCAAATAATCTTTTTATTAATCATATGGTCAGATGATATATCTAACCCATAATGTTATAATATAAGCTGAGTAAATACTCTCTAAAGGCCTGTTTTTCTTTAAAAAATATCTAACAGCTGCCCCGAAGTTGGGGTAGTGACGTCATTATGCCCCCTGTGGGCATTACTTAGTTCTTTGCAACATCCCTTCGGCCCCTAGGGGCAACCCCTTTCATTCCTTTTACTGCACCTCCGTTCAGTTAGTTTCTTAAAAAAGAATTGTGATATACGATCATTTTTTTTTCTATTTTTGACAGTTAGGTGAGTGTTATAATTCGAATAGCAATGAGCTGTATAATGGAAGTGAGTCCCAGAGACAACTCACCCGACCTGGAGTATTCCGATTCATATCTTTTATTTCTGGTGATAGAGATTCATTCCTCGCTATAATGTGGTTCGGATTCCACAATAAACTGTAGGTCCCGTTGCTTGGTAACCAATTGGTTGTTAGCCACGTTAAATAAGTCTAATCCTTGTGGCCAGCCCTAGAAGAGCTGTTAATCAGCTCAGTGGTCTGGTTAAACTAAGATATACTTAACTTCTTCATATCTTTTCAAATTATCTTTGAGGAAATAATCTAGGAATTGACATATTCTGTTTCTATCAATACTTCGAGGACGAATTCGAAACTTTTAGTCAGAGGGAAATATTGAAATTAAGTTTACAGACTCGTTTAGAAATATTAAACCCTTTCATTGTTATTCAGATGTCATCATTCGGTATCTAATTAAAGTATCCCATTGCTTACGGTATTATCTCCCTTATGCAATATTAATGGAGAAAAGTCGACATTTTTCCAGGATTTATTTAATAAATATTCAACGAAACAAAGGAGGTCGGCTTCAAACGTAAAATATATTGACATATTTGAGAATAAATTCTCTACAAAAATTCTTCTGCATTGTATGGAGGAGTAAGGATAACGAACACCTTCTCTCTCTCTCTCTCTCTCTCTCTCTCTCTCTCTCTCTCTCTCTCTCTCTCTCTCTCTCTCTCTCTCTGTGTGTGTAGGAAAATAAATTATGCACTGGAAAAAGTATTTCTCATCATACTCGTAGCCGCTAGGATCACACTTTTGTTTGTTACCTGACCTTCCACACCTCATTTCTTACGTAATCTGTTGTACAAACTACATTACTCTTCTTTGGATATCTATTTTTTTTTTTTTGTCATTTCATTGAGTCAAATTTATAATCTAATAATCTATTTATGTTGTATTTTCTTACAAATATTGTTTGTTTGTGTTGTATCTTGTAACAAAGTGATTAGATTTCCAACCGTATTACTCGCATTTGGATATCAATTTTTTTGTTATTTGTCATTTCATTCAGTGAAATTTATAATCTTTTTCTTTTGTATTTTCTAACAAATATTGTTCGTGTTGTATCTTGTAACAAAGTGATTAGAGTTCCAACCTAATTACTCTTATTTGGACATCTATTTTTTTTTTTTTTTTGTCATTTCATTCAGTGAAATTTATAATCTTTTTCTTTTATATTTTCTAACAAATATTGTTGGTGTTGTGTCTTGTAATAAAGTGATTAGATTTCCAACCTAATTACTCTTATTTGGACATCAACTTTTTTTTTGTCATTTCATTCAGTGAAATTTATAATCTTTTTCTTCTATATTTTCTAACAAATATTGTTGATGTTGTATCTTGTAACAAATTGATTAAATTTCCAACCTAATTACGAAAGTCTTTCCTCGAAACCGCTGCCTTATTTTCTTCAGCATACTTCTACCTTACTTTCCTGACAGCTCTCCTCAAAATATACAACGAAAAAACTACCATCTAGCCACAAGTGTACTTCAGTCTAAGGGGTTCCTTTGTTTGCTTGCTACTGTGAGCTATTTTTTTTTTTTTTTTACCTCTCCAGTTCACTCTCGTACACCTTTTAGATCTTGAGGTTTATGTTGTTGTTTTTCGAGGGTTTGTTTATTTCCAAGAGAAAGGTTCGTCCGCAGGGAGCACTACCAGCAACGTTTCTTGTATTAAACGGAAATCGTTTTCAAATGTTCGTCGGACATAAAGTTGACGATTAGTCCTGTTTTCGAGTCAAAATGTAATATTTTTTTTAAGATTGTCGAAAGCGCTGGTCTTCCGTGCAAAGCATATTGTTTTACAGCGTTTTTTTTCTTAATATCAGCATTATTAACAACGCACTGTTATATTACATAAACTTCTTTGTTTACGGTAATACGGTCTCTTACCATTCCCGCCATTCTCGACATTCTAAATGTTGTTAGAAATATTTTGATTAAAGATTATCTATCACTCCAGAGGATTTACTTAGGCAGTCAATTTATTACCGCCTTTAATGATGGTGTCTGCGTATACATTAATTCCTGGTGCTGGATAGCAAAACAAATTGATGGTCGAAGAGAGAGCATAAAAATTCTCCAGTACTAAAGAATGAGCAACATTCCGCGTCATAAAGACGTAGTAAAAAAATGAGTCACTTAAAAAACAATGCATTGTTTTTTTTTATTTTTTTTTTGAAGCGTAACCCCGAACTGATAATGTAATTTCCATTGATAAGGCTTAAAATTTAATTAAGAGGAAAAGATACTTTTCTCATCAATCGAGAATAACCCAAGTATCCTTCCCGGAAAAAAACTGGGTTCTACGAACGCGGTTACGGTATACTTATCATTAATTGGATTTTTCTTAATACGAAATCTTCTCTTCAGGCCATTTACAAATCTGCATATCGTACTTACCTCGCTTCTAGATCAACAAATTTCGTCAGCCTTTCATTTTCCCCAGAATTTATCGTAGGTAACCTTTGTTATATATATATATATATATATATATATATATATATATATATATATATATATATATATATATATATATATATATATATATATATATATATATAGAGCCTCGATGGCTTGGTTGGTAGAGTGGCAACCACAGACTTCATAGAAGCCTGTGGCGAGGGTTCAATCCCCGCAGCCGACCAGTCAGAGGCGGAAACTTTGCTATCCGTGTAGACATCCCGGGATTACGTATGTAATCAACGGATAGGTTTGCTGAAAGCAAATGGATGTTACAGACTAATACACACATAAACAAAGCCACTCCAACATCTTCTAAAAACATAACAGACACCTCACACGTCTCGAACTGTCGGACTACCCGCCCAGTTCTCCCCGTGCTGCTGGGAGAAAGGGAGCGGGGGTTTCGGTAATACATGTACACGTTCGGTACCGGGGTCTAAGCGATGTCAGGCAGGGCAGCCGGTCGAGGTTACGACCTACCCCACCGCCAAATCAAAGTCCTTCAAAGAAGGCACCGTGCTTACCCCATATAAAAATGGGTATAAAAGCACATTAAAACGAAGATATATATATATATATATATATATATATATATATATATATATATATATATATATATATATATATATATATATATATATATATATATATATATACATAGAAAAGTTTTGACTGAAAAACCAAAAACTTTCAAGCAGCCAAACAATTATGCCCTCAATTCTATTTACGAAGGTGTCATTTCGATACGAGTAAAGTCAGACAAGTGCAAAAATTCTCACTACCTCAAGGAAATTTTCACCAATTAAGTAAAAAAAAGTGCTGAATACACTATTCCTAGCGCGCACCGCCACTTTTAAATGCAAATATGCAAATGAAACCATACCGTCAAACAACAATTAAAGTGATAATAATCATATATATATATATATATATATATATATATATATATATATATATATATATATATATATATATATATATATATATATATATATATATATATATATAATGTGTGTGTGTGTGTGTGTGTGTGTGTGAGTCCGTGTTGATATGTAGACAGTTCAGCTTAAAATTATACAAAACTGGAATTAAACTTAATCTATTTATTCATTAGAAAATTACTCTGTCCGACTGAATAGCGAAAGTTAGTCTAAATAATCATTATTATCTTGAGATAAGATGTGGAATGTCATAAACGGACTGAGAATAAGAAGGACTGAGATAGAAATAAGCAAAAAATGCGCCGAAGTTTCTTCAGCGCAGTCGAGTTTTCTGTACAGCGCATAATCAAGGCCACCGAAAATAGATCTATCTTTCGGTGGTCTCGGTATAATGCTGCATGAGCCGGGACCCCATGAAACTTTAACCACGGCCCGGTGGTGGCCTATCCTATATCGTTGCCAGAAGCATGATTATGGGTAACTTTTACCTTAAATAAAATGAAAACTACTGAGGCTAGAGAGCTGCCATGTTGTATGTTTGATGATTGGACGGTGGATGATCAACATACCAATTTGCAGCCATCTACGCTCAGTAGTTTTTAAGACCTGAGGGCGGGTAGAAAAAGTGTGAACAGAAAAAGTGCGGACAGAATACAGTGCGGACGGACAGACTATAGTTTTCTTTTACAGAAAACTAAAACTGAGTTTTGGATTCCTATGGCAACATAGCACTATTAGTAGATATTTTATCACAACAGCAAAAATACTTTATTCGACGGTTAATTAAAATGAAACGTTATTTTGTTAGAAAGCGAAACATTTTCTTTGTAATACAACAATTATTTTTTGTGTGACGAATAGTTTAGATGAATACAATACCAAACTTAATAACTTATTCCTATGTTCCATAAATACGTGTAGTTTTTTACTTCAAACCCCATTAGGAAAAACGTGTGTAGCGGAAATACACTTTTTTTTTTTTACAAAACGTAAATTTTCTGCAACATTTTATGCCTCCACCAATGATCAAAGAGGCACGAAATGTGCTTTTATTGCTACCAAACTCTTTCATTTGCTCACTTCCATTCCGCAGATTACATTATCTTTTTATGCAAACACTTTTCTCCATTCCATCCATTAAAGTGGAATGACTTTTAGGCGGTAATCCTTAGTTTTCATATCGCTATCTGTATATATTATAGACGCTCTTTTTAGTTGGAAAATGTGATAGAATTATTTATTTTCCTTTCTACATTTGCTTAAACCCAGATATCACATGTCTAGTTTTCCATATTAACCTCATCATTTGAGTAAAACTTGTATTATAGAATGCGTGTACACAACGCAAAACGCACACATACATAGCCTTGTACCTGCCTGTCTAGTTATCTATCCATCCGTATATATATAAATACATACACAGGCTATACAGTATATATATATATATATATATATATATATATATATATATGTATATATATATAATATATATATATATATATATATATATATATATATATATATATATATATATATATATATATATATATATATATATATATATATATATATATATTCATAAATCAGTTTATGATACAAACCAAGGTCATATTTTACATAAGAAAATCTTACCTAAATCGGTATCTGATTAGTATTACATAAAAAAATTCGTCTCGAAATGAAAAAAGCTGCACTTGCATCTAAAAAGTAAAATACCCTTTTCCTCAATGTTTATTAAAAAGCCAGAATACATTAGGCTATTTTTTCATGAATACTAAGAGGGATATGTAATTCAATCCCAGGTAATGCCTCCCAACAAAAGATCTAGCGGGATTTAGACAAGATTACGTTGCTACTTTGAATAACAAATGGCCAGATGACATTCGCTCTCAGAATATGTTGAACCTCAATATTTAATGGGACACTTAAAACAACATGGTTGAAAGTAAAGTAAAATTTTCGAACGCAATTTATGTATTATACATACACGCACACACACACATATATATACATATATATATAATGTATATGTATATATATACTATATATATATGTGTGTGTGTGTATAATACATAAATTGTGTTTGAAACTTTTACTTTACTTCCCACCATATTGTTTCAAATGTCCCATTAAATATTGAGGTTCAACATATTCTGAGAGCGAATGTCATTTGGCCACTTGTTATTCAAAGTAGCAACGTAATCTTTCTAAATGCCGCTAGATCTTTTGTTGGGAGGCATTGCGTGGGATTGAATTGCATATCCCTCTTGGTATTCATGACAGAAATAGCTTAATGTATTCTGGCTTTTTAATAAACATTGAGGAAAAGGATAATCTACTTTTTAGATGCCAGTACAACTTTTTTCATTTCGAGACGAATTTTATATAATACTAATCAGATACCGATTCAGGTGAGATTTTCTTTTGTAAAATATGAGATTGGTTTGTATCATACCCTGATTTTCTGTCAGTAATTAATAAGGCATATATTAAAATCCTTAAAATATGCTAATTTACCACAATGTGTTCACAAAATAAAATGTACTGCGTTGAATTTTGCGTAATTTACATCTCTTAAGATATGTTTTAGAATCTAAAATTAATTGAATATGATTTTAAAATCTAATCATATATTAATAGAATGAATAATTTATCTTGAGTTACTGAGGACTCGACGATAAGACTTGACAAGCTCTTTGTTTCCTCCAGATAAGTTTTTCATTATACCATTATAATTATTCCATCACTTACCTCATAG
>JANJGK010000019.1:44805559-44808030 GCA_039081455.1 Macrobrachium rosenbergii
GCTAACAAGTAAAAAATGCGCCGATGTTTCTTCGGAGCTGTCGAGTTTTCTGTACAGCGTATAATCAAGGCCACCGAAAACATGTATCTTTTGATGGCCTCGGTATAATGCACGTATGAACCGCGGCCCATGAAACTTTAACCACGGCCCCGGTGGTAGCCTGGCCTATGTCGTTGCCTGACGCAAGATTATGGCTAACTTTAACCTTAAATAAAGTAAAACTACTGAGGCTAGAGGGCTGCAATTTGATATGTTTGATGATTGGAGGGTGGGTGATCTACATACAAATTTGCAGCCCTCAGCCTCAGTAGCTTTTATGATCTGACGGCGGACAGAAAAAGTGCGGACAGAAAGAGTGCGGACGGACATACAAAGCCGCCACAATAGTTTTCTTTTCAAAAAACTAACAAGGAGCAAATCCTGGGTTCGGGTATCTTCAGGGTGCGTCCACTATACAGTAAAACATGGTCCAAGCGCACATCTGTTACTTATTCGAAACTCATCACAAACAGGTCGACTGCAATTTAAATACTTATTGCTAAGCGTAACCAGTGCTTTTTTACAATTATCTAACATTGGCCAAAGTTTCGTTCTCCGCTTAATGTCGTCGATTTGTTTTCAACCAGGTAGTTACATGTATGCGATAAGATGACGCCGTTTGTTGACTACCTGTATATTACTCGTGGTCTGGTCTGGACACACTCTTAATAGGCCACAAAAATTAACGTTCTACGACAATTTAAGCTTTACAGCTGAGCTAGACTTAGACAGTTTCATCAAAATCGGCTTTCATTTAAAAGTTTTATCATTCATTTACCTCTCCTTTGTAGTATAAGCTCATCTGTTACAAAGAACACTTTCTACGATCATTCATTATGATGTCGGACATATTTATTGTCCTTCATGTCAAACATTTTTTTTTTCCTACCAGCTTTATGAATGAGGTTGTCCCAAAGAACAATACGATTATCTGCGAAAATATGCTACATTTGGTAATCTGTTGTGGATTATTGCATTACTGATCATAATGCCTGATATCCCATTATGCTTAATGTGTGTCCTGCCCATCAAAAATAATTACTTGTATCAACCATGAATTCGACTCACCATAGGCAATAATCCGTATTACATCCAGAATGGCATATTAGCGTAATAGAAACTAGGATGTGATATCGTCCTATCACGTTTAATTTGGATGTAGTTGAGTCTACGTTCTCTCATAATGAGGCAATACACGCAATTTTTATGACGAATGTTTCCAGTGGCCTACGCCATGTCATTGTGCCTAAATGGTACAATGCGCTGATATATATATATATATATATATATATATATAATACTATATATATATATATATATATACTATATATATATATATATATATATATATATATTATATATATATATCATATATATATATATATATAATATATATATATATATATACATACATAGAGGGTTATTCACGAACCCAGCATCAACAGCTCGTGTTAAAGAACAGAGACACCTCTCTCAAATACACAACAAACAATAAACGGGGATAAATGTCAGAAGGATGATGAAACGAAAACTACTTTAATTGTTTTAAAATACATATCGAGGAATTGCCTACATTCTTTTTATATTCAAAATAAGAAGCAAAGATGTCTCTACTGCTGAAAGTAGAAGGTAAAGATGGCTCAGGCATCGTCACCAAAAAATAAATTGATAATGATTCTGATTACATTATTATTATTTTTTTTTGTAATAATCACAACATTTATACCAGCAACCACTACACTGATATGTTATTTATGACATCTCCATCATTGGACAATCCATTTTCCCCCTACACTCGGAACTCGAAGACAAGCACAGGCCACTTCGTCTTTGATATGAACCTCTAGCTGAAAACTGACAGCTTCAATCAGACTTCGTGAAATGGAAATAAGGACTACAAAAGTCATACAAAAAGACTTCACGATTTAAATATTGTCAAAGATGGATTGATGGAACTAAACGTGTGTCGTTTAGAGGACTTGATCATTTCCATGTAAGTGTATAAGAATGTACGTCCTCATAATTCAGGATTAACTATAAGAAACTGAAAAGAAAATTATATGTATATATATATATATATATATATATATATATATATATTATATATATATATATATGTGTGTGTGTGTGTGTGTGTGTGTGTGTGTGTGTGTGTGTAATGTGTTTGTGTGTTTGCCTGTACGCCTGAGTGTTTGCGTAAAAATTAGTTGTATATAAATGACGTAGACAGGAAAATAGGTTTCATTACTGTACATACCACACTTTTATCAAGATAGAGTCATGTTTCTACTTCACAGTTTACCTATGACCTATTTGTTGACATCATTTCAAGAAATTTACGTCTTCAAAAATAGGAAGAAGAAACGCCCTTATTTTAAAGAGAGTAATTGCTAATGACTCTTTTCCTATACAGAAATACATAAAATCTATAC
>JANJGK010000019.1:44808130-44820630 GCA_039081455.1 Macrobrachium rosenbergii
TTTTTTAACTATTTTATATTTATTAGTTAGTTTCTATCAAATGATATGATACAATTTAGAACATGGTTTTACCCCTAGTAATGTCTGTGAAGTCGATGCTATGTTAGGTTTTCTTCTCCTGACTTTATAATAAATGGTTAATCACCATTCAGTGTAATAAGACTACTCACACACTTACCGATCTATTCATTTCTAATCTGCAATTGTGAAAACACTGGATTAATAAATTTTAAATTCATCGACTAAGCAGACTTCCAATAAAGATTCTCATTCGTCTGTTTCTTCAATATGTTCAGAAGATTCCTTGTATCAGTTCATCTGTAAAGGCATAAGGCACAAATGTCTATTTTCACGTGATTTCCGGTATAGTCTGTTCAAAATTTGATTGCGCACGTGCAAGGGAGTTGAAACACCCGCCCTCTAATATTCATAATTGTCCATATCTTCGAAATTCAGACATTGGGTTCATGTTCTAATTGAATTTAAAAACTAGGTCATAAGAATTTTATTTTTCCTCACTGTGCTTTTTCACCATTTCTGTTTTGTTTTCAATTTTTTTTTTCCCACGGTATGAAAATATTGGTTAATTTTCTGTTCCTATTCTTTGATATTCCTTTGGATATTTTTGAAATGAAGAATAACATAAATGGGATGTATACGTTTTGGAATGATTATTCATTTGCTTTTCTTCCATCTCTCCGCTTGTCCACTGCGTGACATTATGCTATCAATGTCAGGAATATTTTAAACTATTTTCCTGGATCACTAGTAAACACAGCGACCTCCAAGTAATTTTCCACATATAATTGTTATCGAAGACACTTCAATAACTCAGCTCCCAAAAATTGTATTTACCTATATTTCAGCATTTATGAAATGGATTATAATTGTATTACTGCCTCTTGCGTTCTTACTTTTTAACAGGTATTTAATGTTTTCAATAAACATTCTCTAAATACATAACATTTTTGAGATCTATATTCTAAAATAGTAACATCCATCCTCCTCATATATTTTTTATAGTTTCAGATTCTTACTTTTTTTTCTCTTGAAAAGAGAATTAGAAGGTCAAAAACACAATTATCTGAGTGGCTTCCTTTGGCAGATAGAGTAATAACTATTGAAGATTTTAACTTAATATTGATTACTTAATTACGACAGAACAGCTGGAGATAAGACAATCACATTTAACACTTCTGATGAAATATATACTTCGTCCTCTTCAGGAACTCTGTTTTCTTCCAAGAATCTGGAAAGATAAAGAAAAGTCAATAAGTGTCTTTCAATGAAAATAAGTTTTGGCTGAAAATGAACAGAAAGGAAACTTGTACAAACAGTCTTAACTAGACATACACACAAACCCACGTGCACACACACATACAGTATATGTATATATATATATATATATATATATATATATATATATATATATATATATATATATATATATATATATATATATATATATATACACACACACACTGGACGTCCATAAAGTCATGTTATAATATAAAATACTTGTTGCTTTGTAACTATACATGGTATATATCTATCTATCTATCTATCTATCTATATATATATATATATATATATATATATATATATATATATATATATATATATATATATATATATATATATATATATATATATATATATATATATATATATATGTCAAGGATGAGAAAGCTTGTTGTGTCTAGTTTTTCAGTTCTTCAGAACTTATGTACTATTTGTTTTATCAAATGTTTTTCACAATTTCTGAAACTTAAAAATGACTTCCTTTTCAGAACTGCTGTTGACCCATGGCTTCATTAGAAGAGAAAGTAATCTGCGTTCTCTGGTTGGCTGAGCCAAAATGTACTGTCACTGTCAAAAAAGGTTTAAAACCCAGTACAATAAAGAAGCACCACACAGGAACTGCATACCCATTCAAAAAGGCATAACCAGTATTAATTCTTTCATTGAACTGATGACAGAAAAGAAGTCGTGTATGATAATCCTCTTCCAGCATTTGATTCATTTTGTTCGGTATGATTTCAAGTTTTCTTCCAAAGAATCGTTTGCACAGTAGATTTTTAAAAGCCTCGTCTCCAAAGGTCCTCGTCTTACACTCTTTCTCAGATTTATTGTAATGGATTGCTCGTCAACACATGGTCTACCAGACCGTTGTTAATCAGTAACAGAACCTGTTTCCTTGAATTTGTTCATCCACCTAGCTATGCGTCTCCTGTGCGGTGATTCTTTATTGTACTGGGTTGTACACCTTCTGTGGACAGAGACAGTACAATTTAGCTCAGCCAACCACAGAAAGCAGTTTACTTTCTCTTCTAGTGAAGCTGTGGGTCAACGGCAGTTCTGAAAAAGAAGCCATTTTTAAGTTCCAGAAATTGTGGAAAATACTTGATAAAACAAATAATAAATAAAACTTCAGAAGAACAGGAAAACGAGACACATCAAGCATTCTTATCCTTTTTACAGATTAATTCTGTCATGTATAGTTACGAAGCTACAAGTATTTCATATGGCACCATGACTTTATGGACACCCAGTATATATATATATATATATATATATATATATATATATATATATATATATATATATATATATATATATATATATATATATATATATATATATTTAATATCTACCTCATAGCACGACAGCAGTTCTTCTTAGAGTTCTTAACTGAACATCTATTTTTTGAAGTCTGCAACTCTGTAGTTCATATAGGGGTTGGCAACTGTTATCTCATATCATAGTCAACCCACCTAGCATATTTACATTCCACAATACTATATTCCATTTTGTAGTCTAATACGGTTTACACAGATCACATGTGCAATACTTTTACTGTTTATAAACCGAATTGATAACTAACATGTGTCCGTCAATAGCTACATTGCAGGATTTCGAATATATAAATATATAATGAAAAGACCTTGACGTTTCCAAGTACTTCTTTCTCAAGACGGTGCAGACTTGTAACACCGGAAGTTTTGTGAATGGTATTGATTATCGAATGGTACGGTGGCTAGCGTCGTGGAATGGCGCTCAGATTCCGCGGGTTCGCGTCTCCCCCAGAGCTATGATAAATCACTGGCTCTCTACCATGATCAGTTACTGCTGCAGTGTGGGGTCTGCGGTGGGAGGTTGAAACCAACGTTCTTTGGGATCTTGAATTTCAAGTCATTGGCTCCTTTGGTGTGCTTGTTCCATGTGAATAGGTTTCGTCTAATATCATCATCGTTGAGGTATTTTCTTAACTCTGACGTATTTTTGTGGTGGCGACCGTGAACTTTCCCCTAATAGAAAACAGATCCTCTTGTCAGTAAAATTATTCACGGACCTATCCCCTCCAAACAGGGAGAACAGATCTACTGATTATTGATATAGTTAACGACATTTCCTTTACGATTGCTGATAGCTCAAATGATTAATCAAGTGATCGGTTGCTTATTCTTCAAAGCCGCAAGGCAAAAGCTATGGTCATAGCCACCGGAATATATTAGCTAGCATAAAAATTTGTATTTGGAACAGGTAAATCCTTTGAAAATGAGTATTACCAGTCCACATATCGAAAGAAAAATCTGCAGTTTCCGACACTGAGATAAGTGGAATAAATGTTATATTTACTAAGGTAATTAGCAACATGATTTTTTTTAGAGTTATTTGCGGAATCAAGAAATTTGCCCGTTACAGAATCATTGTCTAACCACAATGAATAGATGTCGACCAGTCAAATGATTGAAAGCACTTTTGTGAATCATTTCATTGATCTTTATCGACCTTTTAAATGTTAAGAAAATGTCACAGAGCCGTTGCTTGCTCAAGGGCCACAGAGATTAAGATTTTAATGGAAGAACGCATGACTCACTCTCAAGAATATGAAAGGCTGAAATATTACCTTCCAGGATTTTAGAATTTCGATCAGCAATTAGTCTCTCTCTCTCTCTCTCTCTCTCTCTCTCTCTCTCTCTCTCTCTCTCTCTCTCTCTCTCTCTCTCTCTCTCTCTCTCTCTCTCTCTCTCTCATTATTTCCTGATTTCAATCATTCATGACAAAAAAAGCAGGGTTTTTTCTTCTTTACACACTCTTTTAATATATATATATATATATATATATATATATATATATATATATATATATATATATATATATATATATATATATATATATATATATATATATATATGGCGTGATTACACGTGATCATAAAGCGATTCTTTTGCTTTCATATAGTATCTGTAAACGGAGAATGGAAATATTAAATAAGAAATGTTGCCGTTGATTGTATAATGTCAACACAGCACATTACAAAACTCTAAAATAAGGATAATTGACTTGAAAGGTATTTGCAAATCTAATCAAGTTGTAAATTTTAATAAAGAGATCTCATTGTGAAATGTCGTTAGGCCAAGTTTTATGACTGGTAATAAATGGCGAATAAGACTACTTTGAATAGCTAATTCACCAGTGTTATGACATGTAAAGAAACATAATTCTGAAAATAATATTGCTTATTATAACCTTTCCTATTATTACTATTGCTACGAAGATCGCCTGTGGGAATAGTCCATCATTTCGTCCCCCCCCCCCCCCGAATGTGGAATTCTCTTCTCTCCTCTGTGGGTCCCAAATCCGTTATCCTGATTTTAACAGGTTGATTTATCATCAACCTAAAAGAGTTACTTAGCCCCATCTTTCACAAGGGGGCCAAGTTTATTTTGAGTACAGAAGGTGGATCGTTTTGTCTAAAAAATGATAAAATAAATAGATGTCTCCTCCTGATAGTTATGATAATAACGGATCTTTCCTAGATAGTGACCCCCCAGTGGTTTTTGGGAGTCATTATCTAGGACTAAAATCTCTTGAAGGTCATTATCGTCTTGATATTTACAGTCTTTTGTTTATGTTTTTACTGTAATCCCCAAAGTAATGTTCTTCGCCATTTATTACCAATCATAAAACTTGGCCTACAAGACATTTCACAATGAGACCTCTTGATTAAAATTTACAACTTGATTACATATACAAATACTTTCCAAGTCAATTATCTTTATTTAGGAGTGTTGTAATATGCTGCCTTGACATTACATAATTAACTGCAATATTTCTTATTTAATATTTCCATTTTCCTTTTACAGACACCCTGTGAGGAAGCAAAATGAATCGCTTTATGATCACGCGTAATGACGCCACATATATTAAAAGTATAGAGAAGAAGGAACCCTAATTTTTTTTTTTTTTTTTTTTTTTTTGTCATGAATGATCCGCAATAACTTTCCATCCAATGCTCACCTTTTGGTCGACTGGGCTCCGCATCCCAAGTGGTGGTTATGTCCAGGGAATCTTCCTTATATAATCCACGCTGACGTAGATCCTCAAGTCGAGGAGGTCATACCAGAGGTCTCTGGCTCGTCCGTCCACTGGGACGCCTGTCCAGGATTGGAGAAGAATTTAGGTCAGTGATGTTTGGGCACGTGATCAGCTCGTATGGCCAGTTGTTGGCCTTATTTGCAAGTAAAGTAAAGATGGAGTGTTTATACAGACATACGTGCGCTCACACTCACTCACACACACACACACACACACACATATATATTATTTATACTGTATATGAGAGGCAATAGACTTTTATCCTTCTCGTGATCAAGTCGGCAACGTGACCTCCTTGTGATTATGGTGACACGGGTTCGTTTCCAGCTACCGAACAACACACCAACTTCAATTTCTTGCACTTGGATCTTAAGGGTTTGCAGTGACAAGCGTATCCAAAAAGCGCAAAGAATTCGAGAAGTTAGGAGGGCATTGTGGCTAATACAATTACACACACACACACACATATATATATATATATATATATATATATATATATATATATATATATATATATATATATATATATATATATATATATATATATATATATCTTTTTTAGTAAACTCAAAGAAGGAATTCGTGGCTAAAGGGAAATGATTTTAGAAAGTTGCTGAATGGATACCTCGGTTGCTGTCATAAAATTGATTCCATCCATTAGCCTTAACGATTTCTGTCTGTCTGTCTGTCTGTCTCTGTAAGCGTGTGTGTGCGTTACTTCGCACTTGACAGTGTATTTTTATACATGCCATGTGTACTAGAAATGGAGCTAGGAATGTTCATTATTGTCCAGTTTTATTTGTATTTTTTACTTAGTTTCACATTAAATGCCTTTGTCTTGCCGGCTGTCTCTTTGCAAGCCATTTTCTTAGTGACACAATAGCGTTGTCCATAAAAACAACTAGCTGTTTTTTAAGTCCAATCTTCTTTCAAAAGAGGAAAAAAGGACCTTTACAGGGAAAAGTTATTTGGGTGATGTTTAAAGTCGTGTTTTTAGTTGATTACATGATTTTTATCTTGAAATGCATTCCAATCACTCTATTTTCCCAGAAACTTTCGCCTTCCGGTCTCAAATCCTCATCTTTCAAAATACTCATTTATCATTTCCCGTATAGACATTTCCATTACCTCCTCCCTGCTATGTTTTTCCTTTAACTGCTACATAAAGAATTTAATCCTTCTCCCTATACCGTATTTTATTACAACCCCCACTCCATTAACGACCAAATCTTGTTTCCTAAGTACGATTAATAAATTCCTTACTTCCCGTCCATTTTCCTTGTAAGACCTTGTTATTTCCGTAATAATCATCCGGAACCTACAAATCCGGAGCACGCAAGTCGGTCGTAAATACTTCTCTGATTAACCACTTAGTCTCATGAAAGCCATTCATCTCCCGCCTATCAGTTTTTGTGTTGCATGACGCATGACGATATGACTGGCAACATTTACTCTCAACCATCTTGTCTGAGGCACTGATTAATACATCATACATACTCAGGCCTTTCGTCATCGTCGTTGTATCTTTCATTCATAATTTTTCACATTCTTGACATTTGTGTCTGCGTTCAGAGATTTTGGGTCGACTAATCAGCGGTCTTTACAGGAACTGTAATACTTATTTTTCAGTCGTTCTTTATTATCGCTATGTTAAAATGCTAGTTTAAACAATCTTAAAATAAGAGGTTCTTGTGATTTTTGTGCTTTTCATCGCCGGTACGCTTCCATTAACTTAATGGATTTACTCTAATATATACTGATCACAAATTCGTAGGCTCCTGTACTGTTTGAAAAAACACAAATGATAATGTTGATTTACTTATTATAATTATATTGTCATATGTATTTTTAGGCTGCCTAACTTTTCGTAATGTAAAAATTATGACGCATTTTTATTGTAAATTGTCATTTTTTGTAATATTTTTGCGTTGTGGAAGAAATGCTTATTAGTAACATTCGACAACACGAAAATATCCGTCTTACATTTACAAAACGCATTAATATCGGTTCCGATAATATCACTTTTACATTCAAGGATAGTGAACACAACATATTAATGTTTGCTCTGTTATACTCAATGCTTCCAAGCAAATCAAAATCCACCTAGAAATATGCAGATCATATTTTGTAAAAGCACAAGGATTTATGACTCTTTAGTATATTGAGAAATAGGATTAATGGAAGCAAGTCTTTTCCACTGTTACTTTTATTTCTTAACACCCCTTTACTGAAGGAAATGAGATTAAATTGTTGTATGTACCTCTTCTGTCAAGAATGCATTCTTTATTATTTCAAATGAAGTAATTTTATTCTTCTGAAATAATCAACTGTTTTTGCCAGGTAAAAAAAAAAAAAATATATATATATACAATATATACAGTATATATATATATATATATATATATATATATATATATATATATATATATATATATATATATATATATATATATATATTTCTAAAGCAAACAAATGGTTTACATATTTTCATATATTAATTTGTGCAAAGTTTTTCTTTTCTTTTTTTTTTTTACTTTTTTATTACGAAAATGAAAGATTTTTATCACCAGAAGAACGTCATCCACATATCAAGATTTAAATTCATGTATTTTTTGTAAATGATTACATAAAATAACAACGAAAACAATGGATGAAGTTTTTCATCTAAATAATTACACTGAATGATAACGGCGAATAGCAAAAGTTAATCTTATATATTTTGTAATCACATAATTTTTATTTCACTAGTGAGGTAGAAACTTTTATATTTGAAGGGAGAAAACCCATAGAAATTGTACGGAATTGTGGAGACGGATATTATAAACTTTCTCTGTTCTCTAACGGTTGAATGAAGAAAAATTCTTTTCAAACAGTACATAAAAGAAGCGGCTGATATTAAAGCTGTAGTAGGTACTTCACAACTCCCTTTGAATGAATAAGGCCAAGGAATTTATGGTACCCTTGAGCGCAGATGATTTAAATAAAAAAAAAAAAAATTGAAATCTTTTGAGTGTAAAGAAGGATTCAAGTTTTTTTTTATTATTTTTTTTTTTTATGTGCTGCCTTAAATCTAAACGGACTGCTCTCAAAATAGTTAAGATGGAAACTGGATGGATCTTTGTAAGAGAAAGTATTCTTATTTAGTGTTTTTGGGGATACTTGTCATATTATTATTTCCTTTATGTAAATATTTTCAAGTCATATACATAATTTTTTTTTTTATTCTGTTTTGGTAAATTATTTGACTTTTTTCATTACAGCACGCGCATCTCTCTCTCTCTCTTTCTCTCTCTCTCTCTCTCTCTCTCTCTCTCTCTCTCTCTCTCTCTCTCTCTCTCTCTCTCTAGTTTGCACATATACTGCTTTTGACTGTGCACTATTATGATGATGATTATTATTATTATTATTGTTATTACTATTGCATAACTCAAGAAAAAGAAAAAACTAATCTCGTGTGATGCTTCTCAAAGTGAACTACGGTATGTCAGCAAATATGATAGACATAGTCAGAAACATTGTACTATAATGAACACCTTATTGTTATAGCACAAAGTAATTCATGCTCAGCTCAGTTGTTTTTCAGAACTTATAAATTAAGAACACATGGGCCAGGTCAAAATAGAAATCTAAGAAACGAAATATGAATAGAACCTCAAAGCTCTACAACCAATTAAATCTAGAGGAAATAGAGTCAAAGTGTGACCATATACAGTAGATACATGTCGGTAATTATAGTGACACAGTAGCTATGTACATTCTCCTTCACAAGGAGACTTTTATTTAGCATACCCAATAAGAAGGTTGATGTCTTCTATGAGTAAGATGTCATGGGTGTTAAATTATCAGTCAGGTCTTCAAAAAAATTTCTAACGAGAAAAATTGTAAAATTGAATATTTTGGGTATTTCAATAAAATGGTTGTAAGTTAACTCTAGTGACCAGTTTTAAAACATTTCTGAATGTATCACAAGAAGATAAAAAATGATTGCATGATCTGTGCTTAATTTACAGAATAATATTAAAATGAATAACAGCGTATACAGTGTATCGAAATGAACGATGAATTGCTTCAATAAATCCTCAGAAAAATACAGTGTATCAAAATGAACAATGAATTGCTTTAATAAATCCTCAGAAATTGGAAAGCAGTTCTGTGCACTCCGCTATTTTGCTAGTACACTACGTGCTATAGCATACCACTTATATACAGACTATTAAACTGCAATATATGAACTCAAGGACCGGCAAAACTCCAATAAACACGGTTGTAAATATAAGTTTTTCCTATATCAACTGTGTTATATGGGCCTTTCAATTCAGAGGATTCTAAAATCAAGTAGGAAAGAATTCATCTTTGCATGTATTTGAATATTGACTCCCCCCCCCCCAACCCTAAAACTCCAATAAACACGGATGTAAATATAAGTTTTTCCTTTATCAACTGTGTTTTATGGGCCTTTCAATTCAGAGGATTCTAAAATCAAGTAGGAAAGCATTCATCCTTGCATGAATTTGAATACTGACTCCCCGCCCCCCCCCCCTCCTTAAACTCACCTTGGACCATGAGTTTGTACGTGTAGGTGGCTCCGGGGTACAAGGTGGTGTTCATGTTCCGAGTGAGGAGTCCAGTCACGGAATCCAACAGGAAATGGCGATCCCCAGGCGGCGCGAACAGCTGGTAGGTGACAGCAGCGCACGGACATCTCGCTGACTCACCTGGTCCTAAAGGACAGGTGAGGCCTAGATCCTCATCGGTGCTCCAAGCCCGGTACACAACTCCTGCGGAATAAGGCGTATTGATCGGTCAGAAAGGTGTTTATTTTTTTTATTTTTATTTTTTTTTGAGGGGCGGCGTCTTTGACTTTTACTTTTTCTTTTTATTATTTTTCATCTCCTGCTCCTCTCACGCGCCTCCTTCTTTCTTTCTTTTCTTTTCGTAGCTTTATTTTTTTTTGCTAATTTCTATTTCGTCAGTCCCAGTCCACGTTCCCTTTTGCAACTATTCATGTGGTATTCTAAAATCCCTTCATATTTTTCTTTGTATTAATGTACTTTTCCTCTTCTTCCCTTCACCATCTTTGTCAATTTATAATTCATCCTCACCACTCCCATCCTACCTCTTTATCAAAGATTCATTGATTGTTCGAGGTACACGATTCATTAATTATTTTTCGTTATATATTTTTGCTATATCCTGTACTTCTCCCATTTATTTCTTTTGTCATTTCTTACAACCGCATGACCTGGCTTTTCATGAGGTGATGCAGGTATATCATCCACATCATTTTCATCACAATTAAAGGAATAAGAAGTTAAACAAGGCTTCTGAATAGTAACACGCATTTTTGGGTATTATTTTAATTAGTGCATGTCATACGGAACCTGTCACAACTGGAGTACTGATGTTGGACTGATTATTAATTGGTGGGACTCAAGTCGAACAGCGCATAAGAACTCATTCAGCCTCATAAAATACCAGTAGCATTTCTGAAAATATAATACACGACATAGTGAACCTTAGTGAAGTTGCGTATAATAACCCTAATTCCACCTGGCAAAAGGTCGTTTACAGAATTATAGATTACATATTCAGAGTCGTAATTTTATACATTAGTCTCGAAATTAAGTCATTATTGTTCAGGGAATTTTAGATTAGCATGCATTTGGACTGTCGTTTCTCTCTTTAGATCGCAACCGTCGATAACTTTTAGAAATATCTCATCTATTATTTTTACCAAGAAAACATTTATACCAAATGGGAATCTACACAAAAGAGAATATTAGTCATTTCCGTTGCTTTTCTCGTTAAAGAAGAAAGGTGTGCTTGCTGTTATTCTTTTTCTTTCTTGTGAACGCGTTCCAGAATGCTGCAGCCGTTTGTATTGAGGGTGTGGCTGACTTGTTTATACTTCGGGACGAATACCATCAGCTAGTTCGAAAAGGGAAAGAAGAGAAAGATGGGAGAATAGAATAAGGAAAAGTGACGAAGTAATGGCTAGAACGGAGTAGAAGCATGCTGGGTAAAAACATGGAAAAGACAGGCATATTTTGAGAAAGCAGGAGAAAGGAATTATGTATTGCTTTGGAGAGAAAGAATAAAAAAGATAGTAATTATGAAAGTAGCGACTTCGGGATTGTTTCTCAGTCGTGTTCCGTTTAATGTTTTCGTTTAGATACGACAATACCATTGATCTGGACTTCTTTTTTTTTTCAGATAGCGTGATATATTTATTATCAAACGGTCGGCGTTTTGGAGAGTTTTGTAAGTTGTTTTTCTTAAATCAAATCATTTATAGACAGAAGAAATTCTCAAAATATCTTTGAAATAAATTGACTCGGCGTAGCACAGTTTCTTACGAATGATGACTTCTTTAAATCTATTTTACAGATAGAATCGCCGAGATTAGTTCATGACTCATCTATTGTCATTTTATGAGGTGAAATCATATTTGATTGAACTGCGAGAAAAAAAACTCGTTCACTTTTGATCATTTAACAAGATTTATCATTTCAAAAAAGCTGGGGATAGTGTTAAAGGGAATATTATTTAGCAGATGATGAGAAAATGAATGTCTTTTCATTGTTCTAGTTTATTTTTTTTTTTTTTTGCAACTGGGCGAAGTGTTTCTTATTTTATCAAAGAATTTCCAGACTAACCAGAAAGGGCTCTATATCAGTAATACACAAGAATTAAAATTACATGAAAGAGTTCTTGCATTTTGCAACTTTCATTGCTCAAAGAGCAATATTCATCCGAGAAAGGATGAGACATGTCATTGAGAAGAGCTGATCCGGTAGCATATGCATCTTTTCGGAACTGAAAGCATGAACTGAATTAACAATCGTGAGAGAAAAAGAACATCTGAGATTGTAAATGAAAGGAAAATAATCGCACGATTAAACTTAAATGAATCATTTCTGCTGCAAGCGAAGAAACTTCAAGCGAAGCTATGAGGCACAGGGCTCTTTGAGAACTACTGGCCCGTAACGAGCGAGTATTGAAAAGGAACGGACGAGTTGGCTGCAGACTGAAGTAATATTACCCTCGGGGACGATAGCGGCCGATAAAGAGATAGCCGAAGCGCAATTTTATTGCGTCCTCTAGTTCGGGCCCGTTGA
>JANJGK010000019.1:44825630-44840630 GCA_039081455.1 Macrobrachium rosenbergii
TTAGTTATAGCAATGCACAATTCTTCTGCTTGCAAGAGCTTCCCCTCTTGGCAAATGGTCAGGAGCTACTGTTAGTTGAAAAATTTGTGATTCTCTATAGACTTGAGTATTGTAATGCTGATGTACAATAACTGACTACCCTAATGGTCTTTTACCTCCTGCTTTTATACATTTCGCAATTTATTAACTATATATACCATAAAATCATCATTTCGTGTAAAAAATGTAATAAATACTTAACTGCCGTTTAAAGGGAAACACGTTTTCGAAAACGTCTTGAAATATGTAATCAATATTTAGTCTTTGATTTCAGTCCTAAGCAAAATCATTTTTTTTCAAACTCACCGTAGCGCTGGCATCTGGATCCTTCCCAGCAGGGTCTGCAATTGCACATGTTTTCCTCAGTGATGTATCCATTTATGCAGCTGAGTAAAAAAAAATGTGTAAACGATATTATAAAACAGCTGTTCACGTCCTTAATACCCAAGGGTAAATCACTTAACGAAAAAGCTTAAGAATAAAAGAAATCAGTTGATAATTAGTTTATAGATATATGGAGTTGTTGGAATTTTAATACATATCCGTTAGTTATAGAGTATGCTTGCAATAATTTCCTTCTTCGCTCTACAGAGTAAAATTTAAACTTCATAGCATACAACTTTATCTGTCAAACAGAAATCAATTATCAAAAATATCTTATTGGTATGAGTAGAAATTAAGATACGTAACACTTTTATTTGACAGTATTGAAGTATATGTAGCGGCTTAATGTATGTAAATAGCAAAGCGTTGTGTTAGAAAAAATTGTCTAAAGCTAGATTAATTTTATTAATACCATAAAAATGTGTTTAGGAAATGGAGGAAGTTGCTCTATGAAAACTACCGTTCCTTAGATACTCTTCGATAAATGTGTGAATTATAGCTTTAGAAGAAACTACATTAAACATCTTGAGAAGACATTGGAGTCTACTAACAACCATTTTGTGAAACTATCTCTATAAACAGGAAAAGAAAATTAACGACAATGTCAGATGAACTTAATTTCGTAAGAAAAGTTCGATTTTGAAAAATATACGATCAACATAAAAAGACAAATGCATCGAAAAGAAATGTTCAAAAAGGAATAAAAGTAGTTGCCTCTCGAAATGTGTATTATTTATAGGGAGAAAATCAATTATGGAAGTAAGCATCTGTGATGGGAGCTCGCTTCATATTGCTTCAGCATCAGTGAGGGTCGAATTTCAATTAGGCACAATCTGACAACGGTCTGACATTAAGGATGAGAATTGGGGTTCAAGTTAATCTTCTCTGTAATATATCTGTGCAGCCTCAAGCGACTGGGAATACAGGCATGTCAAATAGCTCTTGAAGGATGTTTGGAAAAATTCTAGTTTTTTTATGCTAGGGAGTACCAGGGTATTACCTTTCTATAAGATATCGTTTATTTTCTTTAACAAACAATTCTATGAGAAATAAGCCTACAACATACAAGAAAATGTAGACACTGAAAGGCATATTAATGCTAGAAATAAATGCACAGTGAGATTGAAAATGACAGATAGCTACTTCTATATTTGGGTATTACAGAAAATACCGGTTTGGTCGGCTCTCCCCTTTCCGGAAAGTCATAAATAGTATTTTTATTTGAGACTCTGACAGTTGCATGTTAAGAAAAGGTGAAAATCATTTTTTTATTTTGGCAATGGTTATTTTTATAGTTCTGTTGAAGTCGATCAATAAGAATTGTGACACAATTTCATGTTGTGACATTTTGCATCGTGAGTTATCAGGGTGAACAGAACTCAGTCAAGATATTTTAGGATAATGCTCTTAACAGACTTATGCAAGATATCAGTCTATATATATATATATATATATATATATATATATATATATATATATATATATATATATATATATATATATATATATATATATATATATAAATATTCCACATGAACGAAAAACATACCAGTACGTGAAGAAAAAGAGATATAATTATTTAAATTCAGAGTTAAATTATTTTTATACATTATTAAGAATATCGAAAGCTTGAACTTTCCGATTAGAGAAAATTACTTAGTTTAATCAAGGTTTTCACATTATAGAAGAAATGTTATATTCATTAGCGATTCGTAGTCATTCTTACTGAACTGGAATGACAGGGCTCCTCACAAAAAAATGTTAGGTCAGGCATTCGTCTGGAAACTTTATTGTTAGTATTTCAAAGTTAAAGAACAGAAATAAAAACTCACGCACAAGAGAGCTATACCTAAAAGGCTTATGTGTAAACAGCACTGCTCAGAATATGTGGACTTTTTCTCCTCGCGTCCAAAATTTAAGAATGATTAAAAAATCTCTATGTACAGTGACTGGAAATACTAACCATGCTTGTTTTTAAAATGTATGAACAAATATATAATGGAAAGCGAACTAAAGATTAGTGCATATATGGATATAATAACAACTTTCATTCATCATCTCTCTCTCTCTCTCTCTCTCTCTCTCTCTCTCTCTCTCTCTCATTTCGTCTGCTTATTCTTCTTCTTCCAAGGGACTTTAGTACTGCCTGACTGAGTTTGTCAACGGACTAAAGAAAAGTGCAGATAGTATATGGTTATAGAATAACAATTTTTGTTCATTTCTCTCTCTCTCTCTCTCTCTCTCTCTCTCTCTCTCTCTCTCTCTCTCTCTCTCTCTCTCTCTCTCTCTCTCTCTCTCATTTCATCTGCTTATTCTTCTTCTTCTTCCAAGGGACTTTAAAACTGCCTGACTGAGTTTGTCAGCGGGCTAAAGAAAAGTGCAGATAGTATATGGTTATAGAATAACAATTTTTGTTCATCTCTCTCTCTCTCTCTCTCTCTCTCTCTCTCTCTCTCTCTCTCTCTCTCTCTCTCTCATTTCATCTTCTTATTCTTCTTCTTCTTCCAAGGGACTTTAAAACTGCCTGACTGAGTTTGTCAACGGACTAAAGAAAAGTGCAGATAGTATATGGTTATAGAATAACAATTTTTGTTCATCTCTCTCTCTCTCTCTCTCTCTCTCTCTCTCTCTCTCTCTCTCTCTCTCTCTCTCTCTCTCTCTCATTTCATCTGCTTATTCTTCTTCTTCTTCCAAAGGACTTCAAAACTGCCTGACTGAGTTTGTCAACGGACTAAAGAAAAGTGCAGATAGTATATGGTTATAGAATAACAATTTTTGTTCATTTCTCTCTCTCTCTCTCTCTCTCTCTCTCTCTCTCTCTCTCTCTCTCTCTCTCTCTCTCTCTCTCTCTCTCTCTCTCTCATTTCATCTGCTTATTCTTCTTCTTCTTCCAAGAGACTTTAGAACTGCCTGACTGAGTTTGTCAATGGACTAAAGAGAAGTGCAAACAGTATATGGTTATAGAATAACAATTTTTATTCATCTCTCTCTCTCTCTCTCTCTCTCTCTCTCTCTCTCTCTCTCTCTCTCTCTCTCTCTCTCTCTCTCTCTCCCTTTCATTTCTTCTGCTTCTTCTTCTTATTCTTCTTCTTCCAAGGGAATTTAGTTCTACCTGACTGAGTTTGTCAACGGACTAAAGAAAATTGCAAACAGTAGATGGTTATAAAATAACAATTTTTGTACATCCATCTCTCTCTCTCTCTCTCTCTCTCTCTCTCTCTCTCTCTCTCTCTCTCTCTCTCTCTCTCTCTCTCTCTCTCATTTCTTCTGCTTATTCTTCTTCTTCTTCCAAGGGACTTTAAAACTGCCTGACTGAGTTTGTCAATAATCATCTGACGCAGTCGGTTTCCTAAAAGAAAAAAAAAAAAAAATCGGACTTCACCCCTTCCCAATCCCGCCCCTAACATCAACCGCCTTCCCCCCACACCCCTCCCCAGAATCGTGCCAGTAAACAGGGTTATGAGACGCACACATACACATACGCACATACACACAGACACACACACACACTCACCTCACGTTTTTATGCCCTCCATACTGGGTCGTGGAGAAGGTCGCCTTTACATTCAGCTCTGCAACAGAAAACAAAATATTTGGATTACTGCGACGCTTTACGTCATTGCCGCGTCTTTTTCGAAAATAAAAGTTTTTTTTTTTTATTTACTAGGTTTTCTCTATTTAGGTTTATTTATTTAGAGTGTGGAGATTTTTTTTTTGTGGGGGGGGGAGGTGGGTTGTGTTGTTGAACACTGCACAGAGGATGTGGCCAATTCATGGAAGTAAATGATGGGAATTGATTTCAGATAATGTTGGTTGTGATTACAGGTGCGACATGTGACAACAAATGGGGTGACGTCAGGCGAAATCTCACCCAGTGGGAAAAACGCATATATATATATATATATATATATATATATATATATATATATATATATATATATATATATATATATATATATATGTGTGTGTGTGTGTGTGTGTGTGTGTGTGTGTGCGTGCGTGGATATTTCTGCCTCTGTGCGTATGTATGCGTTTTTATGTGTGTGTGTGTGAGGGTTTGCTATTTAAGCATACGTTATTTATATATAAATATTATATGCGTATTTTAGCCTTTATTCTATCAGAAGTCACACTTCGAGAGTTTCAAACGATTCCACAGAATGACTCTGCCAGAAAAGAAAGAAATGGAACGTCTGAAAGACGTGGCATTTCCAATATGGCAGCTTAGAAGTAACCTATTATAAGGTTGGTGTACTCGATAGTTTTGTTGAGAGTCTAATACTTGTTCAAAATAGCATATTTCTACGCTTTTTATAAAGTTTTTTAATTCACTGCATTTTCACACTTCCCTTAATAGATTCATATATTATTTTATGTATTATGTATAACAAAAAGCGGATCCTCAAAAATCGTGAACTTAACAGAAAAGTAAAACTGTTGTCGCGCAAATATGTGACACTTCACAAAAACAAAAGAAAAGTTATACATACTTGGCTATTGTTAGGATGGTTTGGCAAAATCATTTACATTTTCATACTACGCATAATCATCACGTGAACAGGTTCGTAACACTTAATCCGATGGTAGTTTCCAGCGAACATGTTGTACCAGTCCGTGACGGCATAGAGCCAGTAGAACCTCCAACGTGAACAGGTTTGCCTTGGAGGACTGGGCTTTAATTCTTGATTCAAAAAAGGCTAAATGTCTGATACGGACTTAAGACCTACAGTGTTTAAATGAATAAATATCACCGCACGTCGAAACACGCTAATGAAAATCACTAATTTATTTGGCAAGGAAAGATTGTTTAAATCTGTATATCCCAGTGTTACCAATACTTTCTTGACTCTAGATGAAATTGTTTGACGAACGAGTCAAAGTATTTTTGTTATGTAGGAGGAAGTTGAAACTATTTTGAATACATTCAATTTACGTCCGATACAAATATAGAAGTTATGATTTAGCATGTAACTAACGAAAATTTCTGTTAAACGACTTTAATTTTTTTTTATCCGGTAGGTCAGTTTACAGAATTGTATATCATTTACCTTGTGATGTTACGTAAATTCAGTCGTAACAAAGTGACATTTTCTACGTAGATATTAAAAATAGTTTGAATCCATTAAATTTACATCCGATAAAACCACTGAACTTGAACTTCAAAATATAAGTAACTGAAATTTTACAGAGTAATATGCCAATCACTTTAAAAGTACACCGCTTATTTAATCGTAACAATGTGACATTTCCAATGTAGAAGTTAAAAATAGGTTGTATTAAATGTACATCCGATACAAATATTGAATTTATACTTTAAAATTTAAATAAGTAAGTTTTTTTTATTATTTTTTTATTTTTTTATTATTATTTTTTATTTTTTTATTATTAGAGAGGACATTTTCCAGAATAATACGTCAATCACTTTAAAAATACACCGCATATTTAATCGCAACAATGCGACATTTCCAATGTAGAAGTTAAAAATAGGTTGCGTTAAATCTACATCCGATACAAATATTGAATTTATACTTCGAAACATAAATAACAGAATTATTTTATTATTATTAGAAAGGCCAATTTAAAGAATAATATATCATTCTCTTGAAAATACAAAGCATATTTAATCGCAACAATGCAACATTTTCAGCAGTTAAACAGAAGGGTGTTATTCGCCAGGTACCAATACCAGCTCGCCACAGGCCCAAAGATGGCCTAAAGTGACATTCCTCCGGCACAAACTGTGGCTAATGGTGATGAGATATCCCGGAGAGAGTTCTCGGAGCCAGTGTTTGCCGAGACTCGGCCGCGAGTAAACACGAAGTTGGGAGACTTAAGGCCGTTGTAGAAGTCCAAAACGATTTTTCACCTCTTAAGAAGACTTTTGTTTCCTTGGGATAATGATAACTAATTATAAATACCTTCTAAAACATGGTCAGATAATAGAAGGGGAATTTTAGCCGGATATGATTATATAATTACATTGTAAAAACGCAGATATGATTACAACAATGTGATAAAAACATAAATTTTTTTTGCTTGACAGTTAGCAGTTACAGAATAAACTGCAAGGACTCTGGAAAAGGAAAAGAAAATGATAGTAACTTAACGCGAATATTATTTAATATTTTTCATTTTCATTATCATATTGAGTATTAATATTAAATAATACTCAATATGGTAATGAAAATGCATACAGTAGCCTAATATGATGACTTCAACGGCAATTATATACAGCGGAGTATTAACAATGTAAACGAAATAACGGTAATTATTATGATGATTAAAACGACATCGAACTGGGGAAGAGTAAATAAAAAAGATTAAAATTCTAGTCCTCCCAAAGGATGGTAATTTAGAATTAAAATGACACCTGTCACTAAGATTGCGTTACAGTAGAAAGGTTTTACGAAAAGATCTGAAAGGAATATATAAAATCTGCTAAGCTTTGGTGCATACAACAAACGTGATTAGTATCCCGTGACTGCAAAGGTGTTAAATTACTGTGATTACTCTAGGTAAATTACACGTTAAGTTCGCTTTCTTTGATGGCTGCATTAGCAAACGAGCAATTACACTTGCTGCATGATTTGTGTTCTTGGCTCTTTCTTTTGAAACATAGGCAGAATTCAGCATTTAGTATGTGCGTTTCTGATTGAGAAAAAATATATATTATCATCGGGTAAATATATAAAAAAAAGTTGTACGTAGCCAGCACTGAGAATGTCCTAGAAATACAAATATACTGAAATATACAAACACTAAAAAAAAAGTTGTACGTAACCAGCACTGAGAATGTCCTAGAAATACGAATATACTGAAATATACAAACATACATGTTATTCAAAGCGTTGTTTTGAAAACTTCTCTGCATTATATTCATGTTAATCTTGCATCTAAGGAAATGTAAAAATGTTCGTAAAAGGAATAAAGAAATAGGAGTTGTTATACGACAGTTTGCAATATACCCGGTCACTGAAATGAACAAAGATACTGTATATACATCTCTTTGTTAGGCTGCCTACAATTCATAGCTAATATTATTGCCTCATCTATTTTAAATATAAAGAGTGGCAGTAACATTTTTGTACTGTTGTCACGGGGCAGAGTTATTGTTTATAATCCGAGAACGGAGAACCGGTTTCAACATGCAAACATTGAGGATGAGAAAACATGGACTATTGCAGATATAAAGACCTTTCACTGACATCCCGAGAGTGGTAGAACCACTCAGCATGAAAAGAGACAGTAGCTTAGAGAACTTTATATATTATTTACCATGAAATCATACAGAATAGTTAAATAAGAAATTAGCTTTACGATTCCGTAGGACTGAGCGTCACAAACCAATAGCCCCCGTAGGTGGGTAGCGCGTTCAGTGCACCTCATGCTGTCCACTGTAGGCATTACTCAAGGTTCTTTTCCAGCGTGCCTTCGGCCCCTAGCTGCAACCCCTTTCGTTCCTTTTTTACTGTACCTCCTTTCATATTCTTTCTTCCATCGTACTTTCCACCCTCTCCTAACAATTGATTCATAGTGCAACTGCGAGGTTTTCCTCCTGTTACAACTTTCGAAGTTTTACTGCCAATTCCCGTTTCAGCCCTGAATGACCTCATAGGCGCCAGTGCTTGGCCTTTGGCCTAAATTCTGTATTCAGTTTAGTTCAAGAAGACAGAAAGACTACTTACGACGGTCAGTGTAACGACAAGCACTTGTGACAATTTAAAACTTGAATCTCATGTATGAAGTGAAAGCGTGACTAAGCAAAATAGCAAAAGAGGAACTGGTTACGTCTTAGTGAACAATTCTTAGCGACATTTCAGTTACCAAATCAGAATTATACGTTAAGTAAATTTCAGATCTTGATTATCACGTGATTGTTGTCGGTTTATTTTTCTAAGGACATATAAAATTTTTTTTAAAAGGGTAATTAATCAACCTGAAAACGAATTAAGAGAGCACAGGGTTGTAACTCTAAATGATAACAGTAGACTCTCACACTTACACGAAAACAGATCCTGAGAATTATATACTGTATATATATATGTATATATATATATATATATATATATATATATATATATATATATATATGTGTGTGTGTGTGTGTGTGTGTGTGTGTGTGCAAATACATAATTACATATATATATATATATATATATATATATATATATATATATGTATATATATATATATATATATATATGTATATGTATATATATGTATATGTATATATATGTATATGTATATATATATATATATGTATATGTATATATATATATATATATATATATATATATATGTATATATATATATATATATATATATATATATATATATATATATATATATATATATATATATATATGGCGTGTGCGCGTCTTTTTACGTTTGCACGTGTATGCACGTATGCATATGTAATTAGTTGTCTATATATATATATATATATATATATATATATATATATATATATATATATATATATATATATATATATACATATATATATATATATATATATATATATATATATATATATATATATATATATATATATAAAACTGGCCGAACTTTACAAGTATTGGAAAATTTGAAGCCCAATTAAATTTTTCAACTTGACTCACTTTGAAATTCGCTCAGCGAAAATTTCCAGCTTCCCCTCAGTCAATCTTCCATTTTCCCTGCATAACATTTCAAGCGAATTTTTACCATATAATTCTATTTTCATTAACTGTCAACCTCACACCCTAACTTCACCCTTTCCATGATACTCTTTTTTTTCCAAAAGATCCATTATCGGAAAAGGAATAAATGTCCCTAAAAGAAATATCCCGCTTTGGAAGCGCCTTCATCAATCAGTCGTATTATAACACTCGTATCTTTTCGCCCCTAATAAGAGAGGGACTTTTCATTCCTCGGGACTTTTAATGACAGCAATGGCTGTTCCTTTTTATGGAATGTACATTTAATTACAGCAAGGAGGATGTGATTGCCGATAAGCGGTCTCGCTCTCTTATTGTGGCGAGTTCTGAGTCCTCTTAATAGGGGTGAAAGTAAGAGAGAAAGCGAGCGAGGGAGCGAGAGACCCCCTGTCATAATGAATCTGGTGAATGTTTTCTTCATAATTGGTCCTTCTTTTACCAGTCGTTCGCCAGTAACTGCCGATAATGGAAGAACATTAGAGGAATAGAAAAGAAATGCATCGTTTGATCAAACTTTCTTCCATAACGTTTCTCTTTTACTCCAGCGGACGAAAAACTTATGTTTTTCTAGACAGTCGTTACTTGGGAGTAACACCTACCATCAAGACTTCATTTTATACCAGACCTGTGACACTTCTTTATATTTATATTTTGGCTACAGCTAAAATGTGGAATATTTTGCCTAGTGCAGCTGTGGAATCTTCAGATCCTACTGGTGTCTCCTGAATTCAGGCATATCCATTTTCTTCTCTGTTTCCTTTTTCTGTAAAAGAAAACTATTGTGCCGGCTTGATCTGTTCTTCCGCACTTTTTCTGTCCGACTTCAGATCTTAAAAACTACTGAAGCTAGAGGCCTGTAAATTGGTATGTTGATCATCCATCCTCCAATCATCAAACATACTAAATTGCAGCCCTCTAGCCTCAGTAGTTTTTATTTTATTTTGGGTTAAAGTCAGCCATAACTGTGCATCTGGCAACGATGCAGGCCAGGCCACCACCGGACCGTGGTTAAAGATTCATGGGCCCCGGCTCATACAGCATTATACCGGGACCAACGAAAGATAGATCTATTTTCGGTGGCCTTGATTATACGCTGTACAGAAAACTCGATTGCACTGAAGAAACTTCGGCGCATTTTTTACTTGTTTATATTTGCAACACTTCCTTTAAGAAAGGGGACATTGCTCTTTTCCTCCGTGTCTTGACAACTTTACAGCCGTTCAGATATAGTGTATATCTCCTATTCCAAGTTAGCTGAATTAGAAGTGTCAATTATGTCTTTTTTTTCCCTCATTCTACAGTCATGTTGCTATTATTCCAACATCAAACGTCATCAGCCATTATTTTAATTCTTTCACCTCATCGTGAAATATCGCGTCTAAAGACATCTTGCTGTTATTCTAACATAAATCGTTATAAGTCGTTATTTGCATTTCTCCACCACTCCTTTAATCATCGCTTCTAATGTCATGTTGGTTTAATTGTTATACAAGTCGTCATCAGCTTTATTTACGTTTCTTTCCCTCTACGGAACAAATTTTTCTTCCTTCCTTGAAAAAAGGCAGATGCTTGATGGTAGAGATTATTAATTATTAATTGTGGCTTATCTGGCGTCAACAACTACCCAGGGTCACTGACGCCGCGATGGTGGAGATAATGAAGAAGAACATCATAACGGAGAGCGAATACATTTGCTGTCAGTTAAAGAAAAGAAAAAATTAGATATTCAAAAACGGCAGCAATGCGTTAAAAAAAAAAAAACAACGACAAGCCAGGAACGTACCTGGTCGAGTATGAGCCGGGCATCATCCAGCACAGGAATACCAAGACTGAAAGCACGGGACACGCCGGGTTCTCCATGATGTTTAGGGAAGTCAAGTTTTGTATTACTTTCGGGTAGACACTCGGCCTTTTCCCAGCGGGAGAACGCCGTCCTTGGGGAAGCTGGGGGGCGGGGTGTGGCAGCAGGTCGCTGCTGCTGCTCCTCTGTCTCTGCGCGAGATTTAAGTTTGCAGTTGCGAAAGTTCTCCTCGATAGCTGAAGCGAAGTTTCACACTTTCGAAGCAAGAAAACACTGGCAAGTGCAACGTGCTCATTTCGGAGTCTGTCACTGGGGATGTCATTTCCTCCGAGATACGAAGATTGCGCTTCTGGAAGTGTGCATCATTCGTTATTTCCGTCAAGGATGCGCGAGTTTACTCTCCGATACGTCTTGTGCTCATGACGCTGAGAGACGCGGTGTTGTCCCTCCGCGATAGAGTCTGAATCTGGTGTTTCGTATCTGCCTCCATTATTGGCCTGAAAAGAAAGAAGGAATGTTAAAAATGTCACACTCCTTTCGTCAAATAAACGTATCTATTCTTTTAAGATGTGTAAGTTTCAATTGCGATCATTTTTGGTAAATTTACAGGTCTTATGATCTCTAGATTTCATGTACACACACACGCACACACACACACACACACACACACACACATATATATATATATATATATATATATATATATATATATATATATATATATATATATATATGTATGTATATATGTGTGTATGTATAAATATATATAAATAAATATATATATATATATATATATATATATATATATATATATATATATGTATATATGTGTGTATGTATAAATATATATAAATATATATATATATATATATATATATATATATATATATATATATATATATATATATATATATATATATATGCGATGTAAACATAATAATAAGAAAAGCAGTACAAAGGCGTTTTGCAGTGTAGGTACTTTGCATAGTACCTCCTTCCTTCCTCCGTCGTATTGGATGAAAATTCTTATCTAAGATATTCTGTTTCTTAGATGGCGTATATTGATGAAGGTTCATGAATAATTCTTAGGAGACGTGGCTTCCTAGAGCCTTAAAGTTAGATAGTTTAAAGTTTTTCAATAAGGGATATTGCACAGCGACGTCTCGATGCAAAACCTGATAATATTGATGCCGCGGAAGCTGGAATACTTGGACCGAAGTATGTGCTTTTGAGTCAATATTTCGGTTCCTCTCATTTTTCACTTGTTGCGACGGAAAGGCTAATATGGAATGTGGGTGAAGAGAGGATTAGATAAAGTATGCAACTGTAAACATGTAGAATGTTACCGCCATTATACCATGGTATTAAGTCACAGGAAAAAAGTCACAGGGAAAAAAAGTCACAGGAAAAAAGTCACAGGAAAAAAATCATAATTTTGGCTAGGAAAAAAAGTCACAGGAAAAAAGTCACATTCATTTATGGTAGCCGGTAATAAAGTCACAGAGGAAAAATTCACAATATTTCCTTGGGGGTCATTAACTTTTTTATATTTATTGTCTTTTGTTTATGTTTATGCGGAAATCCCCAATGGTCATGTATCCATCTTTGCGGCGTGTTTAGTATAACCCCATTAGGGATTTCCGTATAAACATAAACAAAAGACTGTAAATATTAAAAAGACAATGACCCCCAAGAAATATTGTGAATTTAGCCCTTGTGACTTTATTACTGGCTACCATAAATTAATGTGACTCTTTTCCTGTGACTTTTTTCCTAGCCAAAATTGTGACTTTTTTCCTGTGACTTTTTTCCAGTGACTTTATTACCGGCCACCGTAGTTTCCATATATAAATCCCCAACGGGCTTGTACTAAACACGCCGCAAAGGTGGATACTTACCGGGTTAAAACCCATGGGAGTCACTATCTAGGAAAGATTATTGTGACTTTTTTCTTGTGACTTTTTTTTTACCTGGATTCAGAAACTGCAGTACCTGAACTAAATCATGTCCTTTTAAACCAATATTTCGATTGATCTCAATTTCCACTTGTTGCTAACTAAATGCCGGCAAAAAGACGAATTGGAATATACAAATTTATAGCATAACCAACATCTTTATAATGTGAGTCTCTTGGATGCAATATGAAAGGAAAAATAAAGAAACGTGATAATTGAAAAAAATAAATCAAGGTCACAAAGTTGTCATCCTAATGACTGACAGATATTTTGATGCAATGATTTAGATTGCTCTATATTAATCCTTTTTATAGTAAATTCTAATAAGAAATGAAAATACAAGGAGAGATGAATTATGGCATAGGTAGTAGAACCTGATAACATCAAACCCACAAGAGAAAGGAGGCTTTTATGATTGAAGCTAAATATGTCCATTCAAGCTAAGATGTTATGGTTTTTCGTACTGTGAAGTGGAAATACACGAGAAAGCCAAAGAAAAATAAGGAAATTAGATAATAATGAGTTACCAAATGGGATGATCGTAATGTCACACGTCTATTAAAGTTAGAATACTTGAACCAAAATAAAATCTACGAGAAATACTTCAATCTGTTCATGAAACACAGAAAACAAATAAGTTGTATGGAAGCTGGAGGCATTTACGAAATATCCTTGTAAGTCTATTTTCATTTTGGTTATTCCTATATTTCACTTTTAAAGATAAACTAACGATAACCCGTAAACTGAAAGGTATATTTTTTCGATACTCCGATACATAAAAATCCTGTAAAAATAATACGGCAAAATCTTATGTAAATGAGAATATTTAAGCGACCATTGATGTCATAAAACCTACTTTTATTAAGATGACAGACGTTATATCCTTTATAAAATGCAAAATCATAAACACCTATGTCTACCGGCTTTAGATGCTAGGCTTACACTTTATGGACCTTTTAGCAAAAGAAGCCGTGTAATCTTAGGCCTACAGTTTCTGGTAACTAAAATTCTGAAAGCTCAGTGCAAGACCTGCCCTTGGCGACTGAAGGGAAAATAGATAAAAAGAAAGGAAGAAAATCGATGAAATTGTAAAACGACAAAATAAACATATTTTTTGTACAGAGAAGACAACAAGTTTATCGTATTCCATAACAAATCGTTGCCGAGGAAACTCCTCCTTCAATATTATACGAAAGGAAGACCTCTTTGTAAAAGCTATAAATGAAAGGTAAACGGTCATTAGAGATGATATATGAATTTGATGTAGAGGATAATATATTATATATATTAGTGAGCATCCATTGAGTCTAATTGTCAGTTTCCTTAGGCTATCAGTGATCTTTCCTTGATATGCCATGTGAAAGGAAAGTTGTGTACACTGATCGGACGCTTGAAAAATAATCATACGCATATATTTATATTTTCAATTCTGTGTGTGTGTTATATATATATATATATATATATATATATATATATATATATATATATATATATATATATATATATATATATATATATATATATATATATATATATATATGTATATATATATATATATATATATATATATATATATATATATATATATATATATATATATATATATATATATATATATATATATATATATATATATAAAATACTTCCCTTTCGAGTCCAGAGAAACCCCTAATTCCCCATTAGAGAACCTCCCAATATTTTTCATCCCTTTCTCCGGGTCCCCTCTCCAGACCTTCTTATGCACCGGCTGCCTTTGAAGATTCTTCCGAGGAGCCGCAATTAATATATTGCACCCCAAAGGAAACGCTCCCTTCCCTTCCCTTCCCTTTCCATTTACCGTGCTCTTCCCTCGACGGCTTCCTACGGGTGTGTTCCCTGCGGAAAATGGAGGGGTTTTTTATCCCCGAAGTCGTGTCTCACTATTAGCGTCATTTAGTCTACCGTCCGGGGAAGTGAGCCGGTCTGTCCTTTTAACTGCTTCCTCTTATGAATGAATGTTAGGGGATTCATTTATTTATTTATCTTTATATATATATATATATATATATATATATATATATATATATATATATATATATATATATATATATATATATATATATATTTAGTTACTCTGGTTTGG
>JANJGK010000019.1:44843130-44850630 GCA_039081455.1 Macrobrachium rosenbergii
GAATGTATACCCTTTTTCTACTTTACTACGAATGAACATGAATTGTAATCTTACTTTAGGTACGTGTGCATTGTTACGTTTTTTGATACGACTAAGTGAAAACGCGAATGTTGATATTGCTAACAGCGTTTTTCATACGACAAAATGGCTTTCAAATAAAAAGGGGCGTAATGCACTGCGCCAAAAAAAATGCATAGCCATTTGAAAGAGAGACCTGCAATATTTCTCACATGAAACAATTGCATTTTATTTGCAATAATGGCCTTGCGTATGATTAGCTACGCAAGGGAATTCTAGTTACCCGTCGCATAATTTCTGATATACTAACGATTTAAATGAATTACTTATAATAAAGGAGAATTCATAAAAGGGTAATGATTTTAATTGTGTGCCGTTTCATCGAAGATTGAGACATGCTAGTAAGACTGGCAGTTAGGATAAGATTATCAAAATATTACGCAGCTTTTAAAATTCCCATAGAATTTCTTTGACTGTCAGTATTTTGATTAAGTTCTCTTCATTATAGAAATGTCATTATTCTTATTCAGAACCGACGTTTTCGAATGTTTGTGCAGTTCAACGATGGAGTAGGAGAAATTAACATTTAGCCCAATCTTGTAAAGGAATATTTTGTTCCAATCATGTTAATTTGACGCAACTTTTAGTATGAAGGCCACGGCTGATTGCTCCATTGGCGTTTTTTGCAATTTTAATTAACAGGCGATGAAGCAGCTGTTGATTATTATTGTCTGGATGAGTCAGCAAAAGGTCAAGGTAATTTTCCGAGAAATATTTCAGTGATAATTCAGTAATGTAATTTGTGAACATATGAATTATAAGTATACTCTCTCTCTCTCTCTCTCTCTCTCTCTCTCTCTCTCTCTCTCTCTCTCTCTCATATATATATATATATATATATATATATATATATATATATATATATATATATATATATATATATATATATATATATGAATATATATATATATTTATATATATGTGTATATATACATGCATACATACATATATATGTTTTTTACACGTTTGTGTATGTATATGATGTCATGTATGCACATGAAAAGAGACACACCCAACGCCTTTAATGCTCTCTGCATGTAAAAGCTCCTATTTCCTATTTAGATGGGGGAAAAAAGCGTTGCCGGTATATTGCCACTGCAGTTAAAATAAAAAGGCTTTTTCATAGTTCAAAGTCTGAACACACTTCCATTGAAATGTAAAGTATATTGGATATCGCGCAGTCTACAGTACATAGCTATGAAATATAGATGAACTGTGTCAGTTTTTTGAAAGTTTAAAACCTTTTATTTGCCCTCCATGAGGCAAGCCACGCATATTGGCCAATCACTGATGTACCTGTGCTAGGAGACTGTTAACAGTATGTTCAGCGATCATGTACTTATAATGGCCGGTGGCCTATACTGAAACTGACGATATACTCTGCTAAAAAAAAATGATCAAAAGAAAATGATCACTGGAACTGGCTCAGGCAGAATTAATGGAAATTCAGCATCGCTGATGTTAATGTTTCTCACCTGAGCGTGTGGAAAATAAAAGAAACACGACGGGCCAATCAGCACCCTGACGATATTCATTACAGATAGCACTTATCTCTTATGGAATGAAAACTGTATTTTAAAAGCTGCAATTGTTTCCGATAACGCGCCCGGCCGGCGCACCTCCAAACAGCGCCGAAACCCCCGGCGATTAATCAGAGAGAGAGAGAGAGAGAGGAATAATAGATTAACCTTTAATGAGATGCCTTGCAAAACAAAGCGAGGGAAAATTCATTTCGCAGTCAAGGCAGTGGGCCAGAACAGGGCGCTTGATCCGTGACGAATTTTGCTTTACGGTTTGCTGAAGTGAGTACTTTCGATTAGGGGGTTGAAATGCCCCTGTTCTAGGTTTTATTAGCGTGATTTTGTTGCCGTAAAGATTCCACGGCGGTAATAACAGAACAGATTGCCACAAAGAGTAAGGTTCGTTGCCTCGGCTGATCGTTTACTAACAGAAGAATATTAACATTGCTTCAGCAGTATATCTTTTGTTAATATTAAAATTTAGTAGCGTCATTTTGTTAATGGTGGAGATTCTGTTACTATGTTTTTATCTTAGACTGCAGCAATAAATCAGACAAGCATTCCTCGGCTGGTTGTTTTAGAATATTAGCGCGGCAGCATTTTTTATGATTTAAATATAATTTGAAGTACACAGTTAATTTATCTCTGAAATTCGTATGCATATTTATTATGTATATAAACATCGACCCCACTTAGAAGTGGGAAAAGACGCAAAGGAACAAGAAGTTATTATGTAGATAAAAAGCCTGTTTCCTTTTCTTGGCCTCTTCGACTGTTTCATTACATTTTAATTTTATATACGATGGTTAAAAAGCAACAAGAATTGCTTATATTAAAAAAAAAAAAAAAAAAATCTATCCTAGTAAAACACGAAATTAATTCGACTCTTTACTGACAAGAGATATCTTGCGGACATTCAAACATACGAACAGATCAATAAGCAATACAGAAAAAACAGCCCCGTTGAAAGGTAATCAACAGCATTATATGTATGAAGATTAGGTTAGTGTACAAATGCTATCAAGTATATTGATGTGAGCACGTACAATCTCTCAAGTGATACGTCGACCCCAGCCTAGATAATTTGGCAAATATATCGCTCTATTTATTTCCCGGATAAATATCAGTAGCAATTGAATAGTTAGGACATTATTATTCATTTGTTGTTATTTTTATGATTTTTAAAAATTTCACTTATGGACGTTTTGCCTGTAAAAGATTGCTTTGCACAGTAATGTCCATGGGATCTCTTCAGTTATGCTAATAGCACTTACGTACACACACACACACACACACACACACACACACACACACACACACACACACATATATATATATATATATATATATATATATATATATATATATATATATATATATATATATATATATATATATAGAAGGTCATCTCTCCAAAGGAAGGTATAAAGAGAAAATTGTATCACAAGCCACATGGGAATCAGGAATTAATCAAAGGAAAGTCTTTCTCTTTGAACTCCTTCCTGATGAGGTGTTGTTGTTAGCCATTCATTATTGAACAGTGGAAGGGGAAAGAGGGAAGGAAGAAAATAGTGTCAGAGTGATCAGGGCATAGGCTCACTTACATCAGAATAAAGTGGCACAAAGGGGAAAGAAAGACTAAAGATAGCGAATCAAGGAACTGTGGAAAAATGAAGAGATGCAATAAAATAAAATAAAAAAAAGCGTGGAAACGACCCATACACCTTACGTCTTCCCAGAATCATTCGTTGTTAATTTGTAGACGTGAGTAAGGGACCAAGTTTTTGGTAAGTAGTAGACTGTACTGTGTCGTGACTAGACTGTAAACCTCATTCGAGTCCACCCACCATTATGACGGAAGACGTTATGTACTGTGTATGTATATATATATATATATATATATATATATATATATATATATATATATATATATATATATATATATATATAGAAAGAGAGAGAGAGAGAGAGAGAGAGAGAGAGAGAGAGAGAGAGAGAGAGAGAGAGAGAGAGAGGAGAGACCAGTCTCAGTCCCATGCTTTCATAAGTCAGCTACCTTTTCAGTCCCTCCCCACTGGGCGCGAGCTTCCTCGCTAACTCAATGGTGGGTCGTTTTTCTTTCGGCCAAAAAAGCTTCCAATATGTTACATGTAAAATATATACAAAGCCTTGGCAATAAAAGGACGAGGAGAAGCGCGAGGAATATTTCACCGGAGTTTTACTTGTGCAGTTGAGAGAGAACAAAGAAAAACGCCCCAAACTATAGTGCTGCAAAATCCTTGCAAAAATTTTATTGCTGTAAATTGCAGAATTTCAGACGTATTCGCACGGAAAAGGCTGAGTTGCCTGAAATATTTTATTCATTTCAGATACTTTTTTTCCCTCCATATTTTTCTATAGGTTGTGCGTTTTATATATGCTCGCTTCTCTAACATTTTTCCTTGACTATTCTTTTTCAGCGAGTCCAATATGACCCCCAGGAATACACCAACATATCAAAATAAAAGCCTTTGCTTATGTGTTGTTGTGTTTTTAGGTAAGTGAATAAAACTGAATATAAATCAAAGATCAAGATGGAGTATTCGAAAATCCGAATACATTTAAGTATTCCTGAAGATGTTGATGAATGCTAAATATCTTCAATAATATATGTAGATTCTACTGGTCACTTTTGACCATATACGTATGTAATTGTAATATCCACAATGCCCACTTAACTTCTCGAACTCTAGGAACTTTTTTGGATACGCTTGTCACTACAAAGCCTTAAGATCCAAGTGCAAGAAATTTGAAGCAGTTATGATGTCCGGTAGCGGAAAACGAACCCGCGTCCCATAACCATGACGAGGTCACGTGGTCAGGTCAGCAACTTTATCTCGTTCTGATTATGGGACGCTGGTTTACTTCCCGCTACCGGACTTCATAAATGCTTCAAATTTCTTGTACTCGGATCTTAAGGCTTTGCAGTGACAAGCGTATGCAAAAAAGCGCGAAGAATTCGAGAAGTTAAGAGGGCATTGTGGCTATTACAATTATATATCTTCAATAATGTTTAACCAGTTTCAGAGATGGAGATGTTCGGTAGAATAATCATAATTCACGAAGTAGTGCTTCATTATATTGTATTTGATATACTGATACCTAACCGCGAATAAATTAAATAACATTCACCAGGCATGAACGTGGAAAAATAAAGAATCAATTTCCACTCATTTTTCTCCGCACAGTTTGAATACAGATTATTTTAAATCTTTCTCCCGAGCACCAGCAATAAACCCCTACCTCCCATAAACGCGAATAACAAGATTCTCACACTTTGTAAGAAAGTAGACATCAGATTAAACCCAAAATACAAGTAGAGTGAAATCATTCAATCAGGGACAAAGGAGAGAGCGTTGTGCATTTATGCTCCCCCTCTGTTGTTAAAGTACTGAAGATTAAGTCCATCATTAATGTATATATGGTGTTAAGTTTATCAATCACCTAGATTAAGACGGACAAAGGTCACTCGCTGTCCTCCATGAATGGCAGGAGAGCATAACGCACTTAGGGATGTGGAATTATTTAATCATGTTAATAGTTAGATAGAGTTAGAATTTATCAGTTAATAATTTATTGACTCTTCGTATCAAGGAAGCCTTATCTCATCATCCCTGAGGCACTGATGTTTATGAAGATAACATTAAGTCAAGACCTGCAACAGAGACGTGAAAATATTATTATTATTATTATTATTATTATTATTATTATTATTATTATTATTATTATTATTATTATTATTATTATTATTATTATTATTATTATTGAAAAGGATGGCTGTATTATGCGAATTTATCTTTTCTAGTTTCCTTATAATTCGCTTTTCAGGCTCAGCGATGTTGGTCAGCAACTGGCCGATATTCATATTGGATAAAGGATAGCGTGTGGAATGCGGGAAGTCTTTTATTGAAATATCAGTTGCTGATCAACATCGCTGAGCCCGAAAAGCGAATTATAAGGAAAATAGAAAAGACACTGTGTAAGATAAATTCGCATAATACAGCCATCCTTTTTAGTAAGACCTGTTTAAGAGAGGGTCTGTTCCCTTCATATACTATTATTATTATTATTATTATTATTATTATTATTATTATTATTATTATTATTATTATTATTATTATTATTATTATTATTATTATTATTATTATTTCAACATATAATAATTATTGTACCGATACACACCATGTCCAAACAAGGTATCAGTATTGTCCCAATGCATCGGAGCAATAGCGTATACATTCTACTTTCTGGCTATAATTATTTCCTCAAAATTCAGCCATAACGGAGACTGCATTTCGAGCGATACATGTTTAAATATGGTATTACAGAGAAGCTGATTATGTCACTGATCATCTCATTTACATGCTCGGAAATGCGTGAAATCAGTTGTCATTCACTGGAGCTAAATTATTCATCGGAGCTAAAATGACAATGTATCAGGGAAGGATTAATATTTCACGTATAAACACCGATTTGCATATCTTGCTCTTAATGAAAGGCCATTATTGTTATCGCATTGAATAAATTAAATGGCTAATTAAATGGCACCGTTCACGTCTCCCTGTGTTTTCGTTCAGGCATCTTTGTTTTAGCTGGCAATGGGTTTTTAGTTTTCTGTAAGAGAAAACTGTTGAGATGGCTTTGTCTGTCCGTCCGCACTTTTTCTGTCCGCCCTCAGATCTTAAAAACTACTGAGGCTAGAGGACTGCACATTGGTAGGTTGATCATCCACCCTCCGATCATAAAGCATATGTAACTGCAGCTCTCTAGCATAAGTAGTTTTTATTTTATTTAAGGTTAAAGTTAGCCATGATCCTGCATCTGGCAACGCTATAGGACAGGCCACCACCAGGCCGTGGCTGAAAATTTCATACAGTATTATACGCTGTACAGAAAACTCGATTGCGCCGAAGAAACATTGGTTCATTTATTATTATTATTATTTTTTACAATCTTGTTCAAGCAAATCCATGATTTCGTTTACCTTCGTGTAAGCTGAAAATCTGGCGAGTCTTAGTCTCAATAAATAAATAAGTAAATATATAAGATAGATAAATAAATTAACAGCACTCCTCACACACTGCAAATTAAAAACTTGGTGATCGTATCCACGTAAAAAAAAAAAAGGCTGACCCAGACATTTCTTTCGTATGGGTTTATAGTGAATATCTTATATGCTCTTGTATAGAGTATATGACCTATAGTGCAGATGCTCCGTTTATGATCCATTTTTTAATATTTATTCAATAGGTTTTGATATATCAAGATATCTTGCTTGATACCTCACATTATCCGGGATAAGTAAAACTCGTAAGACTTGGAATAAAAATTAGTCAGATACAGATATTTCTTTGATCTATATTACCTATTGAATAACAGATTAATACAAATTTTGCATAACACATTTACTACCCTCCTACCAAAGATTCGGTAAATATGGAAATTTCTGTGATTTATAGCACCTAAATAAACAAAATAAACCCGTTGGACTGAAACATCCAACCGCGTGTGTGTGAGCTTGTGGGGAAGAAGAATTATGTATATAATACAGTATTTTCCTTCTAATAAAAAATAGTCAACATCTGGTGCTGGGAGAGAGAGAGAGAGAGAGAGAGAGAGAGAGAGAGAGAGATTTATTTCTTCTATATATTTACTATTCTACTCATTCTCCCAAGAGATAGGGGAAGTTTTTTTTTTATATTCTCTGAGAAAAAGAAAGAGATTACTTTCTGACAACAACAAAAGACTTTTTGTTATTGTAATCAGGTGTTTGTTTTTTCTCTCAGTAATTCAAAAACTTTCTTGTTGATATTCAGGTCGGCTCTACTACTAGTCAGGAAGTGTTTCGATGTACTTTCTCTTC
>JANJGK010000019.1:44852458-44869958 GCA_039081455.1 Macrobrachium rosenbergii
CCAGAAATTTCCAACACCGTAGATAACTCAGTATGTGGGCTGATATTTTTGTGATCTTATAGAGTATAGAGTTTCTCTGCTGGAATGGGCAGAATTCGTAGGTTTACAGTAGGCCTGTTATAGCCCGTAACGTTTTAATAAACTCATGGGCTATCTAGAACAGTACCGTGTTGGCACAAAGCCTTCTCAATCCTAAATCATCGATCTTCAAGCTGTCCCTTGATTAAGTGCCCCGCTGGCATAAGACCACCTTACCCTAAAATAACTCTTTTACTCATTCACAGCACTGCCATTGTAATGAGTGCAGAAGAAGCAATTGATATAGAGAGAAAGAACGATAAAAACGTTGGGCGAAACTGATGTATTCAGAGGTTCTCCTCGTCTCGGTTATTTTTCTTTGCCGGCGGTGTTGCGTCACTCTGGCGTCTCTTTGGAGATTAAAGAAGACATTCTTAAGCCTCTGGGGGGAAATGGAACACGAAGCGGTAGATAAAACATCGACTGGAATTTTTCGGTTCTTCTCTCACGGATGTTGAGTTTATTTCGCTCAAGATTTCTTCGTTTTATTTATTCAGGGACGCTTGTTTCTTTTTTCTTTCAGAGAAGAGCTGATTTTTTTTTTTTTTTTGTATACAGAAACCTTTGTTCTTAATGAAGAAAGTTTGAGAGCAACGGATACAGGAAAAGGAGAAGAAAATATATGTAAATTCATTCAAGATTTCTATCCTTTTTTGAATCTGCAAAAGTCAGTACTTTCGAAATTGAAATTCTCTCTCTCTCTCTCTCTCTCTCTCTCTCTCTCTCTCTCTCTCTCTCTCTCTCTCTCTCTCTCTCTCTGGAATGGCCAGTGGCATTCCTTTCCTGCACCCCCCCCAAGATCCCAGACTTTCTTGAAAAAAGAGCAGAACAAGCTTCCATAAAATAAAATACAATTTTTTTTTTTTAAGTACTTTCTTCTTTGCCCTCAGGAGAATACGGTTAACATCTTCAGCACAGGTGAACTTTTGTTCAACAAAGAAAAGTCCCTTAGATGTGGTTTCTTGAAACATTTTCCTACCTCGGGTTTATTTATTTTTAATTTTTTTTGCGGTTATTGACCAAAGCCCTTTATTTAAATGATTATCATGTTTCTCAGGAATACATCTTATTTTCTCTATCATTCATCTTCAACATAAACTTACTTATCTTTTCACGGATGTGATTACGAGTCAGAATTTTGCATTTCCAGACGACATCCATTTCATAAAGGTTTCTTTTTCTCTTTTCATTTACGAAATGGATATTTCATGATCAGTCGACGTTTTATGATTATAGCGGCAAAAAATATATATAAATTCTCATAAAGATTACCTGTATCCAGCCTTTTCCTTCGTTTGTTCTTTATTTACTTAATAACCTTTTAGATGTCCAGCCGACCGGTATATAGAGTTCTTTAAAGCAATGACGAACACGTCTTCCAAAATGGGATTTGTTGGCAGCAAAAACCGCCAATCTATATCACACAGGAAATGGATCTTATAAACAGAGCGTTATAAACTCCAGTGCTGGAAATTCTGAATTTATAATGGGAGAATATTTCCCTTGGTGTATTTTTTTATCACCAGCTTCTGTCGTTTTGTTTTTACTTTTGCTTTTTCACAAATAAGAGAGATGGTGTGAGAGGCTCATGATATTCGGTATGCGAGTAATGGGCTAACCAGAGTAAATTTTCATTAGGGAAATGTTCCCTGTCACAAATGATCCACAATTGTTTTTTTTTTTTTTTTTTTAAGTCCTCTGCGTTTTGCGAATGTCTGTTAGAGTACATTGAGAAACTATATTTCATGGTCACACGCCATTTAGTACTCTACTAACCCTATCAAGCCTAGTCTAGCAACACAAGCCGCACGAATCCTAACCTAAATAACCTTTACATACATAGCCTGAGATTATCTAACTTGCTTTCACTTTGCACAGTATAGTCTTTTTAAGTCAAAGCTGTATTAGATTTATGCATCATAAATGCAATATCGTAATTTTTTTCTTATTTTTCATGGTACTCAAAACATTGTACATTTAATCCATTCATGGTCTCGTTCGTAGGAGCTGGGGATGTAGAAACACAGCTTAATTAGATGAATAACAGAAACTTGAAAACTGAAAAATAAGTTTTCATATCTTTCAGATGTATTTTCTGATACTCGATGATCTACAGAGAAAACCCTACGTTATGAGAGTACTGATATATGTTGGGATATTATCTAGATCTTATCGTATCTAGATATTTTCCTGCACAATTATCAAATCCCAAATATTGCAACCAACATCCTATCAGATGTTAAAATTATGTTTCCGCTTGTGCATAGTTGAAACGTAAGAACTGAAGCTTAAGATTGAATAATTAAGAACTAGTAAATAACTTTATAATTATCAATCTTTCCTTAGCCAAGTACATACTTTTCGTAAAGATTTTCATGATTTCAGTTAAATGTACATGATACTTTTAGCTTAATCTCATTTCACTCACTTATTATCTTTATAATCAGACAAATCTTCTCCATATTGCTAAAACTAATTACGAATTATTTAAGGAAAGAACGTAATGATAAAATTTTAATGAGAATTCATTAAATAAATTGTGGTCTCAAAGAGGGTACACGATCCCGATATTAATAAAAAAAACATATCATATTTTTTTCGGAAATTTTGTTGAAGCAAGACTGCTAAAAGTACGGAATTAAACTTAATCCGACGTTGACCTCTGAAGCGATGAACTCGCGTGGATATGATCGCTTGAAAATGCACTAAAATTTTTAAAAATAGTTTACCGTAATACTTCCTGCTTTCAACTTTCACGTGTTTAAATTTTTACAAGTTCTATTATAGACATGTAATAAGGTATTCATCATGGCCTCACATTTTTTTAGTATATATTATGTGTGTGTATCTATCTATCTATCTATCTATCTATCTATCTATATATATATATATATATATATATATATATATATATATATATAATATATATGTATATATGTATATACATCTATATAAATATATATATATATATATATATATATATATATATATATATAGATAGATAGATAAATAGATAGACAGATAGACAGATAATCAAACGAGTAACATTTTCATTCTTTGAAATGTTCGGCAAAAAATAGCTAATTAATATTGAATTTAATAGACTCTATAAAAATTGTGCACCCAAAGAAAATGTATACAAGTGCACTTCCCCAAAACATGATCCGAACCAAAACCTTTGGTAACAGAGAAAATTAAGACAGTATGATAGCCACTGCCACATTCACCCCTAAAACACTGAACCACGAATAGAACCCTCCGTGTGAAAAAAGAAAAACTTTGTACAGCACCACAGAAGGATCATCATTCCGTCAACTAAGAGATAATCAGAGATGCACCAACATCTCTCCCGAAGTTATGGCGCGAAGAAAATATGCACGAAGTTAGGCCAACTTTGGAAAGTATCTGAGGTTCGCCGCGGAGAGCCTGTTTTATGGAGTGCAGAGACGGCGTGCTCGGGTATTAAATGAAGCGAATGGCAGGTGAATTTACTAGCTCTCTCCGGATATTAGTTGATTGACTATGGATAAGATTTTCACTGGTTACAGAGCGAAGTGTTCCTGCATTTCCAGCCAGAGCCCACGGGATTTAACCTTTTCGTGTCTAAAAGTGATGTGTCAATTAACAGATTATATTTTATGGAAACTTCATAGCTTTCAAAAGCGGAAAATTCAGAGGAATTAAAAAAACATAGAGAGAGAGAGAGAGAGAGAGAGAGAGAGAGAGAGAGAGAGAGAGAGAGAGAGAGAGAGAGAGAGAGAGAAAGAAAGAGAAGGTTTGAACGTGTCACTTAGCAGATTATATTTTATGGAAACCTCGTAACTCTCAAATGCGGAAAATTCAGAGGAATTATCGAAACAGAAAGAGAGAGAGAGAGAGAGAGAGAGAGAGAGAGAGAGAGAGAGAGAGAGAGAGAGAGAGAGAGAGAGAGAGAGGATATGTGTGGATCATGGTATTCTTTAGGAACACTGACTGCATCAGAAGAGGTAAAAGTAGAAGTTACTTTGATGAAAACTTAAAAAACGGAGAGAGAGAGAGAGAGAGAGAGAGAGAGAGAGAGAGAGAGAGAGAGAGAGAGGTACTATGGCAATGACAGTCGAATATGGATAATTAAGAGAAATTGTGATGCGCAAATATACCGATTTAGTTGACGAAGTGATGACGTATGTTGGAAAAGCTTCAATTCATATCTTATTTAGAATTCATTTTCATCTTCTTTTCTTCATCAAGTGAATGAATATTGGATTATTTGCGTTCCTCAGTCATCCATATTTTTCTCACACTTTTCAATCTTTTACAAATATATTTTATTCTGTTAAATGCTTCTTTACCCGTTAATGATTTGCAGGCTTATTCCAAGGTAATTGACACATTCTGAATAATAATAATAATAATAATAATAATAATAATAATAATAATAATAATAATAATAATAATAATAATAATAATAATAATAATCAGGGATAGCATAAACATTTCACTTGCAAAGGTTTATTTCCGACATGAATTTAAAATAAGGTGATTCTAGAATTCAGAATCTTTCAACATTTACATTTTTTTATTTGCCTATTCTATCAGCTTTACGTAAGCAGAAACATAGGTAGTTTGTTTTATCACTGCCAGGAAGAGTTTGAAAACTAATATATTCATATGTCTTTAAACAAAAGACAATTTAATAATTTCAATTTGACCGCTAGAATGTACTCTGATTGTAAACCTACTAAGTAAAATCGAAATAAAGAAAGTATGCATACCATGGCAGATGTCTGTACTGGGCAGCATACAAAGTCTGCCGAGTATTGATGTCATATTGCAATGCAATTGCCGGACTGGAATGTCCGCGGAGTTATGATGCTACAGTGTATCAGAAATTGTTGTCATGGGATATCCAACTTGCAAAGTACCAACTGGAATTCTTGGCCAACAATGGTGTGTTATTTTTACTTACAAGTAGGTTTTCATTAATGGAATTGGTTTCCCATTTTTTTATTGTATAATTATTTTATTATTTTTATTATTATTTCAGTAGATGAAAAACCTATTCACATGGAACAAGCACACAAAGGCCATTGACTTGAAATTCAAGCTTCCAGAGAATGTTGGTTTCAACCTCCCACCGCAAACTGCAGCAGTAACTGATCATGACAACGAGCCAGTAATTTTTCATCGACCAGGGGGAAACGCGAACCCGCGGCATCTGAGTGGCATGTCACGACACTAACCACCGTACCGGCGGAAATAAATAGAGAAGGAATTATCCAATTATATCTATATATGTCGTAATTTTTGTATATGTAATCCATATCGTTTTTTTTAGGAGACACAGGACAGGAAACATTTACTTCTGTTCAAGTGAGAAAGCGGGTTTGTTTTTGTTTCATTGCCGGAATGTTTACAGTAATCATACCCTAACGCCAGGACCAAAAACATGTGACGCTTGAGTTCTCAAATGCTGCAGGATTCTTATTTAAAGCCTTGGAAATGAGCAGATGAATAACAGTAAAAACTAGCCTTTATGGAAGAATTAACTGAGAACACGAAGAAAGTATAAGTTAAGCAAGTAATTTCATTCATTAATAAGTGATATTACTATTGATTTTGCCATAAAATGTTACTGTGGTATCAAAAATGAGTATTACACGAAGGATGAAAAATATTGTTGACATAAAAATCAAATAAAAGCTGCAATGTTTAGTAATGTAAATAAATGACCTAATATTTTTCAGGGCGATGATGTAATTCCTTTGCACCAATGGGTAAAAAGGGAATTGGGACATATATTTGTTTAGAGAAATGTTCAAGCAGATATTTCCTTTCATAAGGAGATGTAAGGAGACAGCATCAAAATGTTTACACAGGATATGCACAGGTATACGAACGCTGTATCAGAAATGTTTTTGCCTGAATTGCGTACATAGATGAATGCAATATTAAGACGTGTTACCTCAGTATATATATATATATATATATATATATATATATATATATATATATATATATATATATATATATATATATATATATATATATATATATTATATGACTGTGGAATATTTCCTGTTAAAACAGAAATCCCTCTAATGAAAGGAGCCCATAAAAACACCAAAAGGGTAGAAAGTTATAGCTATATTTCGGAGACACTGTCTGCCTCAGAAATAGAGCTATAACTTTCAACCCCCTCTTAGTGTTTTTATGGTTCCTTTCATTATATATATATATATATATATATATATATATATATATATATATATATATATATATATATATATATATGTATATATATATATATATATATATATATATATATATATATGTATATATATATATATATATATATATATATATATATATATATATATATATATATATATATATATATATATATATATACATATATACACGAACTAAATATGGGGAAGATTTGACCTACAGTATGCAAATATAAATGGCACATTTTAAAGTGAGTATAAAGATGGAAAGGCAGCTCTGAAATATTTGAGCCTTAACCAGGAGGTCAGTTAGACATCACTGTTTTGACCTAAAATACTTGCTTATAAAACGAACCATAAACATAATGTTAACTAAAATGTTCCAGTGCAGGAAGGCAGTCACATGTTTTACCCGGTATACAAAAGCGAGAGAGGAACCATGATACAACACAAAGTTTTAAAGAATTGGGTGTATTTACAAAGTGTAGATTAGTTTGCTCACTCGTCTATGGTATTTTTGTTAGCCATACTGAGAACAAAATTTCTGTAAGTTGTTAAAGGATAATGATTCTCCTGGCAAGCTGCACGTGCCACAAATTGTCAGAAAAAATGGTTCACAGTTTTCTTAACTATAAACCACCGTAGAAACCTTATTTCTGGCCCAGCAATAGGAGTGCAGATATCAGAAAAAAGGCTGAAAACGTTTCAAGTTTCATTAATAGCATAAGCAAATAATCACACGTCACTTCTGCTGGCTTATTTGCTAAGGAAAAGGGAGTGTGAAATGCGAACATTACAGTTTTTTTTCAGTTTTCAAAAGGTGAAACTATTTTCTATCATTTAGGCCTGAGTTTGCTAAGAGGTTTATTTTGGCTACAACTAGAATGTGGAATATTTGAGTTCGCTAGGAGGTTTATTTTGGCTACAACTAAAATGTGGAATATTTGAGTTTGCTAGGAGGTTTATTTTGGCTACAACTAAAATGTGGAATATTTGAGTTTGCTAGGAGGTTTATTTTGGCTACAACTAAAATGTGGAATATTTGAGTTCGCTAGGAGGTTTATTTTGGCTACAACTAAAATGTGGAATATTTGAGTTTGCTAAGAGGTTTATTTTGGCTACAACTAAAATGTGGAATATTTGAGTTCGCTAGGAGGTTTATTTTGGCTACAACTAAAATGTGGAATATTTGAGTTAGCTGGGAGGTTTATTTTGGCTACAACTAAAATTTGGAGTATTTTGTCTAGTGCAGCTGTGGAATCCCCAGATCCTACTGGTGTCTCCTGAATTCAGGCATACCCATTTTCTTCTCTGTTTCCTTATTAGTTTTCTGTAAAAGAAAACTATTGTGCCGGCTTGGTCTGTTCTTCCGCACTTTTTCTGTCCGCCCTCAGATCTTAAAACCTGCAGAGGCTAGAGGCCTGTAAATTGGTATGTTGATCATCCACCCTCCAAACATCAAACATACCAAATTGCAGCCCTCTAGTCCCAGTAGTTTTTATTTTATTTAAGGTTAAAGTTACCCATAATCGAGCGTCTGGCAACGATATAGGTTAGGCCACCACCGGGCCGTGGTTAAAATTTTATGGGCGGCGGCTCATACAGCATTGTACCGAGACCACCGAAAGACAGATCTATTTTCGCTGGCCTTGATTATGCGCTGTACAGAAAACTCGATTGCGCCGAAGAAACTTCGTCGCATTTTTTACTTGTTTTAATTTACTTATCATCTATAATTTATCTCTCTCTCTGCAGGATGATATCCCTTTGGAACCCTCTTGGGTTTCCAGTCCGTTCATCTATCCATGTGAGTTTTCAGCTGAAGATTTAAAGAAAAAGGAAGAAAATGGTAGGAAGCATTACGAATCTATAGTAATACCAGACAGAATTAGCTGTAACTAAATTTCCCTGAGCGAGTAGCGTTGTCCCTAAAACAAAGAAAGGTATCTCTTGGTATTTTGCAAATAATGTTAACTAGGCATTTCCCCGCCAGTGGTAAACTGTCTTTGTCATGCCCTTAATTTGTTTCGAGGTAAACTTCCACCCGCGTCTTCTAATGAGAGAACTGATGATTGTGGAAGATGTGGGTGTATTTGTAGTATTTACACGCGTTGCTGCACACATGATTTGTACGTCACCTGGGAATACCTTTTCTGCCGAAAGATAATTAGAAAAATAAATCTCTATTAGTGTGGCCAATACACCTCTGCTTGCCTGGGATATCGAATTATAACCATAAAACAAATAGGTACTAGTGTAAGTGAAATTACGATAATCTATTTTCGTTAATCAGGATATTTTTATGTCCGATGATTAACATATTTGAATTGATAAAATAAGCATATACAGTGATGAACTACAGGAAAAGGACAAAACAAAAGACGTGTATCGATGATTATTGAAAAACACAGTATAATTCCTGGTTACTATTTCATGTCGACTTCAGTCCGGCAAAACAACCATTCTTAGAATAGTTTAAATCATTTACAAAAAAAAAAAAAAAAATTATATCAGGGGTAAACAGGGGATCAGCGCCTGCCCTGAGCCTTCAGAGGCCCAGAAGGACTGTAACTAACTTAAATTCTGCGACTGTGCGATTATGTACAATCTAAACTCTGTCATGATTAAGAATATTTTGTAGCGGCGTGATTATGGTTTTCATTTTGAATACAGCATAGCACTAGATACGGTTAACAAATTCTCATTCTAATACGTTGTCAAACCAGCCCCGAATTTCTCCTGCGCTACATAATATTAATTTCCATCCAACACAGTTAGGACAGCTTATCGAAATGAAAAAAAAACCGTTCTTTTATCATTCCTAAACTTTCCAGATGTCTGACAACTATCTTGAGGTCAACAGATCACAAAAAGATATAGTGATATCAATGAATGCAGATCTTAGTACCATGGGAAATATATAAGAATTGGTAACAAGACAAATAGTTTAGTAGTCAGTGTTCCTTCCTCTTCTTTTCAGAAAAATCATAGCATTTATGAAATTTAAGGTTCAGGTTTTTTTAAAAAGATGCATTATTTTTAGTTACCTAAAGTCTACGATCTGTTTGTGAATAAACAATCTCTTTTTTTTCATAAGCGAATAATGTTTCATATTTTATATAGAATTAAGGATAAACTCTTCAGTCTTCCAGGAAGATGTATTATCTCTGGCAAGTAGCAGATGACCAATAATTAATTAATAAAAACAATCGAAATTTTCATGGTCTTCATTGAATACGTAATTTTTATATTGCACCAAAAAAAATTCCACTACATTCAAATTTAGCATGTTTAGTAAGCAATGTGCTTTCAATATATCCTCGATAATTTCGCAGTGATTGATCACTTTATCCCGAAATACGACAAGGCTATTTCTTCTCTGACATTTTCCCATTAATATGCCTTTGTGTCGTGCAACGCTGAAATTATTGCGCAGTCCTTAATAAAAGGTCTTGGGAAACGACCTGGTTCTTAGCAAAATGGGAAAAATATTGCCATGACTTAAATCACGTGAAAGTAGATTTCAGTATCACAGAGTTTACGTGAAGTTATTGGTTCATAATGCAGGTAGAAATATCTTTGATACCGCAGGTGGAAGTATCTTTGGTAATGCAGGTGGAAGTATCTTTGATAATGCAGGTGGAAGTATCTTTGACAATGCAGGTAGAAGTATCTTTGATAATGCAGGTGGAAGTATCTTTGATAATGCAGGTAGAGGTATCTTTGATAATGCAGGTAAAAGTATCTTTGATCATGCAGGTAGAAGTGTCTTTGATAATGTAAGTAAAAGTCTCTTATTTAGGTTTAGATGGGAGAGGTTAGAAAGAGGTGATTTAGTGAACTTGTGAAATTTCCCAAATTTCCAATGAATTTGAAATATTTTTGTAAAAAACAAATTATATGTGTTTGCCATGGACTGTATATGCACACACACACACACACACACACACACACACACACACACACACACACACATATACTAATAACCCCCTATGGGTTTTTCAGCCTTGAAACATGGAGTGAAAATTTACTCTTTTTTATGTCCAATATACAGTATATATAATATAAACAGTATATATAAGATAGTAAGATTACCTTGGCTTTGCCTATAATTTCACAAATTTGAGTTTGGGATTGGATGGTGTGTGTTTCGATATGTGCTTGAGAAAAAGTGTAAATGACAAATAAAAATTAATCTGCGAGTCTTCTAGGTGAAACATCAGACTTCAGTGAGTTCTTCCTAAACCTATTTCAGTCAGGCACAACGATAGAAAGTTAACCTTAAACCATAACACAAAAACACAGAAATCTTTCCATTTTCGTACTGTCATCAAACAACGGTGTCTCCTCAAACACTACTTCTGTAAAGGCCAATACGGATTTGGACGAGAGCTAATAAAAGAGGCCCAAAGTTAAAGAAAAAAATATAGCACGCTTTAGTAAATGTCAGTGATGTATCGCCAACCATTTGTTAAAAAGCCAAACCTAAAAAAAGATGTAAGCGATAAATGGAAAGTGTGATAGCAATGGAAGTTAGCGGGAACTGAAAATGTTACATTTTCTCAATGTGAAACACGAGGGGCAAATTGACTGACGCTGTGTTTCGTGTGTAATGGAAGAGACGGTAATAAAATGCAATTTTCTTTCCTAAATAGACTTGGTTATAGAAGAGGGTTCTTGGGAATTCCTCTAGGAAGCTCGACTCATTTTCAACTACAGACAATCAAAAATTATCTAAGTGACATTTCTCTTTTTATATTGGATTCTCCATAATCCAACAGCACGGAATTTACAAATTCTTTTTCTTCATGAAGTCGACCCATTTCCAGGTTTTTTTTTTTAAGGGACAAACCAAGCCGAATGACATTTAAAGTCATCTTTCGTGTACAGGATTTCAACCTGGTAACAGAGATCTTATATTTGTTTTTTTTATGAAACAAACATAACAAAGATTTTTTTATTTGTTTATGGGAAATAAACGCAACCAAACCAAATTTAAAGTAACCTGTTTCTCTGCATGATTCGAATCCGACAAAGCTTTTATAGTGAGTTTTTCTGCAAGGGATTTACCTCTTGCGGAAACGTATTTACAATGACATCTCTCTGCTCGCTTTGAACTCAGTAAAAGATTTTTGTTCAGTAAATTTAGTTGTATTTCGAAAAGACAGCAATTACATTGATATTTTATAAGGTTTTGAATCAACCTAATCGTTTGCACGCATATTTTCCTTATGATACCGACCCCAAAAAACAAAGTTTGTGGAAACTAGATTAAAAAAAAAAAGTCATATGCCGTTTTTATAATAGATTTTAACCCTAACTTAAGCATTTTTTGGATTTTTTTTTTTTTTTTTTGTGAATGGAATTTCAAACCCAGTCTGATTATGGTACTATAACAATGCAAGTAGAGATAAGTTGAATATCTGTAATTTTAGAAAAGAAATATATCATATTAAGATCATTATTCTTTTTAGAGAGATTCACAACCAAGAAAATATTCGCGTAGATGGAAATATTCGAAGATTATTTTCCATATCTTAAAGAACAAGGTTCATGCCCTTTAGATAATACAGGAATAACAATATATGAATAAAAGAAACCTAAATAAAAATTCTTTTAAAAAGCATAGATGTATACGAGGAGAGAGAGAGACAGAGAGAGAGAGAGAGAGAAAGTTCCTTTGATGTCACGTAATTAAAGGCTGTCCTCCTTACCTAGACGTATAAAGGACTGTTTAATATGCGTTAATTACATAAAAACGGGCAAAAAGAACGTAAAATAATTCCAGAACAAGACAGGGAACAAAGGAAGTCCCTTGTTCGAGCATTAGACGGTCCGGAAGTGGATTCTCTGAAGTTCCCCAGGCGTGAAACAACTCTCTATCGTTGCTGTAGAAGGTCTAAGGAATTTCCAGGGCTAAAGTAAAGACGTCATTCCCCCTCGCTCTCACTTCTCATACGTTTATATATATATATATATATATATATATATATATATATATATATATATATATATATATATATATATATATATATATATATATATATTATATATATATATATATATATATATATATATGTATATATATATGTATATATATATATATATATATATATATATATATATATATATATATATATATATATATATGTATATATATATATATATATATATATATATATATATATATATATATATATATATGTATATATATATATATATATATATATATATATATATATATATATATATATATATATATATACATATTTGTGCGTATGCGTGTGTGGGTGTCTGTGCGTGTCTGTGTAAGTAAGTGTATTTGTGTACCATGTCTTTCTATCTTTCTGTCAAGTTATCAACTTGCGGACTTTTACCCTTCACGGGTTGGTTCCCGGGTGGGTTACATTAAGTCCGCAAACAGCACAAATATGATCAAAGGTTTTCGAGTCCAGATCATAATCACATTGAAAATAAAACTCTTCTTTACGTGACATGGTCAACATAAGGTAAATAACCTGAACAAGCTCAGAAATGACTGCTAATTACAGAGGGTATAAGATTTTGAAGTGTTAAACGAGCTCAGTTCAAAACACTTCCGTCATGAAATGGGTGCGTTCACTATTCCAAGTCTGTCTCCATCCTCAGGACAAACTAAAAACTTCTCATAATTTATAACATTTCCCAGGAGCAAGGTATCGCATGTAGTGCGACTCGTAGCAAACTGTAGAAGGTCATTTCTAAAACAAAATTATGTTTTAATTATATACCAAATTGTGAATATTGTTTCACGATTTTCCACAGCTCACAATACATATGCATATTTGAGCTGATTTATCGAAAAGCGAAATGCTATTGCGGTAACTGGGTGATTACGAAAACACTCGATTGCGCCACTGGAACAGTAATGCTTATTAATATTATTATATACATCAATGATAATGTTAATTAACATATTCCCTTCTGATATTAAGTCATTAAACGAATGGTGTAATATTTCATGTATGAAATGTAATCTGCATATCTTTTGAGAGATCATCACTTCGATTTTAATCACAGTAAGTATAGGTTACGGGACCTCTTTATTCCATTGTATGATATGATTGTTCCTTCTCACCCTCTTTGCTCCTGGCAATCTATGGAATATATAAGGAGCTATTAGAACCGATGGGACCTAAAACAATAAATGCCTGAAGTAACAATTAATCTTTTTGCTTCTTAGTTTGAAGTTTATGAAGATTAGACATGTGTCTGCGTGCTCCTGACACCCGTAATACCACTACAATGTTACGGGCTGCTCTAGGAGCAAGAGCCCGTGCTGGCAAAAGGCCAGCTAAATCTGAAACAACAATGATATAGAAATGACATTGTATATTACGACCATCATAGTGACGCGTCATTATACATAATTTCATGTTATTTACTCTTGGCCATTTTTCTTTCTTTTCAAGACCACGGTGCCTGAAGGTGTTTCCTATCTTAAGTGTAAACAAAATTAAAATTAAATACAACCGAAAATAAGACATAAAGTACTGTGCAATAAGAGGTAATTTGATCATACGTGTTTGCGGGATGAAATAAAAGGCAAAAGGAAATGATGAGAATATTCAAAATTTCCACCTAAAATTGTCTGTAACAATTTGAAATCGCAAGTAATTTCTGGCAAAGGCATTAACCAATTTTTCACCTGAAACTCCCAAACATACAGACAATGATCTCTTTCTGTCTATTTCAGTCTGTCTGAAAATGAAAAGAATAAAAAAAGAAGAAAAAAAACAGAACGAAAGAATTCCTCAACCGCACCTTCCTCTATCAGACAAAGTTTCCCAAACAGAACAAAAAAAAAAAAAAAAAACCTTGGGAACACGTACTTTTGATTGCGCCTCCCGAGAACAGCAGTTAACATTTCTCGCTCAGTTTTACGTTTGGTTTTATATCAGGGAGGTCTGGGAATGCTGTTGGGTGGTTCACATGGAGCCTGCGCCCTATTTTCAGACCTTCTTTCTTTTAAAGTCGCTATGTTGTCCTCATGGATTCGGTGTGGACATCTCTGTGAACATATATATATATATATATATATATATATATATATATATATATATATATATATATATATATATATATATATATATATGTACATATATATACATATATATGTATATATATACACATATATGTATATTTATACATATATATGTGTATATATATGTATATGTGCGTGTGTATGTGTGTGTGTGTGGTGGATGGGGAGAGGGCGTTTGGTTGCATATTTATTCATAAATGCGTACCCAAATTCCAATGGGCTGTAATGTTAACAATGCGTATGCAACAAATACATTGGTCATGTTTCAACCATTATATCAGCATTTCATTCTGAAAAATTCGGTGTTAAAGCGCTTTTTTTAATGGGAAAAAAATTATTATATGACACTTTTTACCTACAATGTTATTGTAAATGTATGAGGTGAATAGTAAAAGACTCTCAGAATGATGGTACACGCCATGCAGTCTATGTCACTTCATTATGTAGATGGTATATTTTGTATCATTTCTTTTCATTTCTGTTTCCGCTAGTAGTTTTTTGTATCATTTCCTTTCATTTCTGTTTTCGCTAGTAGTTTTTTGTATCATTCTTTTCATTTCTGTTTCCGCTAGTAGCATTTTGTATCGTTTCCTTTCATTTCTGTTTTCGCGAGTAGTTTTTTGTATCATTTCCTTTCATTTCTGTTTCCGCTAGTAGCATTTTGTATCGTTTCCTTTCATTTCTGTTTCCGCTAGTAGTTTTTTGTATCATTTCCTTTCATTTCTGTTTTCGCTAGTAGCATTTTGTATCGTTTCCTTTCATTTCTGTTTTCGCGAGTAGTTTTTTGTATCATTTCCTTTCATTTCTGTTTCCGCTAGTAGCATTTTGTATCGTTTCCTTTCATTTCTGTTTCCGCTAGTAGTTTTTTGTATCATTTCCTTTCATTTCTGTTTCCGCTAGTAGCATTTTGTATCGTTTCCTTTCATTTCTGTTTCCGCTAGTAGTTTTTTGTATCATTTCCTTTCATTTCTGTTTTCGCTAGTAGCATTTTGTATCGTTTCCTTTCATTTCTGTTTTCGCGAGTAGTTTTTTGTATCATTTCCTTTCATTTCTGTTTCCGCTAGTAGCATTTTGTATCGTTTCCTTTCATTTCTGTTTTCGCTAGTAGTTTTTTGTATCATTTCCTTTCATTTCTGTTTCCGCTAGTAGCATTTTGTATCGTTTCCTTTCATTTCTGTTTCCGCTAGTAGTTTTTTGTATCATTTCCTTTCATTTCTGTTTCCGCTAGTAGTTTTTTGTATCATTTCCTTTCATTTCTGTTTCCGCTAGTAGTTTTTTGTATCATTTCCTTTCATTTCTGTTTCCGCTAGTAGTTTTTTGTATCATTTCCTTTCATTTCTGTTTCCGCTAGTAGCATTTTGTATCGTTTCCTTTCATTTCTGTTTCCGCTAGTAGTTTTTTGTATCATTTCCTTTCATTTCTGTTTTCGCTAGTAGCATTTTGTATCGTTTCCTTTCATTTCTGTTTTCGCGAGTAGTTTTTTGTATCATTTCCTTTCATTTCTGTTTCCGCTAGTAGCATTTTGTATCGTTTCCTTTCATTTCTGTTTCCGCTAGTAGTTTTTTGTATCATTTCCTTTCATTTCTGTTTTCGCTAGTAGCATTTTGTATCGTTTCCTTTCATTTCTGTTTTCGCGAGTAGTTTTTTGTATCATTTCCTTTCATTTCTGTTTCCGCTAGTAGCATTTTGTATCGTTTCCTTTCATTTCTGTTTTCGCTAGTAGTTTTTTGTATCATTCTTTTCATTTCTGTTTCCGCTAGTAGCATTTTGTATCGTTTCCTTTCATTTCTGTTTTCGCTAGTACTTTTTTGTATCATTTCCTTTCATTTCTGTTTCCGCTAGTAGCATTTTGTATCGTTTCCTTTCATTTCTGTTTCCGCTAGTAGTTTTTTGTATCATTTCCTTTCATTTCTGTTTCCGCTAGTAGTTTTTTGTATCATTTCCTTTCATTTCTGTTTCCGCTAGTAGTTTTTTGTATCATTTCCTTTCATTTCTGTTTCCGCTAGTAGTTTTTTGTATCATTTCCTTTCATTTCTGTTTCCGCTAGTAGCATTTTGTATCGTTTCCTTTCATTTCTGTTTCCGCTAGTAGTTTTTTGTATCATTTCCTTTCATTTCTGTTTTCGCTAGTAGCATTTTGTATCGTTTCCTTTCATTTCTGTTTTCGCGAGTAGTTTTTTGTATCATTTCCTTTCATTTCTGTTTCCGCTAGTAGCATTTTGTATCGTTTCCTTTCATTTCTGTTTCCGCTAGTAGTTTTTTGTATCATTTCCTTTCATTTCTGTTTTCGCTAGTAGCATTTTGTATCGTTTCCTTTCATTTCTGTTTTCGCGAGTAGTTTTTTGTATCATTTCCTTTCATTTCTGTTTCCGCTAGTAGCATTTTGTATCGTTTCCTTTCATTTCTGTTTTCGCGAGTAGTTTTTTGTATCATTCTTTTCATTTCTGTTTCCGCTAGTAGCATTTTGTATCGTTTCCTTTCATTTCTGTTTTCACTAGTACTTTTTTGTATCATTTCCTTTCATTTCTGTTTCCGCTAGTAGCATTTTGTATCGTTTCCTTTCATTTCTGTTTCCGCTAGTAGTTTTTTGTATCATTTCCTTTCATTTCTGTTTTCGCTAGTAGTTTTTTGTATCATTTCCTTTCATTTCTGTTTTCGCTAGTAGTTTTTTGTATCATTTCCTTTCATTTCTGTTTTCGCTAGTAGTTTTTTGTATCATTTCCTTTCATTTCTGTTTTCGCTAGTAGTTTTTTGTATCATTTCCTTTCATTTCTGTTTTCGTTAGTAGTTTTTTGTATCATTTCCTTTCATTTCTGTTTTCGCTAGTAGTTTTTTTGTATCATTTCCTTTCATTTCTGTTTTCGTTAGTAGTTTTTTGTATCATTTCCTTTCATTTCTGTTTTCGCTAGTAGTTTTTTGTATCATTTCCTTTCATTTCTGTTTTCGTTAGTAGTTTTTTGTATCATTTCCTTTCATTTCTGTTTTCGCTAGTAGTTTTTTGTATCATTTCCTTTCATTTCTGTTTTCGCTAGTAGCATTTTGTATCGTTTCCTTTCATTTCTGTTTCCGCTAGTAGTTTTTTGTATCATTTCCTTTCATTTCTGTTTTCGCTAGTAGTTTTTTGTATCATT
>JANJGK010000019.1:44874958-44881587 GCA_039081455.1 Macrobrachium rosenbergii
ATATATATATATATATATATATATATATATATATATATATATATATGTGTGTGTGTGTGTGTGTGTGTGTGTGTGTCTGTGTGTATTTGTCTGCGCATGTGTGGGCTCGTGCGCATATGTGTGCACTTTGCTTCCATCTTTTGGACCAAGGTATAGAGAATACTCTAGACCTTGTTTTGGACCCTTCATATTGGTCACCTTTACAAGCAGCCTTCAAGCAAGGGCAAAAGGTCACCAGGGATTTACCATTTTTGCTGGAGATTTCACAATGTTTATTCCTACGGTGCCTTCGAGGCTGAGTATGGCTGGATTAGTAACAAATTTGCGACAATGATTTCAGAGGTTGCCAACATTTTACAAATGCAGAAAAGGCTTTTTTTCATTTCATTTTCATGCGTTATGCTAAAACATAATAACAAATACAGGCTGTAAATTGTAATGACGCAGGGAGTTCAAGTATTCTCCAGCGGTATATTTCAGCAGCAAATGATCTCTCTCATTTTTAATGTTGTACCTTCGACTAAGATTACAAATCTGGAACATCAAGGTTAAGAAGTTTTAGAATTAACGCTATATTATCGACTACAATTGCTAGATGAAGATCGTTTAGGTACTTTCATAATCAATGATATATCCTGAACTTTCCTTGGGAACTTCTTAGTTTCGCCCAGTAGTTACATTTCTACTTATCACATTTTTTTTTTTTTTTTTTACAATTTACCAGAGTTATATCTATCACCTTTGACGTTTCCTCTGCAATAAAAGCATCCCTCTTCCTTCCCTGCGTTTTCCATTGACTCTTCCTTTATGCACCGCTTTTAGTTCCTTTCCTGCCAGATAGATTTGTTCAGCTTTCTATCAATCACTTTTCCCTCTTCTTTGCCTTAGGGCCTTTCTCTCTCTCTCTCTCTCTCTCTCTCTCTCTCTCTCTCTCTCTCTCTCTCTCTCTCTCTCTCTCTCTTCTTTGCCTTAGGGCCTCTCTCTCTCTCTCTCTCTCTCTCTCTCTCTCTCTCTCTCTCTCTCTCTCTCTCTCTCTCTCTCTCTCTCTCTCTTCTTTGCTTTAGGGCCTCTCTCTCTCTCTCTCTCTCTCTCTCTCTCTCTCTCTCTCTCTCTCTCTCTCTCTCTCTCTCTCTCTCTCTCTTCTTTGCTTTAGGGCATCTCTCTCTCTCTCTCTCTCTCTCTCTCTCTCTCTCTCTCTCTCTCTCTCTCTCTCTCTCTCTCTCTCTGTTCTATGAACTTTCATTTCTTTAAAAGGAGAAAAATTGAATAAAGACAAGGCATATCTGAATTGCCCGTCATGTTTAATTACTTCATAAGACGTGAGATTAAATGTTAGAGAAATTAATATGTGTCATCGAGAAATATTTCCTTATAATGAAGAACTGAACACATTTTTTTTTTTTTTTGCTTTAGGGATAAAGAATGGGAATGGAGACAAATAATAACAAGTAAGTACTGATGTTAAATTAATGCCGTTAATAATATTAAAGATACTCAGTACTTTCCCATGTTCCCTTAGGATATCAGTGGAAAATTATACAAATTAATGGGGTCTGTTCAAAATGCAGAATCATAAGAATGATCATCCTTCAATGGGCATCAATTTTGTTGCTGGGCAAAATGATCTAAAGTCAGACGTCAGGAAGAACATAGTAGGGGATAATTATCTTAACGGTTTTTATTTTGATCTACAAATTTGTTCTAATTTGGAGGTGGGCCGTGTTTTTCTGTTATAATCATGTAAGAGTGATCGCTAAATTGTACCCTTCTATATATTCACCTTTAGTTGGCATGGATAGTATATAAAAATACTGTTGCTATTACCATTATTATTACTAATAATACAAGTATGAATATCACCTTATGTAGTTAATAGAGACCAGAAAAAAACAGTATTTCAAATATTAATGATGACATTTTTATGCGTAATGAGAGGTTATTAAAAACAATAAATTCTAAACAGCAATTTTTAAATAAATATAGATACATAAAAATGACCTTATCAGCAAATTAATTAACACAAAATAGTTGCAACGTGGACTGACAGATCACAGACACGGGGAGCACCCACACATTAATGTCCCTTCACCTATAATAATAAAATCCTAGTGGATCTGATCTTGTTTGTCCTTCCCCGGGTGAAAGTAAGGGCGGCATGACACCGCCGCCCACCCCCTGCAAACCTGTTTGTCCGCCCCTGGTTGGGCTGGGTAGGTAGGGGAACGGGAGGGTAGGGGAGATATCCACCCTCCTCCTGCAAACCTGTTTGTCCTGCCCGGGTGGGGGCAGGGTAGCTAGGGGATCGGGGGGGGGGGGAGGGGGGAGAGGAGACACCAGCGCCAACAAGCTCGACAAGTAATAAAGACTATTGGAGCGCAAGGCATTTCCCAACAAGCCAATGACTGAATGATGATTCACACTTCAAAGTCTTTTTCACCATCATCCATGGCAATATCACAATATATTGTATTTAGGGACGCAATCCTGACGGAGGCGGTTATACTGTTGCAGACTATGTGGGTCGCATTCCAGATTAATTGTATTCCACGTTTCAATTAAAACCCCCGTTCTTTGTGATTTGTGTCAAAGGCATTAAACAACAGTTCAGTAAATTGAGACTGTATTGTGGGATGATGCTAACCTTCGCGGGAAACGTTTATTTTTGAAACCAAAAATAAATATTGCGCTATAGAGGAATACGGATGGATATCGGTGTCGTCAAGAGAAGCCATTATGTGAGATAAGGGAGATAAGCGTCCCTCCCCGTCTCTCTCTCTCTCTCTCTCTCTCTCATCTCTCTCTCTCTCTCTCTCTCTGTTTATATTCTTTAACTAACTTTTCATATTCATATAGCAATTTCTCTTTTTTCTCCTTTTTAGTTTTCTGCAGAAGAAAACTATTGCGGCGGCTTTGTCCGTCCGCCCTCAGATTTTAAAAACTGCTGAGGCTAGAAGGCTGCAAATTGGTATGTTGGCCATCCATCCTCCAATCATCAAACATACTAAGTTGGAGCCCTCTAGCCCCAGTAGTTTTTATTTCATTTAAGGTTATAAAGTTAGCCATAATCATGCATCTAGCAACGATATAGGACAGGCCACCACCGGGCCGTGATTAAAGAGTCATGGGCCGCGGCTCATACAGCATTATACCGAGACCACCGAAAGATAGATCTGTTTTCGGTGGCTTTGAATATACGCTATGCAGAAAACTCGATTGCGTCGAATAAGCTCCAGCGCATATTTTATTTTTATTTCTGACTCTGATTAAACGTTGTGTTTAATGAACATGTGAAAAACTAAAGCAGGGTGAGTTCCTAAGCTTCGCAGAAGTTGGAAAAAGCAGTTCCCTGTGCTGTGTAATCAGACGATTACTAGTTTTCAAAGAGTAAATGTGCGAGAAATAGTTGGCCTTACTCGTGCTGAAGAAGGCAGCTTTAGAGTACCACCAGTGTTCTGCACTGCAAAATCTTTGTTAAGAAAAAGTATTTCCTTATATGAGATATGACAAGTGGAGCAAGTACAAAGCGAGTAGAACAAATAAAAGCAAGAACAACAGTTTATGTCGGTATCAGACTATTATACTAAAATTTGTCTACGTTTTTCGTAAACTTACTCGATTTTAAAATCTTCACATAGATAAGAAATTAGGATAGAAATAATTTCTTAATGAAATTCCCGGTAAGCAAATAACTGGAATTAGCAAATATTATTCTTAAATGTAGGGAAACTAGGTCGATAGACAACTATGCCAGGCCTGAAGAAAATAAACATCGAGGAAGGTAAAATAGTGACATTTGGCTCCTATGAAAGCTATAGACACACGCCTCTTAAAGGCTGACAGGTTATATGACAAGGAAATAGAAGAAAGCACGTAACCTTTATTTTCAATTTTAATTTGAGCAAAAACATGGCCCTCATTCCTTATTGTTGAAGCGCCGTGTAGGATTATATTCAATAAAGGCTCCCTGAAACAAAACAAAAAAATGAAAAGTTAAATAAAAAAAGGAGTAATAATTCAAATAAGTAATAGACATTTCCCTCCATATCTAGAGAAACATTGACAATGGCTGTTATTCAAGTGACCGCAGGTGATAAAAATGTCATGGCAATGATAGCGGAGATGTTCTGTGTAATGAGAAATGAGACGGTAATTTATTCATGCTTTAAAGCAGACGTTCTCTTTGATAACTAGACCAAACATTTGTAAGCGTGTAGCCTTGAATAAGTGTGCGCCAAGAAAGTGGGCACGGTTGTACGACACGACGAAGGTTTTTCTTGTGATATGGGCAGTTTTTTTTAACGTAATAAAGTAAGATTGTTGTTAGCTCAGATTGACGCTTTCTTGCAAACACTTTCCGAAAGAAGTTAATAAGGATTTTAAAGCATCAACAACAGCAAAAATCATTTCAGCAACTGAGGTTATACTGAATTCCATTTTCCGGCAGTTACTGGAAGCACACAGGATAGAGAAAAATATAGAAAAATGCAGAAGCCAAAAAAGTAAAATATAACGAGTGCGCATGTGCAATGGAAACAGGCAAAAGGATGGTCTGACGGATATGCAGACATCAAGTACTGTCGGTAGGATACCGTTTCTGCAACGAGAGCATCATATTTTTCCAAAGTGATATTATACCTACACCCTATTTTACTTACATGGCAAAAGAGTAGACTGGATTATTTCTTAAGCCGTTCTTTATGGCGAATCAAATTTAAAACCATGTGAATGTGTAACCTAAGGAATTGACAGCTGTTCAGAATATGACGTGTGATTGACATTGTTTTGGGGTTAGCGATGTGACTGGGTTCAGGGAACGCATGGGATTTTTTTTTTTTTTTACTGCAATTCACTGTGTTTTAAGTTTGTATCTCAGTCGAAAAATTGAGACATAGTGTGAGGAAGCTTTATAGGACTTTTATCCAGTATGATAAATTTCTGGACTGAAAAAATAATACATTGCAATGTATGTAATGAGGGACAATACTTGTACAATGATTATAATGCTGTAAATCATGAGGAGTTATCAATATTAAGTCAACATTCTGAAGGACAGTAAGATTCATAGAACCACAGTAATTTCTTTTTTGGCTAATGAGCTTAAATAACTACAGGAAAATTTCTCTTTTCTCCAGGGTATTGCGGCATTATACTTTATGCCCAGGAAACAGTATAACTGGGTTGTATGTCTACATTTTATACTAAAATTTTCCGACTTTGGTATGACTCATACATTTACTCATGTACGTCTAGCATTGAATACGCTGATGATCATGAAATCTATAAAAACAAAACTGTGGAACTGAACCATATTTTAATTCATTTTGAAGAAAAGCATAGTCCCACTAAGATATATATATATATATATATATATATATATATATATATATATATATATATATACATATATATATATATATATATATATATATATATATATATATATATATATATATATATATATATATATATATATATCACGTCACGTTTGCCTCATTCCGTACCCTGTTTTTAAATTGTATCTTATGATGGGCAGGCTTTTCTCGTAATCCTACAGCACTGATCACCTTACCTTACTTAATAAGGTGTTTTTCTCCTCCATTAAAGTATGTTTTCCCTTAGTATTTTTTTTTTTTAAGAAAAGGGAAAAAAAGCGTTTATTAATATCGTTAGCAACGTACTACTTTATATAATGTAATAACTCGAGATACAAACACTAGCAACTTAAGTGGCAATATATTTCTACAATGTAACATTTGCTGTTATGGAGAAAATAGGTACACCAAATAATAATAGTGATTACAATTCAAGGTAAACAGGAGGGTATTAATAATAAAGAACATATGTTACCTCAGTTTCTGCTTCAGCAGTTATTTTCATTTTAGGAAAATTGCTCTGAGAACGGTGATCCCAGTTTTGGCATTCACAGAATATTGATTTGAAATTTAGCGTCATAAATTTTCGTCAAGATTCCTTAAAATTGCCACATATGAGTCATGAATTGAATCATTCTCATAGTATATTGGCCATACTCATCCCGTCTTCATAAAAGATATGATAATGTATACAGTATGTACATATATATGCTATATATAATATATGTATATAGCCTATATATATATATATATATATATATATATATATATATATATATATATATATATATGTATATATATATATATATATATATATATCATATATGTATATATATATATATTATATATGTATATATATATATATATATATATATATATATATATATATATATATATATATATATACACATACACATACGCATACACATAAAGTATATATACACAGAACTTCGTAACAAGACACGTAGAAAGAGAATTTCAATATCGACACGAAAAAATTTAGGAATATTGGAGTTGAACCGAGTCCCAACCCGACAATGGAAAGAATATAGAAAGCAAAATAAATAAAACCGAAATTCACATACTTCAAAAACAGAGTAGCAGAGACAACGTTGCCTTCGTGCTAGTAAATAGCGGATGAAGGAGAATAGCACTTGAAATCGAACGAGAAAAAAAAAAAAAAAAAACACTTCGCCATTAAGTTGTCGATACAGAAGAGTGTCTCCCCGCACTTCACTTTTACCATGGCCAAAAATA
>JANJGK010000019.1:44881687-44950223 GCA_039081455.1 Macrobrachium rosenbergii
CTGCTAAATTGGACCACATTTCATGAGAGACGTATATTACAGAGGCATTCTAATTAATGCTAATTGGTGCTGTATGTACCTCGTTGTTGACCTCAAGGCAAAGAGGGTGTGTGATCAAAGGAAACCTGAATGAGTAAAGTGTACAGAGATGAAGTTTGGGATGATAACGAGCTGATTTGAAAGCAGTCACATGACAGGTAAAGATATATGGAGTTTTTTCACGCATTATACTTGCGGTTTGAGTTTAATGGTAATATTGAGATGTCAAGTCGAAAATTCATTTTTTTTATTTCTAAAAAATAGATCTAAATTTGACCAAATTTTAACGCACATTTGTTGACAAGATTTTCCATTTATTAAACTGAAGTGCAAGTAGAATCAGCACCTGAAACAGGTTAAAGAAAAGTTAAATTCTGAATAGTTTCATAGTCCCCCAAAACTTGTAAAAGATATATAAAGACTCGAGAGAAAGGAGTTACAATAGAATTAATGCAAGGATGATTGATCTGACTCATGTCATTTACGGTGAAATATAAGTTTTAACTCACACGCACATACACTCACACACACACACACACACACACACACACACACACACACACACATATATATATATATATATATATATATATATATATATATATATATATATATATATATATATATATATATATATATATATATATATCAGAGTACCACCTGAGCCAAAGCACCCAGCTGTACAACCTTTAAGGGGATGAAAGCTACAGAGCATTAAACTATGCCAAGGAAATCAAGGGCTAGTCCCGCTTTGACGCGCTGGCCTTAGCGGAGATGAACCAGCGCCGGGGTCGAATACAGCGTTGATAATGGAGATGCCGCTGAAATAATTATCTGCTGGATGAGGCCTCGCCACTTGTATGCGTTCGGTCTTGCTCTTCCTTTGTGTCTCGTCTCCGTTTGCTCTTGTCCCACTCGAGTGATTCCAGAAAGGGCTGGTGGAGAGGTCTATATTTGGCGAGGTTCGCTTGAAGTGAGGGATAGTGTTGGTGGCTGACTCGTGTAATTTCCTGTTACGTATTGCGCCATCGATCACTGCTTTTAGTTTTCTGTTAAAGAAAACTGTTGAGCCGGCTTTGTCTGACCGTCCGCACTTTTTCTGTCCGCCCTCGGATCTTGAAACGACTGAGGCTAGAGGGCTGCAAACTGGTATGTTGATCATCCACCCTCCAGTCATCAAACATACCAAATTGCAGCCCTCTAGCCTCAGAATTGTTGATTTTATTTAAGGTTAACTTTATCCATGGATTGCGCGTCTGGCACTGCCAGAGGTGCCAGCCGCCGACGCATCTTCACTTGACTGCGTCTGGGGAGCAGCTGGGCTCTGCCCTGTCGTGGCAGAGAGTTTCATACAGCAGCACATCGAGAGTTTCATACAGTATTGTACGCTGTACAGAAAACTCGATTGCTCCGAAGAAACTTCTGCCCATTTTTTACTTTATTATTATTATTATTATTATTATTATTATTATTATTATTATTATTATTATTATTATTATTATTATTATTTCATGACTTTTTTTATTCTAGTTATTTATCTATTTTTTGGGGGGTTTATGTAGTTTGTTTTAATATCTTATTTATATTTTTTGTATTTTCCCTATTTCTATGATGGTACGTGCAAAATAATAGTAATAATCATCTTAGCATTTTAACAATAGCATGAATTACTACGAGTACTCCAGTACTGAAACTATTAATGCCACTTATATTTTATAATTAATGATAATGATAACTTTTAATTGTATCAAGATTAGCGCAATAAAAAATAATTTTTTTTCTCTAAAGATATTAAATTACATACGGAGAGCTTTCGAGAGCTACTCAACACTCATTATCATTTCCAATGATATCACAGAAGCCTCTCAGCAGCTCTGATGTTAGATATTGATTTAATTTAACGTTAAGGGTTTCGCTCATAATAATAATAATAATAATAATAAGAATAATAATAATAATAATAATAATAATAATAATAATAATAATAATAGCCCATTTAAAAAATGCTATCTATTTGTCTGTTTCTTATCCCCTTATATCATACTTGATTTATGAGGAGCAGATATGGCTATCATTTTATACACATTGCAATGTATTCTGTTATGGGTGTATGGTATTGTGAAGCTCATGTTATTGCAGAATGAATGATCCTTCATGACGTAATCTGGCAATATTGAATAAATGAAAAAATTGTAACATAAAAAGAATTGCTTCACCAAATTTATGTTTTAGTGGCATGATGAGATTTACTGTCTAACTTTAAGTCTGACAACTGATCATACAATAGCTATGCCCCTGGACAACGAAACTAAAGACTATTAAGAACTTCCATTGTGATAAAGGAAAACATTCATTCGGTCCATTAAATTTTAATAGAAAGTGTCAAATTTATTTTCTTAACATAACAAATGAATCAATAGGAAAGACAGGCACAAAGAAAAAATAGGTGCCAAAACTTGAAATGAATGAGACCAGTTCCAAGGAGTAATTACTTCGGCCGGATCCGTATTATCAGATCTGGATTCTACCTGACGTCGCTTCATCCCAGTTAAGGCCAGAGCCAGTGGGGTGCTGGGGCTAATTTCTATTATGGATTTTCGGAATCGGATCTCTTTCTTTGTCGAACATTAAGTTGGAATATGAATGTATGCGTGTATCCCTAACTGCTGGAATGTGCCAGGATTTATATTCAATTATAGCTGTGTATTTATGTATAGGTGCATCCATATGTATATATAAATATACATACATATATATATATATATATATATATATATATATATATATATATATATATATATATATATATATATATATATATATATATATATATATTATATATATATATATATATATATATATATATATATATATATATATATATATATATATATATATATATATATATATAAGATTTTATATATGTGTGTCTGTGTGTTTGTTTGTTCCTTTTATAACTGATGCTCTTTTTTCACCTTTAAAAAGATTTTTACTTCCAAATAAATTCAAGAACTTTTTCAAAAGACAATAAGTGAAACAGTTGTAAAAGTCACAACTTTAACATAAGCAAGCACAGACATTTTGCGAGATCTTAACCATTTTATTCCTCCTCCAAAAAAAAAACGAAAGATCTTTCATCAGTACTAAATAAATAATGCGCCATTCTACGATAGCAACCACTCCTCCAGAATATGAGGAAACGAATACCTTGAAACTAACGACAGTAATTGACAAAACGTTGTAATGCTTGCCACAAGTCATTCCCCATAGTGGACAACTGCCGTCATTGCATCTCAGGTGGTGCACTGCAGGCATTACTTTAGGGTGTTTGCAGCGTCCCTTAGGCCCCTAGCTGCACCCCATTTTAATCCGTTTACCCTTCCTGCATTCGCGTATTTTTACTCGAATCTCGATTTCCAACCTCTCTAACTATTCATCCTTAGCGAAAGTGTGGGGTTTTATTGCATTTCGACCATTTGGTACCTTGTACCTCATCTGAGTGGACAGAATGCCCAGTGTTTAGCTTTCCAGCCTAAATTTAGTAAGAGATCAATCATATTCTAATAACATTCACTTCTCCCCCAAAGAAGGAGGAAACGAGAAGCGGGAAAAAAAAAAATAAAAAGTAACGAAAAGTAATTTAGACAAAGAAAAAAAGTTGGGACTGAGCTTTAAACCATTATCCTATTTTGGACTTGAAAATATTATTTTCCTGTGTCTTAATGTATGTTTTTTGAACGTTTCTGGCGTTCGTTATGTTCAAAAATGACACCACCAACTCTACCTAACCCCTAATGCATGGTATTAGTTTGAAAACATTCCTTAATCTTACCTTAATATGAATGAGAATTATCAGTGGGATAAAGGCCTTTGTATTTCACCAGTTTTGTGTTTTTCCCCACCCAAAAACTCTGCTTTCCCACTGTGGTCCCCGGAATCGTAGGATAAAGGGTGGGGTCCATCTCTAAAAGTACTCATTTGACAACGAAACAAATATCAAAATCGTTCAAACACGAATTAAAATATAGGAAGGTGATTTTGGTGATTTTTTTTTCAAACCCGAAATGTAATAATGGTTTAAAGTCAAATAATAAAAAAAATGATGTAGTGTATGACAACAAAATACTCCCGATACAACTGTATACTCGAAAGGCGAAGTAGGTGTAATGAGAAAGGAAATGGCTCTCGTACGAAACTCGTGTTGCGACTACTAACGAGTTTTCCTCTTTTATGAGGTCTACGTGCTTTAGGCACGAGGAAGGCAATAACCGCCGCATAATTCCGGGACCACAGAATTTCTCATCATCTACGTGAAAGGGAGTAAAACAAATATGTGAATATAAATAAGGAATGCTACTTTTTTTCGTAAACCCGTTATCTTGAAATTTAACAGAGCTTAACCGTTGTCCTCAAACGGATTATCCCTTCAGAGGACAACAAGAAAGCGATCGTTGTCACATTCTTACTTTAACTCTGAATCGAGGATGAAGGCTCTGTGTAGAAAACTTTCAAAACATTTGCAGCGAAGGGGTAGCTCCTCAGAGGTGGTTCATACCACTCTCTGCGCACTCCTCACCATCAAAGTTTATCGTGCAAACGCCCTGGGCAGTAAATCCTTCCCGTTGAAGTACCTCTTCAGCATCCTTTATGGATCACTTTTAAGTTCTTTCTCTTCTCCCTATACCCAACAATTCTGAATTATACACTTTTTTCACAAACCTAGGATCCTTTATTGCACATGACCAAGGCATCTCGCAACAGCTCTGTAAAACTTTCTCTACGATACTAGAAAACTGATCTCAAAAGCGTATTTTCATATTTATACTTGTTTCCGATATTCAGGCATCACTTCTACGAAGGCAGGTTATTTCAATGCAATCACTTCATCCATTCCATATTTATCATCCTTAGTCATCATTTCTCTTCCAGATCTCAAAAGCGCATTTTCATATTTATATTTGTTTCTGTTATTCAGGCATCACTTCTACGAAGGCGGGTTATTTCAACGCAATTACTTCATCCATTCTATATGTATCATCCTTAGTCATCATGTCTCTTCCAAGTGTTTTGAATATACCATACTGCCTTCCGTTCCTTCTGTCCTTTGTCACTCTTTCTGTCATAAATTGCAGAAATTAGACATCAGGAACAGAAAAGAATGGTCTTCGTAAGCAAAGAGTTGAAGAAGATGTGAGAAAAAGTTAGATTGTGGGTGTAAAATTCAACCAACTGAGTCTGTTCTTCGACCATCCATAATATTCAGTAACATTCATTGTACTATCTTCCTAGTTTCTTTTTGCCTTCATGCTCTTACTTGCTTACAGTTGTCTTCAATTAATCCTCTTACAAAGCTTTGAGACTTCTTTCAGTAAAAAACAACACGTTACTTTCGTCGGAAAAAGATTTGATTAATCTCAGCAAATTACTGCTACCCCATCTCTACACTGCTTGCATCGAAAGCTTTTTCTAGTGCATACATGGAACAATTTTATTTGTTTCCTTTGTTCTTAAACCCTTCACATAACTTTCATAATAAACTCTTGATCCAAATGCTCTAAATAACCATAATTCTCCTTCAGTCAGTCGTTCTTTCATCTCTCTTTGCCATTCGAAGTATTATTACACGTTCTCTTCCATTTTAAAGAGTACCGTTGTGTCCTTCTAGTTTTTGTATTTCACCTCACACTACACAAAATACCGCCACACAATACAGAATAATTATTAAACTTCTCATATGTTTTTTGGAACCTTGCTCTTACCCAGACATAAATCAGACATACCGGTCAATGCCTCAGCCTCACGTTCATCAGCATACGCTAGCATCATATTTGCATTCCTAACAAATCATACATTTTTCAGCCTCATGCTTATTCTTCTTTTCTCCTCAACTTGCACTTCCACAAGCACATCCAAAATGTTTACGCTAATCTCTTCATCTCTTGCTTAATTCAGGTCTACCTCTCTTCTGTCATCCGCCTCCAACCAGACTTTGAAATAGTCTATTCTCGCAATTGCATATATTGCTTTAAAACCGAATTGAGTTATCAATGTTTCTCTAAATTTACTACCCTCGTGAACAGCTTTCAGTTCAGTTCCCCTTAAAACACTTACTGATGTTCACCCGCACATATTTTCAATATTTCGTTTCTTATTCTCTCCCTGTTTTTCTTTGATTACTTAGTCCATTCTATTCTAACATTACCTGAGGATATCTTCTATTCCGGACGAGTGGACGTCAGGAATTCTCTCTTTTTCCTTCACTGCATTTCACTTCGTCTAAATTTTTTTTTTTTTTTTTTTTTCAAAAGAAGCAACTTTACCTTCTTTATTTTCGAGAGCAGTTTTTATGCACAATGCCTCTTTTTTCATTTCGTTCTGCGGTTTTTTTTTTATGGTTCTGCTCCCCTGATATTTCGAAAACGCAGTATTTTCCAAAATACGTATCATACAGATCTAGGGCAACGCCTCCACACAACGAGAAGGGGTTTCCATGACTAATAGACAGGTAGTTGACCTCTTTTATGCTGTTCAGGATTTGAGAAAAAATGGCTGCACGAACAACAGAGTCAATAACATTCGGCTTAAATCTGAACCCCGACTGCTGCATATCAGAAGCAAGGCGCACAAAGGGAAAGGCATCTCTTCATTGTTAGATGAAGTTGCAGTGGAAGCACTTGAATGGATTAATGGGACAGTTTTTATTTAACTTTAATGGTAGAGCGTCCAAAAAAGGGAACTGTTGTCATAACACGTGTGTGGAGTATAAGAGGCACCAAATGGGAAATAAAGGCAGGAACATAGTTATATTTAGGAGATAATATTAAACAAATTGATCTCTGTGTGATGATGGTTCATGACATATTTGTTCAGAGACATACAGACAGAAATGTAGGCGAAATATACAGTAGTATAGATGAATAATTTAAAAATTTATTAGGAAGTAAAAAAAGGAAACCAAGGATTCCCCTCCTGGCAAAAGGATTCTGATACTTTCTATTTTAGAACCTTAAAAGTAATTTATAAAAGGCTGGTTGCCTGTATATATATATATATATATATATATATATATATATATATATATATATATATATATATATATATATATATATATATATATATATATATATATATAATATATATATATATATATATGTATATATATATATAAAGACAAATGCCACGAAAGAAATAAGAAACAACGGAGAGGTTGCTTGGCCTTTCGACACAACGGTCCTTTACCAGCAGATGTCAAGGAAAGAACCTTCAATTCCCATCCAAAACCGAAGATACATGCTCGATATATAGACAATATCTTCACTGCTATTGATACTGACGAAGAAGCTTGCCGCCTACAGTATGCCTTGAAAAAGAACTCTAGTCGAAACTTCACTATTGAATATGGTGTTGAAGGCCGACTTACCTTCTTGGATGTAAATGTGGAGAAGAAAGGAGACAGGTACAATACTGTTGTTTACCAACTAAGAAGGGCTGGTGCCTTAATGCAATGATGATGTTTGGCACTAATAAAATCTAAAATAATTCACACACATGTGAAAAAAAAATTATTATGAAAGGTAATACCAAATGACAGGGACACAAAAATAAAAAAAAGTTTATCTTTCAAACACTTCATTTGAAGTGGACAGAAGGCACATTGGACAAAATGTCTCTTCCACCTTTTTACAGGAAGGACACGATCAGGCCATCGTGGATAAACAGGTGCCCCTGGGCTCTACAACTGATAAGACAAAATAGATTTTATCTCAAACAGACAAGAAAATGGGAGAAAAATGACAAATAATTTACGAAAAAGACCGTATTTGGTAAACTTGATTGCAGCAAAGAAATATATTTTGAAAATAAAACAATTTACACGATTCTTCCGTTTGGGGAATTCACTTCCCACAGAGCTTTTCTAAGGATTTTGTAAACATCAGTTCCAGTGAAGTCAATCTGTTGCATCTAGTCTTCGCCGATGTATCAGCCTGGATTCTTCTTTTGACATCGTCCAGCAGTTCTGTCAAGGGTGATCCTAGCTGGAAGTGTAGCCAGGCTTCAAAGACAGCCTGTAATTATTAATACGTTAGATCATATACAATGGTTTTCGTATATAGATAGATAATTCAGTTTAGTTCATTTCGTCATTACTTCATATCTAAGGTACACAGGTAAAAAAAATCACAGTTAAATAGATAGACAGATTTATAATGAATAGATAGATAACTTCATGGTTAGATTGATAAATAGAGAGATAATACGTTACATCATATACAATGGTTTTCGTATATAGATAGATAATTCATCTTATTTCAGTTCATCTTTACTTCATATCTAAGATACACAGGTAAAAAAAATTACAGTTAGATAGATAGACAGATTTATAGATGAATAGATAAATAACTTGATGGATAGATTGACAAATAGAAAGATAGATGGTTATAGAGACAGGCAGATAGACTATTGTAAATGTATCGCTTTGCGTTATGCTTCAAGTTTCCTGATGGTACAGTTTTCTGATTCATGAATGAATTGTATTTGTAAATAATTTTTAGGCTTAAAATAAAAGAATGAATTACAAATTATGTCTATCGTAAAATCAAAACATTAATCTCAGCAGTAAGATATAAAGTGGAGTCTTGCATTTAAACAGAGTAACATTTCATTCCGAGAGAGAGAGAGAGAGAGAGAGAGAGAGAGAGAGAGAGAGAGAGAGAGAGAGAGAGAGAGAGAGAGAGCTATTCAAGTGAAGGATTTTTTTTTTAACAGATAGACTTTTCTTATAAATGTTTTTCTCATCCTGAAAACCGTAAACATCGACAAGAAGCGTAACGTTAGATGTTCGAAGGAGAGAATATTTCTTGTTAACTAACCATGAACTTTTTGAACACCTACGTTTGTAAAGTCAATGAACAGATACTTAAACTTTGTATTGTCGCATTAGTAAAAGCCTTTACTATCCAAATGTATTATACAGAATTCGCTTCACCTGTTTCTGAATATATTTCAAGTGTTCGAGTTCTTACTCGGAATTTAACATTTCTGCTGTTGACAAACGCAGCAGAGGTGCCGTGAAGGAGATAAACGCCGGTCAACTCGGCATTCGGACAGGCGTTGGACCCTTTAAAGCAAGCGCCTGGACCGTAGTTCCAGATGCAGTCTAACTCGTAGTATATCTCGATATTCTAAGAAACAGAAAAATTTAGTATTACAAAAGTTAGTATTACCATGTGGAAAATTTTTAAATACAAAAAACACACTCTCAGACATATAATAAACATACATACATATATGCAAACATACGTACGTACAAACATACATACATACATAGGCCTGCATGCATACATACATCAATATAAATATATGCGTATGAGCATATATATATATATATATATATATATATATATATATATATATATATATATATATATATATATATATATATACATACATATATATATATATATATATATATATATATATATATATATATATATATATATATATATATATATATATTTATATTATATGTATATATATATATATATTTATATTATATATATATATATATATATATATATATATATATATATATATATATATATATATATATATATATACACACACACACAGGTAACTTTAAGCAAACTAACGTTTGAATTATATAAAAAGAATTACAAAATATTTCCTCAAGATAAGACATCATTAGACTAAATATCAAAATGACAAAATTTCTAGGATGAACTTCTTAATGAATACCTGACCAAGAGCTATATTGATAATATCGTTGGTGGCTGTGGCGGTTAATTTTCCTTTGTGGTCGTCGAATGCCTTCAGCGTAGTTCCAGTCCAGCCAGCTGGAAGTGCTCTTAGCCTCGTCATGTTCATCACCATTACCCCGGTATTAACTCCCCTCGGCTTCGGGAATGGGATCTAATGGAGAATCCAGGTAAAAAAGTCACAGGGAAAAAAGTCACATTAATCTTTCCTAGATAGCGACCCCCTAGGGTTTTAACCCGGTATGTATCAACTTTGTGACATGTTTAGTACAATCCCGTTGGGGATTACCGTAAAAACATAGAAGACCGTGAATCAATGCGCCTTTTTTTCCGTGACTTGTTTCTGTGACTTTTTTTTCCTGTGACTTTATTACCGGCCACCGTAATAGAAGGTACGTGCAGTTATAAAGTTACTGTGGCCTTCTTTCTTTGACGACGAAGTCAGTAAGAATATAAATGAGTTAGGAAAACCTTGGACAAAGTGTTGTTCCAAATCAACTTTCGGATCTCTCCTAGATAGTGACCCCAACAAAGTTCGGGGGTCGTTATCTAGGACTAATATTTCTCTGGAGTCATTATCTTGATGATATTTATAGTCTTTTGTTCATGTTTTTACGGTAATCCCCAACGGGTTTGTACCAAGCACGCAGCAAAGGTGATACATACCGGTTACAACCCTTGAGGTCACTATCTAGGAAACATCCTAACTTTCTGTGGAAGACTTCAGTGATTGTCACATGGGAAAAATAGACATGCTTTGCAGCGTATGTTGGTCTGCCATATTCTTGTAGTCTCTATTTTTACTTCCTAACGAAAAAGACTAACCTTTTCTCTTCGCATTCAAGACTCTCACTAACACCCCCCCCCCCCCCCCCCCCGCCCTGCTGTCAGAACTAGACTAACACTCGTGGTGATCATGAAAACATATCTATCCTTCGTTCATTTCAGTCCTTATGTCTCAAGGTTTTATTTCTCTTTTTTTTTTTTTTTTTTTTTTTTTGTAAGTTTTATGTTTTGAGGCAGTGGTTCTCAAACTGGGGGTAATTACGCCCGTGGGGGTAATGAAGCCGTTTCTGGGAGGTAACGAGGCACTTTCTAAAAGTAATAGCTCTTTGGAGCAAAATTCCAAAGCTAGGAACCAGCTGAAAGACGCTGATGCTTTTATACGATGTGCACTGTCTTCTACAGACCATCTCATTGATATTTTAGTAAAGGACAAAACAATACCATATTTCCCATTAATAATGCAGCAATAACGTCTTTATTTACTATTAATTACCAAAGAAATAATGCTTTAATTTCAATTTGTAATGAAAGGAACAATGCTTTAATTTTAATTTTTTGTCAAAGGAATAATGTCTAAAATCTAAGTTCTTTATTTCTTAAGATATGAGTAAAAGTAAAATTCATTTCTTACATAGTATACAATGCACCAGAAATTAAGCATTCCAATATTTTTCTTTCTTTTATATTATAACTTCACATAACTGAAGAGGAATGGGGCAGGGGTAATGGTGATCTACACACCACTGCCCCCGGGGGTAACGATACCACAAAATTTGAGAACCACTGCTTGAAGGGGTAAGTATACATAACTTCTACCGGATTAAGGCCTTTCCTTCACATTCTTGCTTTCATTAAAAAAAAAAGAAATAAAACCCGCAAACAAACCCAGTGTTTTCATGAACACGTCCTGGCATCCCACCGTTAACAAATAGGATACACTGTTGACTGGTAAAATGTCAGGAACGATACTGAAACCTTCAGAATTGTTGGCCACTATAGTTTTTGTTAAGGGCAAAAATCGACAACAGGGATAAATAAGCCGTTCCACTGAGCTATACGCTCAGAAAAACGTACGCAAATGAAAGAACTTACTTTGATTATTTAACCTTCATATGAATTGCCAGACTCTAGGGGAAGAACAAAATGGAAATATCTTAATATTGTTTGCTCTAACCGTCTGCTTAGATACGCTGTTTATACAGTTGTTAACAGAACTTTATAACAACGTTCAAAATAATGTGTGTCTATTCTTTACTGATTATTATCTAACCAAGCGTTCATCACGCATTATGTCAGTTTTACCAGTCATGCATCTAAAAATAAAAAAAGGTTTAGAGTATTAACACATCATCAACTCCCAAATGAAATTCTGTTTTAGATTGTACGCAGAATTATCATTTAAATGCACCCGTGAACTCATTTTAATACTGAAAGTATAACTAATTAGTGAGGCCAGTTATTATTGTATGTAAAATGGGTATGTTAGTATGTTACTAGTCTATTTTTCCCTATTTTTTCCTAATTGTTAAAAACACTTTCCACCCTTTTTTTTAAACTTATTTGTCGAAATGCTATCAGAAGGCAAATTCTCACTGGGTAAATAATGAACCCTATGATATCAGTAGTCTCTGAAATGATATTAACCTGTAGATTATGTAAGTTATGTCAGTATTATTCATTAGAGTAATGTATATCAGTGATAAAAAACATCAGTTTATTAATTGTAATATTCTGAACATAATAATGAAATATTGACCAAATCCCTTACACGTCGATGATGATAGCCAACCGAAGTCTGAGCCAATCCAGCGGCTTGAGACGCATTAAATTTGTAGATTTCCCTCAAGAGCTCCTCCGGAGGCCTTAGGAAGAGCGTGTCCGTATCGACCAGAACGGCGGCATCTATATCCCACAAGGTCTCCGGCAGGAAGAGTCTGGCGGAGGAGCAAGGTCTCAAGAGACCTCTCATGTCTTCTCGATCCGGTGGATACCAAACAGAACGGGACTCGAGCTCAACCCGGGATTTGTATTTGTTCGGCCAAGCGGATGGGATGGACTTGATCTGCTCGAACACATCGTCCGAATTCGTTACGACCAGGAACCTGGCGTCGGCGACAGAACAAGTCAGTGACTCAGTCAAGAATTGATGATTGTGGTTGCTTGTCAAGTTGAGGAAATGTCAGATTTTGGCAATGGTTCAACAGTATATTTGGAAGAATTTAATATCATGATGGTGGTTAATGAAAAAAAATTGAAGTTTAGAAATAGTGAGATGACTTCTAAAATAAAAAAAAAAACCTATGACAAATTTTTAATTTGAATGATATGATGATGCCTTCTGAAATATAAAAAAAAAACCGACTTAGATAACATTTATGGAAATGAAGCATACTAATACTCAGAATTCATTTTATGTGGCTACTATAATCAAGGAAGAAAAGTGATATTTACCTTAAGCCTTAACATAATATTTTGGCTTTTTAAAGATCATTATGTTATATGTGGTTGTTAAAATCAAAGGAAAAGCAGTCTTAATCAACTGCGCAACAAAGTTTGACAGAATATTCGTTGGTATTAGGAAAACTAATAGAAGTATATATATATATATATATATATATATATATATATATATATATATATATATATATATATATATATATATATATATATATATATATATTCTGTAATTAGTGTTGCAGCGTTATACTGGAAAATATGTGAACATAAAAATTATGATTTATGAAAAGGACTAAGAGGATTGTTTACCTTAATGTTTCGTTTGTTAAACACGCGGCCGACTTCAGAAGCACTGTGACCTGGTTCATCTGCCGACTGAATGAACCCGTCTGTGAGTGTTTGTTATCTAGAAGAAAACGTTGCTTTCTACAACTTTATGCGTAATGATGCTTTCTACAACTTTGTGCGTAAAGTTAATTGATAAGCTGTTGGTAATAGCAGTCCTCGAAATTTCTGTTGTAACTTCTTTCCAACGTTATGTGTAATATTCTCTGATAACATCTAATTTTTCTTTATGTATATGTATATATATATAATATATATGTATATATATATATATATGTATATATGTATATATATATATATTATATATATATATATATATATATATATATATATATATATATATATATATATATATACAGTATATATATATATATATATATATATATATATATATATATATATATATATATATATATATATATATATATATATATATATATATATATAACATTACTAAAGATATGCATTTACAGCCACGCACACACGCACATATACATTCATACATATATAGACACACATACACATACTCACACACACACACACATATATATATACTGTATATATATATATATATATATATATATATATATACATATATACATATTACCTATTATAACTCAGCAATGAAATAAACTATGAAGACTCGACTGAGAACCCATAAGAAATATGTTGGAAATTACAAAGAAATCAATGGAATTCCTTAACAAAAAGAAATAAGCGCTTCTTAAGACGTATAAGAACGTATATTCTTACCATCGCAAACAATAATGATGAATACTGGCAGAATTTCTTTCTCGGTGTAGATGCGTAAACCTGAAAATAAATGACTCAACTGATGACGGCCAAAACTAATATGTCCAAAAATAGTACGTAACATGTTCATCGAAATATCTTGCTCGATCAAAGGTCGATATGATCACTGGAATGGCATAAAAAAAAAGGAGAAAAGAAATGTAAACAGGTTGTAGCTTATTAAAGACGTAGGCGGCGTGCTCCAACAAGACTTCAAGAGAAAGGTAAAAGGGAGTTGGGAATAAACTCTATAACTAGGCAGTGGATGAAAAAAAAAGAAACAATCGCGAAGTGCGTGAGCGATGGATTGTTGATGTATGGAGCGTAATGTATGAACAAGTGGTCAGACTAGTTGATTATGTTGCCTGATGTAAGATACAGTGCAACTATACGTTGCAGAATGCAATAGCACTAATCCCTCCGTAGGGGGTTAGTGTTGTCAGTGCACGTCATGTGGTGCACTGTAGGCATTACTTACGGTTCTTTGCAGTGTGCCTTCGGCCCCTAGCTGCAACCCCTTTCGTTCCTTTTAGTGTACCTCCTTTCATATTCTCTTTCTTTCATCTTACTCTCCACCCTCTCCTAACAATTAATTCAAAGTGCAACTGCGAGGTTTTCCTCCTGTTACACCTTTCAAATCTATTATTGTCAATTTCCATTTCAACGGTGAATGACCTCACACGTCCCACTGTTTGGCTTTGGCCTAAATTGTATATTCAGTTCAATTCAATTCAGTAACACTAATCCGAAGCTCTAACAATTCTTATTCTATTATACAATACGCTGTGGTATATCAGTCAAATATAAACAGATTCAAACACCGAATACTCATAAACAAACAAGCTATGACGCACAAATGCATGTGAAACATCTGCACAAAATAAATGAAAAAAATAAAAAACTTTCCTTCAAAAATGGGAGTGCGGGTAGGCGGAACACTACTTGGTGGCTAACCCCTTCGCCGCCTCTCCTCCGAATATTGGATAAAACGCAATTGCCACAAACCTCCGGAACTTTTACGAGCGCTTCAGTGCATCATTCCGCCCAGGCAACCACAAAAGCTCAAAGTCGTAAACTTGAACTTTACTTGCACTTCCCCTCCCAGTGATCGTTGCTCTTGCATCCGGGAAACGTTGTTTTGGCTCCCTTTCTCTCGGAGGAACGTTAGAGACGTTTTTTTCAACGTGGTATCGTCGAGGACACCGGGTCTTACAACGTTTCTCCACTGATCAGTCACGAGGAAATTTTAGTTTTATGACGCTCAAAGTGTATGAAAAAACCAGCTTAAGGTAATTATTTGTTTTTATTTTTACTCTGCGTAAAGAAGCAGCATGTATGTTCTTTTTTTTTTAAAGACTTTCAGACGGTATGAAATAACATGGTGAGGGAAAATATATTTTTTATTCATTCTTTTTCCATTAAAAAAAATTTTTTTTACAAATGACTTCCATTATAACACCTGGAGAATACAGTGGAGTATATATCTAACTCGCATCAGCAAGGTTTTGTTGGTATTTAAAGTGGGAATAAAACAATACATATGTCACCATAATACAAAATGAAATTTGAATTGTGTTGGATTATGGCAGATACTGGCGTATCTTTATGGCTTGTAAATAAGTATAATGTATGTTTTTATCATTTAGTTCTATTTTTTCCCCATTTATGCTTTGCATAATGGGTTCTCCGTGAAAATAATCGTTTATTTAACATCAGCAGTGACAAAATCTTAGGAAAACACTACAGAAATTCTTGAAAGGGTGATGTGTGTATGTATGTGTATGTGTATATATATATATATATATATATATATATATATATATATATATATATATATATATATATATATATATATATATATCAAGCAATACTCATGATTTACGTGACAACCTGAAGAATTTCGTGAAAGATCTTGAATCTGGATCGTAAAACATTAATACTTTAAAGAAAATAACTAATTGTTTGAAGAAGACTAACAAGTAAATTTCTTAGGGTGTTTAATCTTAAAAAGAAAAAGATTTCATTAATAATTATATTAATGTCAGTAATCACTGATAATACAATATTTTCAAATTCAATCTATCTTTCCGCACACAAATCTCTTTGTAGGCACAAAAATTCTCATTAAATAAAATCGATAACAATCCTCTAATACCTCATGAGAACAACAATATAAATCATTTACCACTTGTGTATTCTAGACCATTAAACGTGAATGCCCTTAGGAACTTTATCAGTTTTTACTGTTAATATTCTAAAATGTAGGTCAACGGAGAACATTTACAGACGGTTAAAACACTAAGCTTCATCAGAAAATTGTTATTCAAAATAAAAATAAAAATTATCACCAATTCATTTTACTCCCTCGGGAAAATAATCATATATTTTTTTTTTAAATCAAGTCTTCCGGACAACTTACAATAATGAGCATAAAAATGAACTCTATTTTTTTTTTTTTTATATTCCAGGACGGCGTTCACGTGGCACACTTCCTCATCGAAGAAGGTTTGTTTATTAAAAAAGATGAAAAAAAAAGCTTCTAAATGACTGGAGGGCGAAAGGCGTATGGTCGGCACCTCGGGATAAAAGGTATGAGCAGCTGGTCTTATTTCTTTGGTAATTAGAAAGGCCCTTCGGTGAGTGAGAAGAGAATGGAGAAAGGTAAGGAAATATGAGGAGAAGATGGTGTATTATGTATATGTATATGTATATATATATATATATATGTATGTATGTATGTATATATACACACATATATATATATACACACACATACATATATATTTGTCTTTGTACCGAAGGTGAAAATGAAAGACTGGTTGTAAATCCTGCCCAACTTCGTCTTTAGTATTTTAAAGATATGCTCTTGGAGATATCCTTAGAAATATTGAAGTCGAAACCGTTCTGGATTTGTACCCAGTAATTCATTTTACTGTGTTACATTTTCACATATACATTGTGTTCTATGTGATTTTAAGCTCACACACATGTGCTGCGTAAGAACACAATAACACGTGAAACATATAAGCAGATATACCACACGGAAAACGGAAGTTTTTTTTTTACCATTTTCTGCTTTGCATATTTACATTTCTTTGCTTTTGAAAAACATGAACCCTTTTCTTTCCTGCTAATCTAGAACACGTTTTGCTATACTGATGTATGTGTCTGTCTATATATATATATATATATATATATATATATATATATATATATATATATATATATATATATATATATATATATATATATATATATATATATATATATATATATACACATATATATATATATATATATATATATATATATATATATATATGATATACTGTATATATACATATATATATATATATATATATATATATATATATATATATATATATATATATATATATATATATATATATATATATATATATATATATATATATATATATATATATTTGACCATACTTCTCGCCAGTGGTATGAATTATTGACCAACATTGATAGGACATTCTGTTACTCAAAAAAATGAATGGAGGAGAATCATACCTAAATGATTCGAAATAGAACTAAGAAAAGCTGTATATCTAAACTTTGTGTTAATGTAGTGAATAAACTGAGGGATTTCAAACTCATTCGATAAACATGAAACAGAAAGACTGAAACCTGTAAGAAACCATAACAACCTAATGGAAGCAACAAAGGGTATTGTGAGTCGCGTCAGTCAAATGAGAAATCAAATAAAAAATGACGAGTGTTAACATGAAAGAGACGCGGCCATTATGAAGTGCGTTTCACGAAACGCGATGCTGACTTCGGGGTAATTAATTAAAATGCAGAGCCGTCGACCTGTTTCACGAGAAAGATCGGAGGTCATTAGCATTATTAAAACGAGCAATTTTCTGATGATAAAAATGCGTTCTTCTTCTTCTTTCCCAAAGTATCAGGTTTTCCTGAATGACTTTGCTCTTAGGATAATGTGCGCTCATTTGCCTAAGGACCCTGCGAAACTTTTCGGTTTTTTTCCTTCTTATGTCCTGCAGGTTTGCGAGTTGTATTTTTTTTTTTTCTTAAATTTGTTCTTTAGAGCTTTGGTTCGTATTAAGGAAATCCAGTACTACTTAGATAGTATTGTTGCTTACAGTTGCTCAGAGAATGTTTAAAATCGACATGTATACACATATAAAAATCGGATATCTGATTTTTTTTTGTGCTGTACGTTTGGTATGGAAGTCTAGTTAATAAAGTCTTATTAATGATTCAAACAATTAATTGCAATATGTTGGTAAAATCGTTTAAAGAACTATTTATCATCGTCATCATCAATCCTGGCTAGTTTTTCTGAGAGCTCATATACTTTCCTCTTTTCCTGCCTCAGAAGAAAGAGTTTTACTTACTGGTCAGTTACAGTTTAGCCTTTTCGCTAGTAAGACATTTTAATCTTTTATTCGGTGTCTCGAAGTCTGCACATCTTTCTACTACGCTCCTTGCGGTAATTTACTAAATCGTCTATATCTTACTCGCAGAGAAGTGAGTTTTTAATTTTCTGAATGTACCTAGTCTGTGGTTCTCTTATCTATATTTACCCATGTTCCTATACGTCGTTAAGATTTTGGCGATATATTGCGGTAGGAAGTCTTTCAAATACTTTTCTTTACCACGTTGCACTTCAAAACACATATTTTATATTTAACCATTACCTTCTTAGGGACTTAATGGAGCTTAATAATAGCTTTGTTTAAGCGGTTACTGACTGAACATACAGTACAGTAAACGGCGCGTTCATTTCCTCTTCCTCTCCATAATCAGTTCTTGAGTCTTGCTTCTTTTGCCTTGCATCTTTAACAAGTTTTATTACCTGTAATGTAAATCACTGCTAAGTAGGCGCTTGTCTCAGTGTAATTAGCGATTGCAATTATGGTCTTCTCCACACTCTGGACTTGTAAGTGAATTCTCCAGTGCGTTTGTTCTGCTTCTGTCAAATTTTTCTGGTAAATATAGATTGTTGTTTCGCACGCATTTGCTTTATAACTATAAAAGGAAAATTCTGAGATGCAGTGTATCATACCTCTCGTCTTAGATTTCCGGGTTGATTAAATACGGGTACAGACGAGAAAATCCTAGTATTGTACGGCATAGTAATCACAAAATCGGGTGTTTTTCTGTCGGAAGACTCCAAGAGAAAAGGAAAAGTCAGATTTATTTACACAAATCTAATAATGCACAACAACAAAAAACTTATATTTTGACTTAGATCCCTTTTGAAGTACCATGTACTAAGAGACCTTAGTCTTTAGAAAATATTTCCTTTGAGTCCAGATAGTCAATGGTTCTTTATGTAGTCAAGTAGATTGAAATGTTCATAATAAACCTCTTGTCTGGAATTGAAATAAACGGCTAAGTAAAATCCATTCCTCATATACCTTACATTACGATTACACATCGTGGGAATCATTCTATCCTCATAAGTAAGTCGATATGCTAACATTACAATATTTTCTTCGAATAATTTCAATGAAAAGTCTGAGGACGGAGATATAAAATATAAAATTCAGTCTCTAACATTTAAAAACAAAACAAGAAATGAATAATAAAACAAACTATAATATGCACCCAGAAACAGAAATGATAATACATAACATACTGATGTATCTAAAATAATGGAGGGTATTCTTTTAAAAAAAAAAAAAAAAAAGCTTCGTTATTTTAAACACATCAATATGTAATGGTTTATCATTTCTAGGAGCATTACTACGTAGTTTGTTTTATTAATCAGTTCTTGTTTTGTTTTTAAATGTTAGAGACTCCATTCTTGTTTTTGTAAGAGATAAATTATTATTATTATTATTATTATTATTATTATTATTATTATTATTATTATTATTATTATTATTATTAAGTGCGAAATATAAGAATGAGAGGCTAAAATGGATGAAAGATTATCTCCGAACAAAGCAGTGGGTAATTCAGTGTTCAAGCATTGGTCATAGAGTATTCAGATCACATGTTCAGCGCTATTTAGACCAAGTGGCATCAATTAGTGGCTCGAACTTGCTGTGTTTATAGAAGTTCTAAAGCATCTTTAGACTGCTGGCTAAAATGCATTGAGGTTTTTTCCTGTCTGAGAAGGGGAGAGAGAGAGAGAGAGAGAGAGAGAGAGAGAGAGAGAGAGAGAGAGAGAGAGAGAGAGAGAGTGCATTAGCCGATATCGAGGCATTTTCAGTTGTAGTCAGCAGCTTGCATGAATTGCAGCTGCCTTTTTTTTCCACAGACAGTCTCGATTTTTAACTCTTTTATTGGCCTTACAAACGAACTTTTCCAGTTTTCATTCTCCTTCGGTTCTCCTAACTTTTGACCTTTCCTTTTCAAAAGGCAGTCTAACTCTTCGTCCCCGCTTTTCTCCGTTTCCATTTCTTTTTATTGCTTTTTCAAGCATGCGCTCTATGAGGGCTAGATCGTAGTATTAACAGTATATTGATTAATAAAAAAAAAAACAAATACACTAGTATCGGCCTCAGGTACGTAAGGTACTTGATAAGAAGCCAGGTGAGGATCCTGGTAACTCAGAGAGTATCAACAAAAAAATCGCTAGTCTGATGTACTGAGTACTGAAGATAGGAAATAAGTTGTTCATGTGATAAATTAAGAATTACTAAAGCAAAATTCAGCTAGTACTGTAGATTACCTGCTAATATATAGAGCACAAAAATATATTCCAGTAAGAAATGCACCGAAGTTTCTTCGGGGCGGTCGTGTTTTCTTTACAGCGTATAATGCTGTATGAAACTTTCAGCCGCGGTCCGTGAAATTCAGCCACGGTCTGGTGGTGGCCTGTGTTGTTGGTACCTATAGCGGTGCCAGAATTACGATTATGACTAACGTTAACCTTAAATAAAATAAAAACTACTGAGGCTAGAAGGTTGCAATTTGGTATGTTTCATGACTGGACGCCGGGTGATCAACATATCCTCAGTAGTTTTTAAGATCTGAGGGCGGACAGAAAAAGTGCGGACAGAAACGTGCGGACGGGCAGACAAAACCGCCACAATAGCTTTCTTTTACAGAAAAGTAAAACTTAATAATTGAGAGGTCATAATATATCGAGAGGTCATAATATATTCGATTCAAACAGAACTGAAAAATGACATTACCTAACTTTGTTTTGTGAACTGGTTCTCCAAACAGAAACAAAATAAGCAGCATCAAAGCTATTCCCAGTAAAAGCCTCTTTTTGGCATCCCTCGATACGACCATCGTGTAATCTGAAATAAAAGAGAGAGAATATTTTATATTTTTCCATTCTTTGTTTGGTAAGTCACAGCTGAACATTAAAACTGGTGGTTGGCATAACATAAAGCAGATTAAAGCGTGCTGTATATAAAAGTGTGTTGCAGCTTAGGGGCAGAGTACCAGTCTCGTGTTTCGAAGGTCAATAGTTTTATTTGACCTTGCTGTGATTAGGTACCAGCAACGTGCGTGTTAAAAAGGATCAAAGAATGCATAGGCCTACTGATTTCATCCCTCGAGACTTTCTGGAAACCCGAAGCTTCTACCCTTTTTGATGCCACCCCACATAAGGGAAAAATCGTATGTTTGTGTGTATTTGTGTGTGCGTATATATATGTATATATATATATATATATATATATATATATATATATATATATATATATATATATATATATATACACACACACACACACACACGATTTTTCCCTTATGTGGGGTGGCATCAAAAAGGGTAGAAACTTCAGGTTTCCAGAAAGTCTCGAGGGATGAAATCAGTAGATTTTTTTAACGCCTACGTTGCTAGTGCCCATTTACAGCAAGGGTGGGTGGTAAGCTGCAGGCCAAATAGAACGATGAACCTCCCAAACACGAGCCTGGTACTCTGCTGCAACACTTTTATATAATGTACACTTGAATCTATTGTACATTATGCCAACCACCAGTTTTAATGTTCCGCTGCGACTGTTTGTGTGTGTGTTTGTGTGTATGTGTGTGTGTCAGAAATAGCGCCTGTACTTACAGTTATTCTTCTAATTTAAAATAAAGGATACCTTTTTCACGAAATAAAATAAATTATTCAACACTTCCTAAGATTTTCCATATCTCAGAAAAAATTACATGGTTATTAACTTTGCGTCCTATGTGTTTTATAAATGTTATCTTCTTTTTGCTGTAGACAGTCATGTCTCTATTTGCCACTTTCTACGTAATCCTAGAAAACCTCTGTAATACCTAAAGGTCGGTAGTCAGATATAGTTCCTTATACTGAAAAAAATATTCTCTCTCTCTCTCTCTCTCTCTCTCTCTCTCTCTCTCTCTCTCTCTCTCTCTCTCTCTCTCTCTCTCTCTCTCTCTCTCTCTCTCTCTCCAATAACTCTTGAAAGCCTGTTAAGTTTACCAAGCAAGTTACACAGAATATTGCAGTTTTTTTTGTATTTAGTGGTTTAATAATTTTGTATTTTGCATTTCGATATTTTCTGTTTCATCTAATCTAAACCATCAAGCATCGTACGCAAAACCAATCATTCTGTGCCAGTTTACACAAAAAAAAAAAACGTTCTCCTTGGCTATTTAAATATAAATATCCACACTATTATTTTTATATAAGAATTATGAACTTCCGAAAAATAGAAAGGTTCAATGTTTATTGTCCATACACTTTTCTTGCATAATTTGTTAGCATAAATTTAATATCATCTTCATAGAAGGTTAAATACATTTGCAGGCATACCTTGAGTACATTTATGCTAAAGGGTCATTAGTGTCTCTTAAACTTTCGGTGCCTAATATTAACAAATTCAAGTCGTGAGAGAATTGTTTGTTAAGGAGGCGAGACTTGCATATTCCGTTTAATCTCCTAACACTCGTTCTCTGTACTACTGAATCTCTGTGCACGAGTTTGGTATCTGAGTACATAAGTGTGGAAATAAAAAAAAAAAAAAAATTCACAGTAATACTGCAATAGGAATGCGCAGGATAATCTGGCGCGTTAGTTTTATGAAGGAACGGCTATCTGATACTACTATATAACCCATCACTTCAACACCTGCTATAAAAGTTACAAACAGGTGTTGCTCAGACGTTTCTAATTAATGATACTGAATGGTTGGATAATTATGTAAATCAAAACCAACACCTGGAGTTTATGTCCGCATCACTCAGGTGAACCCGTTAATAAAATATTTCCTGTTAATTGCTTTTTTCGTGAATTCTATATTGCCTGCAGGTGCTACATTCGATTCAACAAATTCAAATTATAATGTAATCGGTTGTCGCCCTTAGTGTATAGAACCATCGAGTTTATAGCAACTGGAAAATGCAAAATGACGAGTAAGTAATCATTTCTTCTGTCCACTGACCAGCGTGGATTTTAGGTAGATGTGGCTGTGCGCATACGTATCTCTAGATTGGCTGAAATTAATGTTTCCGATATCTTAGGCTTACTGTGACAAAGATGTAAACTATGTCTTCAGTAATGCATGCGGATGCTTATGGATACATATAACCCTCACACCTTATTTAGATCAAAAACGTGCCGATTTATGTGGGCATTATAACAATACAAGCACACGAATGACGAGTTTGTAACAAACAGTCTACTGAGTTCAAACGCAAACGGACGATGAACTTAAAATGACATCTTTCTGTGGAAGTGCGGATAAGAGGCATGTTGATAATTTCCTGCATGTAAATCACATGAGTAGGTTAATATTCGTATTAAGCAAGAAATACTGTTGTCTTTGAGGCTGTCTAGGGTCCTGGGGAGGTGTGGAAGAGCCACTGGTAGGCGGGAGATTTCAGTTATAGCATGGCATGATAGCAATTGTATTGTGGTTTTCTTTCCAGAATGCTCTTCATATTTATATATCTTTTCTTAACCATACAGATAATTATAATAGCTCAGTGCTTTGGTATCATAATAAAGTTATTTCTGTATGCATGCAATGAAACTGTACGTAGAATAAAGTTTGAATTATAAGAAAACATTGTGATTGGGACTGTTTTTGAGCATAGGTCAGTGAGTGATCTAGGCTATACCGAGATAAATCATAACTATTCAATGAAACATCGTTCATTTGTGTTTGATCCAAGTAGATATTTTGACAAAATCTCTTCTTTCGTGTGTTTGTGTTGGTATATTGTGAATACAAATCGGCGTGTGTATTATTTATATCAGTAGGGACGAGGTTCTTTGTCTATACTAACATTCAAACACATTATTGGAGGAATAGCTTAATATTTATCGCAAGAAGCCAACGATATCGGACGCGTTGAATATCAGCCAATCACGTGCTACCCATGCGCATGTGCCACATCTTCACACGTCAGTGGACGGACGAAATGAAACCGATTATAGTAGCGTATAGGCACCCGGGTCCTCTAACCAGCAGAACAATTGTACTTTCTTTTTATATATTAACCTATATCATGCATGAAATTTGACTTTTTTTTCATATAATCAGGTGAATTAATTAGATGTTACGTGCTTGGTAAAGAAATTAGTCATATACAAAATTACTAAAAAGCGAACTTTTTTATCTTTTTTAAATGCAAAGCAAAAACGTTACAGTACCGTGATAGGTAAATTTTACATAAAATGATTTGTAAAGAATAAAACTTCATTTTTTTTTTTACAAAAACCGTATGTAAATTAATCATGCTAATTCTGCATTTCCTGAACTTTTGAAAATATTCCAGATCATACACTGATTATACCTATACAATATTTAAAATTTCCGAGTTGAGAGAAGAAAATCAAAATTAGCAGTGCGGGCCGCATGTCAAACTTTTTCAAAATGAATTCCATGTTTCATTTTAACTCCTAATTGTCGAAAAGTGGAAAAAGTAGTGGCGACATTTTTTTTTTTTTTTTTTTTTTTTGCATTCAAATAAAGTACAATGTCCCATTTTGATAAATGAAATTCCATCTTCTTACCTTATGAAATGGCGAAGTAAGATACACACAACACTATTTCGCACTGTCTTATTCTCTTTTAACTTTGCTTTACGACGTGGCGTATTTCATTGGATTCGTATTTTGTGTTCTTAGAAAGTAGTCAGCTGCATCTATCAATAACGAAAGAACGCATTATGATAAGAAACTCTGTAAGAGTTCACTGAGTCCTCACATTTAGGTGTTCATTTTCACTCTTGTTTTTTCAATGCAAAAAAGTCACTTTTTCAGATCACGGGTCCTGAACCAGTCGAGCTACATTCCTAAAACCTGATTGCTTTAAAGAAAAGAAGTCTAATATTCAAAAATAAGTATACCTTAGTTTAACCAGACCACTGAGCTGATTAACAGCTCTCCTAGGGCTGGCCCGAAGGATTAGATTTATTTTACGTGGCTAAGAACCAATTGGTTACCTAGCAACTGGACCTACAGCTTATTGTGGAATCCGAACCACATTATACCAAGAAATGAATTTCTATCACCAGAAATAAATTTCTCTAATTCTTCATTGGCCGGTCGGAGAATCGAACGCGGACCCAGCAGAGTGCTAGCCGAGAACGATACCAACCTCTCCAATGAGGACCTTCTAGTATTCAAGAACGGCTATTCATTCACGGTGAAAATTGATCGACATTACTCTTCGTAGCTTCTTAATTTCATGATGATTTCTGCACAGAATATTATGCAATATCGATCACATATGGTAAACGAATTCCAAAGTGAAGTAACTTCGGACCATTCATCACATATTGTCCTTCTCACATTATAAGGTATATTAAGAGTAATGGGCACTTTTGCCTCTATCTGTGTGTATGCGCGACAAAAACGCTTTTCTTCGAGTGGACATTATTTGTTAAAAACTCGCCATACCAGACGTTAGGCCTTAAGTATATCTCAAGCACTGGTTGTTGGATTATTTATCCAAATATATCCAAAGTTGTCAGCTAGCAGTGAACGTTATCCTCCTCCTCTTGTGAGACCTTTTAGTCCCACATCGAATCGGTCAAAACAACGAATAAAAATGTGATGTTTGTCTCCACTAATGAGTTTACTTGGCAAACATATTTCGGAATTTTCCAGTATATATGTCGGCACACTTCAGAGGGCGAGGCTTGGTAACTTACTCAGTTTGATGTCTATACAGAAGAAACCAGTCGAATAATTCTTGACAACACTTTTTATACTAGAAATGTATTAGGTAAGTTTTCCGGACGCCTTCTATTTCATTTGCGAACTATTGTAATATGATTAGTTGTCTGTTGTTGTATTAGGAAGTAGTCACTAGATTTGCAATGTTGAGAGACAATTAGAAATTTTATATAAACAAGTAATTATATATATATATATATATATATATATATATATATATATATATATATATATATATATATATATACATATATATATATATATATATATATATATATATATATATATATATATATATATATATATATATATATATATATATATATATATATATATATACACACACACATATATACATACATACATATATATATATAATATATATATATATATATATATATATATATATATATATATATATATATATATATGTGTGTGTGTGTGTGTGTGTGTATGTGTGTACGTATGTATGCGTATCTATAGACGGAAACAAGCAGTCCCTGAAACAGTTTTGCAAACACCACCGAGAATTCACCGCCTTAGCTCACACCATGGCCCGGCTGTATCTGAGCAAAATTCGGCTACACTTGTATCACAAATTCATCTTCGTAAGATACGTGGCTCATGTATAATTCACATAGAAAGGACAGATGTACTTTGCTCGTGTCTTCATGAGCTGTTTCTACAGTTTGTATTGGAACACTAACACTAACGTTCGGTTTATTCAACGACTATGGATTCTGTAAGATTTTTCAGGGAATAACAGTCATTTTATAAAACCGTCTTTTTAAGCGGAAATCGTGTGCAGATTTATTACAAGTGTATCTTTATAATACTCTTTTATAAATACACACTTGCAGTCTATACGTGGGGGGTTATTTATTACCTATCGTGGGGTTACATATAATTGTCTGATTGGAAAAATAAAGTCCGCAGTAGTATGTACATATATTGTTATATACAGGACGCTTTCGCCAACCTGATCAGGTGGCCTCTTCAGGCTGCTCAAGTTGGCGAAAGCTTCCTTTACATAGCAATATACATACACATACTGCAGACTTTATTTTTCCATTTAAGATCACGAGAAACTGGTGATATCAAATAATTGCCTGATTGTCACCTCATCTAGTTTCTCTGTTCGTTTATGAACTGATTTAATGTGATTCATTTCCTATGACTAATTATGGTTACCAAGGTTATTTGCAATATAAGGGAATCGATTTCCTCTAGCAGTTAGGTCCATCACATATGTTACATACGTATACCTGTATTTTGATTTAAATTCAGTTTTAGTTATGAGTGATTATGTATTTAATTTTATATATTTCAAAGTTAGGAGTTAGCATTTCAAAGTATCGTTGACAATGAAGGAAGAAATTTTATTAACTTATACTGTTTCCCATCCATTAATAAATTTTCTTCTTAAATTCATTGTTCAGAAAATCACAACAATGTTCCCTCTATGCATCAGTTGCTGTTTTAGACATCAATGTAAACAAAAACTTTGTTATAACTTTTCTAATGCAAACTTTACCCAAGTCGGGTTTTGGTAACGGGAGATCTTGCCTAGATTTTATGTTGTTACTTATTGCAAAGCGTTTTCCAAGCTCATTTAGGAGTTTTCCGTCATTTCCACTTTAATTCACCATAAAACTACGAATAGTTTACAACCGAATAAATTCTGAAAATTATCATCGGTAAAGAATTACTTCTTAATCATTTACTCTGACATATCCAAAAATTAAATATGGCATTAAGTAAAACAAAAATCTTTAGAACACTGTCAGTGCTGTAGCAACTACGTAAATACAATTACAAGAATTTAGGTAGCATATATCCCTTTTGTTTTAGCGATAATGACGAAGAATGGTAGCAATTTATGCAAGATTCTCCTCATGTATCCAAGGCTTTGAGGAGATGAGTTGTGGCTGCAGTCATGGTTAATAGCTTTCGCGTGTGAGTCATTCGCCCGAGGATCTTGCGGGAATCCTACGCCTTATGAGGGATCGCAGACAGTGTTAATGGTCTCGTCTAGAGGATTGTAAGACGTCCTAGGAACGTAGGGATCTGGGGTGAGTTATTATGTTCATGAAAATATGCTGATTGTGGTATATAGATCCATAGCATTCTGTTTTGAAATACAATATGCCTGTATTATGGACAGGTTTGTGAAATTATGGGTTGGGTTTGGTCAGGTCTTGGAAAATTAACCACCACTGAATTCCTGTGACCTTTGAAGTCTAGAGGTTTATGCATTTGGTTATCGTGCTGCCTAAAAGTCAGGAAATGGAATTCGGTAAGCTAGGATGAAAATTCACAACATGCGCCTGTAGAGGAGATTGGGCTCAAGTCGATACCCTTCCAGTCTTTAATAAGAATTTATGAGATGAGGATGCCACGCGCATACCTTTCATCACGGACCTTGAAGGGGCTTATGTGCTGTGGTGTCTGCCTTTCTTAGTGGTCACCCATCCAGGTAAAAACAAGGCCCAACATTGCCGAATAAGCTGATCGGATTAGTAGATAACGAAATCTATATGTACATTACTGAAATCATAAATGAGCTCTTTCATGTTACGTAAAAAAATAAATATGTATGATATTTCATAAATCAGAAGAGTGATCAGCATGACGCTTGATCTAAATATTGGAAATGTTAAACCAAAGAAAAAAAAAATTAATGAATTCATTTGCTAAATCGAAGTATTTCAAATAGCCAACGACGTGAAGCTTAAGTGTCCATGGAAAATGGTGACGTAATTCTATCGGTGTCTTACGAAAGTGCTAGAGACGACACTTGAAATTACGCAAACCAAAATCCGAAAACACTTCCACTTCATCAACCCGGCTCTGTTATAGGGAGCCATATCTAACTGGAAGAGCGTTGTGGATCACCTCTATTTATTGTTGCATTTCTCATCTGGTAAAACCCGAAGATTCATATCCTGAATAGGGTGAATAAAGACTTGAAGCAGTGTTCCGAGGCTCCGTAATGCTATCTTTTTTGTTTTTTCTTTGTTTTTACATTTTTAGTGAAACAGACAATATCAGCTTTTATTTTCTCATCGACGCTACGAGACTGCTCTTACTCTCTTGTAAGTTTAAATTACCAAAATTTTCATTAACAAAAAAACTCGGAACAAAACCAGTGTAAAAGTTTTTTCGACCCTCTTTTTCTCCCTCATAAACGTAGACAGTTACACACACACACACACACACACACACGCACACACACACACACACACACACACACACACACACACACATCTATCTATCTATCTGTGTATCTACAGACGCACCCACATACACACACACACACACACAAACTCACATATATAAATATATATGTGTGTGTGTTTGTGTGCATCTGCATGTGTATGTACACACACGCACACACATGTAATATAAAGCCTTTGAACCTGCCTGTGAAAACGTATATTTAGGTCTCTGGCAAAGAGAAAAGTTTAGAGAAAATTTTACATTCTAGAAAAGAAGAGAGAGAGAGAGAGAGAGAGAGAGAGAGAGAGAGAGAGAGAGAGAGAGAGAGAGATCTAATGCAAAGAGCTCTCATCCATTCATAACTAAGGGACCCATTTCAGCAACACACCCCCCGCTATAAAAAAAAATAAAAATAAATGGCGGTTGGATGGAAAGTGGGTTGGAGAGGAGAATTGATGTGAGACGAGGCGTGGTAAATTGGCCCCTTAAAAAAAAGGCAACCCGCTTCTCGTAAAAGAGATCTTACGGTAAACCGACCGAGCTTTGTTCCATAATAACTCCACCTAGTCAAAACACATCCCACTCTTAAAGGGGTGATGGAATTATGGCTGGCAATATATTCCGGGATATAACTGTGTCGTTGTTGGCGAGATGGAGAGCCCCAACGCGCCGGCAAAACAAAGAGCATAATATGCAAAATACTGAGCGGTTGACCTGGACACACGCACACACATCCACACAGACACAAAGAAAGTAACCACGCACATACACACAGACACAAAGAAAGTACCCAAACAAACACACACACACACACAGTAACCGCACATTCACTAGTATACACATACAAAAGCATAGCATGCATATGCACATATGCAAATGAGGTTTAATCGTGATTTGATTTTTTTTTTTTTTGACAAGCTGCTTTATATCTGTTTAGTTCATTTATTGACGTGCAAAATGCTGAACTGTGAACCTGAACACAGTCACACACAGACTGACAATGGATAATAACTAATTCATAATAACTTCATAATAAGTGATGCGAGAAAAGGAGTATGCTTATAAGGTATATTTTTTCATTTTTTTTTTTACAATTTACTTATTTTGTGTCGTTTGCTTGTTTATTGGCTTTAGCAAACAAGGCATGTTTTTGAAGTTCGATTATTACTGAACGTAAAACGCCTGTCTTTCTTAAAGCTAAATCGCTAAAACTAACTACTATACAATTAATACACCTTGAAATGCAGGAAATTGCTAAATACAGAAACAAGATTACTGGCAGTCCAACCTCATTAGGCTGGAGAATAATTAGGAATAATTCTATAGAGTATAGTTTCCGTTGAGTTAGAATTTAGTGAAGGACCAAAAACAAGCAAATCAAACTACGGAAAGGCTGAATAATATCGGGAAGTCAGATGGTTTGAAATTTCATACGAAAATATTATATACGTCGGTTTAGTAAGAGTGGTTTATATTTGGACACAAATCATAATATAACTGCAAAACTATTTCAAGAAGGTTTTGTAGATTCGGGAGTAAAACCTTAAGAGGGACTGAAGTAGTCAGATGGCAGGAGAAAATTAGAAATTATAAAGTGAAGATAGAATATTGATGATGGGTTGGTGGAGAGGTGTCGGTGGATAGTACTGTAGCGAAGGTGTGAGTAAGAGGCAGCATCTACAAACTTACTGATTTATTCAAAACAGCAACCAGAAAGGTCAAGGGTTCTTGCGAGCGGAAATGTAGCGCCTGGCAAGAGGCGAACAAATTAGAAATTAATATCCAGTCAACTGTGGTTGTTTGAGAATGGAGAATGGTACATAATTCTATATACAAGTTGCGGACAGAGTTCTGATAAATGTATTTGGAAAGCTGACACTGATTCATTTGACATGGCAATATTATGAACGACAGTATACATAAAAAGGTTATATGGTGCCGGTTGTGTCTCTGATATGCGTGTGTTTGGTGCGCATGTGCAGAGATACTTGTTGTGAGGAGCAGATGCCCTCAGGGTATGAGTTCAGACGGCCAGGTAAAATGAGCGATTGTGCAGGTCTGTGTGGGACCCTACAGTGTATAATAGTATCAACTGGACCACATTGAGCTCAAGAAAGTTGGAAAATCCAGATCTACTTAGATAACAATGAGACGTGGCGCTGGATATAAGTGGAAATTCATAGAAGTGCAGAAGTGGAATTACATGAAGCATATGAGTGGTGGACTTTGTGAAATCCATTTTCGTCGTACAACGCTGGAGATTATATATATATATATATATATATATATATATATATATATATATATATATATATATATATATATATATATATATATATATATATATATACAGTATATTTGTGTGTGGAAGATAAAGAACAGGACAGATATAAGAATTACGGATGTTGGAGGCGATGATGAGGATAATAATGATGAATGGTAATTCACTCTTGATAAATAATATCACCTTGTAGCTTTTATATACCCTTTATGAACACATGAGTGAACGAGAAACGCAGCAGTATCGTTGCCTTATTCAGATGTAATTTAGGAGTTATACAGAATTTGATGATGCATTGTCTTTTGTATCCTAGTGTACTGGCAACTAAAGCTTCAGAGACAATGGGGGCTTTGTTACTTTGTAAGACCATAGGAAATCCTTCAATGAAACGTTCCACGAACTGTTAGCTGCGCCTGAAGGAACACTTAGATGAGTGATGTTTCCAGATTTAGAGTGATGTTATCGTTGTTTCTCTTGTCTATACCATGTTTTATAAGTCGTTCTTGTCGGTAATTTAACGATGTGAATTCCAAGAACTACAGATGCGCTGCTTAGTTATTAGAAATGATAAAAAAATATGCTTTTTTCTGGGGCTGCTATAACAACATGCAATTACTTCTCCATTTATCATTTGCAGAACTATAATGACTTGCAATTTGGTATCAAAATGTTTGTTTGTGTGACTCGATATCTCTATCCACCCGCTGATGTCCATAAATATACCAACAGATAAATTGTGCAAGCGTTTACACCTTATTTGCTTCGTGAGAACATGGCAGGATTAAAATCGTACATACGATATCCGTAATTACTCAGTCATGTGCATCTAAAATGAAGCCCAAACAGAACGGAGACTCACTCTGGTTAAGCATAACGAATGTCATACATTATTTCGGATCTGTCGACAATGGGCGAGAATTAATTTAAACTTTGGTCCACGAGTTGGAGAAAAATCTTTTCAGCAAGAATTGCATATTGTGGAGTGCGATGAAAGTCTCTGAAATCGCCTGATTTTTTTTTTTTTAAGCCACTTCAAGTTTAAGCTACAAAGAAGACGAAGAGTGATCAATGTCGTGGCTCTTTTTATCAGAAGTAAGGGAGATTGAACGAAGCTAAGATTCTGGGAAACCAACCTCATGAACGAGTAAAGTTGAAGTTCATTGCAGCAAAGGAATCTTGGAGAAACTTCCTTTCGGTTGGTAGAGGAGTCAGAAAAGTTCATCCAAACAATACATTCGAAATTATCGTATGAATGAATGAATGAGCGGTGTCCTACATAATACCTGTAAATGAGATATGTCAATGCCGAATTGTGTCTGATGTACAGTATATAAGGAGATGGCAGAGGAACTTGGGTTATCGTCAAGACCTTTTATTATAAAAGTTCGCTAACAATGCACCTAAAAGTGAATGCCAATAGAAATACCACTTTCAGTAGTGAACAGTGTCCGAAATTATACCTGGAAATGAGATCTATCAATGTGTGGTATGTGTGATGACTGGAAGGTGGCTGATCAACATACCAATTTGCAGCCATCTAGCCTCAGTAGTTCTTGAGATCTGAAGGCTGACAGAAAAAAGTGCGGACAGAATAAAATGCTGACAGACGGACAAAGGCGACACAATAGTTTCCTTTTACAGAAGACTGAAAAGCCAGCTCACCTGTATTGTAACTTGAGAGCTGCAGAGGTGATGCCTCACTTGACAAAGTGCGTGAGCGTGTGCCGGTGTGTATGAGTTTCGGTCAGATAAAGTAATCTACACGGTCTTCTAAATAGATGATTCAAATTACCTGAAAACAGTTGATCGTAAATGGGAATTTGGTGGCAGGAATTTAGAAACGTAATAATCCTAATAGTACTAATTTCTTTTCATTATATTGTACTATAAAATGTGGAATAAAATCAATAATAATATTGTAGTTAACGTTATGAAGACGACAGTATTAATATGAAGCCTACTGTGAAAAAAGAATAAAGGCTGATAAACCTCCCTTCAAATTATCTGAAAACAAAGGATCAGTGGCTTTTATTTAAATGTGAATTTGATGACAGGAATTTAGAGACGGGTTAATCATAATAGTAATCATTCCTACGGTTTAATCATAATAATAATCTTTCCTTTGCATAACATTGTACTATAAAATATGGAATAAAATCAATAATAGTATTGTAGTTTACGTTATCTAGACGACAGTATTAATATAAAGTCTACTGTTAAAAAAGAATAAAGGCCTTCGAAGCAAAACAAACGCGACGAAAATACAGATACATCTGATAACTCTCCCTTCACTGGAAGCCACTAAAACACTTCGCCCCCTTTGATGAATGTTATTAGCGTCTGTCCTTCTGCGGCCGAATGCATTTAGGAGTGTTTGTCATACTTCGGATGGCCGCGGGACAAATGCTTTGCTGGGGCGCCAGTGGCCCTCGACACACATAACGTCCAAAGCCATTAATTGCTTGGAGCACACTCGGGTGCGTTTGCCAGAATGTATTTGCGATGTGCTTTGTTTCCAAATGAAGTCCATAAATTAGGGGGCTACGATTTAAAGTGGCAAATGCTGTTATCATGCAGACCGCTTTAAGGTTTTTAATTAGATGCGATGTCGCGAAGTAATGTGATTTTGTTTTACTGCTTAATTTAGCATAATGAAGTCAAGAGGAAGGGGTGTGTGTCTATGTGTATATATATATACGAAGAGAAAGGGGTGTGTGTGTGTTTATATATATATATATATATATATATATATATATATATATATATATATATATATATATATATATATATATATATTTACACTGTGGTATTACAGGAAAAGACATTCATATATATATATATATATATATATATATATATATATATATATATATATATATATATATATATATATATATATATATATATATATATATATATATATATATATACACACACACACACACACACACACATATATATATATATATATATATATATATATATATATATATATATATATATATATACATATATATATATATGTGTGTGTGTATATATACATATATATATATATATATATATATATATATATATATATATATATATGTGTGTGTGTGTGTGTGTGTGTGTGTGTGTGTGTGTGTATATATATATATATATATATATATATATATATATATATATATATATATATATATATATATATATATATATATATATAGATATATATATATATATATATTCGCAAGCAAGGGTCGACGTATAATTTTAGCAGCATATGTTTACCGTATTGGGAAACGCGACCTTAACATATTACTACCTAGGCACTTTCCCGGAACAGGCATTAATTATTTCTGTCGCTTTACCTGACCAAATATATTATAAGGAAGCGTATTGGTACATTTTTCATGACGATGCAAATATATAGAAAGGGAAAAGTGTATGAATCTAGTTATAAAAGGCAGGTGGGAAAGGATGCCACATGGAATTAAAAAAAAAAAAAAGGTTTGAAGACTGTTGGTATAATTTCTTGAATTTATCAATAAGCATAACTGAAACAAAGTTGTTGATAAATTGTTCAGAGGCAAACGGAATATGAATAAATGAATTTTGTTGTTTGATGAGAAACACTAGCGGATCCAGAAAAATTTCATGGGGCTACCAATTTTCATATTGTATATGCATACATACATATATACATACATACATATATAAATATATATATATATATATATATATATATATATATATATATATATATATATATATATATATATATATATTATTTCTTTAATTGATTTTTTGCCATTTTTATATTTATTTATGTTATTATTATCTAAATCTTCAATATTTTTATTTTATCATTACTTTTCATGGCAGGGGCACGTGCCCAGGTGGGCGCCCCCCTGGATCCGCTAGTAATGAGAAATGTTACTTTTTTCCCAAATTTTTCGTGTGAGTAGGCCTTTGCTTGAGCGGTAGAAGCAATACAAAATAAATTATTTGCAGAGAAGCACTATTACATTTTTAGTTTTCTAGAAAAGAAAACTTGAAATGGCTTTGTCTGTCCGTCCGTACTTTTTCTGTCCGCACTTTTTCTGTCCGCCCTTACATCTTAAAAAGTACTGAGGCTAGAGGGCTGCAAATTGGTACGTTGATCATCCACCCTCTAATCAACAAACATACCAAATTGCAGCCCTCTGTCCTAAGTAGTTTCTATTTTATTTAAGGTTAAATTTAGCCATAATCATGCTGCTGGCAATGCTATAGGATAGGCCACATACGGGCCGTGGTTAAAGTTTCGTGGGCCGCGGCTCATGCAGCATTATACGCTGTACAGAAAACTCGATTGCGCCGAGGAAACTTCGGCGCATTTTTTACTTGTTTTTTACGTTTTTCATTTTAGCAGGCGTTTAACTGACAACGCACGAATTCCTCTGCATTCCATTCAGCCCTCTCGCTATTTCAAGTGACTGCACTTTCAGCCATCGAATATTCCAATTTCGTCTTTCCCCTCAGAATCTCACATTTCATTGCCAGCCGGCCGTTGCCTTTGTCTGTCGACAGTCTCCCTCCTCACATTGTGTATGAAGCCCCATGTATCTTTTCTACCTTCGTATGCAACAACTGTTTCGTTTTTCAGAGGCACCATGCAGGATTTCTTCTTTTGCACATTCATCTATTGTTCCAGTTAGTTTTCTTAGATCGTTTCTTCAATGATTATAAAATAAATGATTATTCCAACCGAACTCTTAGGCTTGTACCTCACATTGTCCACTTTCTGGTGTGCTGATAGTTCACTCTCTTTTCTTTCTTTTTTTTTTTAAATCTTCAGGCGAAAGCCTTTATGGAAAGAGTCACCAGACTGTTAAACCAAGAGGCCTCCAAAGGGAAATCAGGCTGTAGAGAAAGACAGGCTATAGTGAAAGGTGTTAAAGAAAGAGGTATGAGGGAACAGAAAATAAAATCGATACACCTGAAATTCAGAAACGTCAGCAGACGACAGGAATGAATTTGCTGCTCGGTAAATATTTAGAGGTCTAAAGATTCCACAACTGCACTAGGCAAACTATTCCAAATTTTAGTCGTAGCCAAGATAAAACTTTAGTAAACTGAACATTATTGAACCTGATGCTAGAAATGACAAACTGTTTGTAGCAGCAGTAGCCTGCCTAAGCATTGCTGTCCCCAGTGAATGGATTTATTAAAAACACCCTTTAAAGTTAGTGAATCTTAAGACTTCACTGAAACAATTCTTTATTCTTTATCTATTTTCGACATGGAACTGCAGAAGAATTCTGTTCTGTCTCACATAACTGAAGAAAACTTTCGGTTGAAAGGACAGGTATTATTTATCTTACTGATTGCAAACATCAGCAACTCCTACAAGAATCATTCTCTTTCAAGCATTTTTCGTTTAACAAAGTTTTATGGACAAAAACACCACCGTCGTGTGGATTATCTTGGATTAGAATTATCCGTCTGCTATTGGGATATCTGTTAAATAGATATTAGTTTTGTTTAATATAACAAGGAAAGTTATTTCCTTGTCTTTTAAATATCTCGCTTACGTAATGTTACAAGTAAAAGACTTTTAACTGGGAAAATTTGGTAAGAAGAAAATCCATGATGCATTCACGAAAATTCTGTTTTTCTAGTATAGGCATTAGGTTGCAAAAAAAAAAAAAAAAAAAACTGGCCGTCAGCGATAAATAGGTTTTAAAACGCAAAATTATCTTATCCTAGTAGGAAGAACAAAAGAAGAAATACGGTGCATCACACAATCCAACCTAAATCTGTAAAGTGAAATTATATTGAAGAAATTTTACGTAGCTGTTCTTAAGTAGGCGGTCTTTGAATATTCTTCAATGGCGATACCTTTACTTTACGCTTAGGAGACTATATAATGCAAGCTTTCTCGATGTGAAATGTAGTACCTTCCGATTGCGAAAGAAGGCTGGAATACATATAAATAATATATTTGGAATATAGAAAAAGCGAGCCATTGTCGCTGAAGGATTTGAAGGATTTAATGTTGTTTATTTTCATTTCAAATTTTCACGAGTAGCACATTTGTTCAAAGATTTAAAGATAAGTGCATTTTATAGATAAATGCGAAGAGATAAGACATGCGAATTTATTATATGTGATGTGAATGAAATATTAAATAAAAGATAAAACGCTTAACTCTGACTTTGCAGAAGGGAGCGTTAGACTATGAGCTTCATGACCTAATGTCAGAGTCGTAGGTTGAGCGTGACATTCTGAATTGTAATTATCACTTTCAAAGACTTTTATTTTCTTCACTTCAAAGGGAAATTAATCACTTTGACTTCTGCATATCTAAAGACCATTTATTTTTATGATGAGAATCTCCATGCAAGGACAACAAGAAAATGCTGCTAAATTAAATTAAAAAAATATTCTCAAATTAGTCCACGCCAATTCCCTTACTTAGTTCGTATCCTAGATGAAAATAAGAATATACTTTCTAATAGTTTTAAATCTTACTTAATATATATTTTGATGCCCGTGGCAAATATCATGCTCAGGGATTTGAACAACAGAAGAAAACAGTGAACAATGGGAACGGAAACTTAAATGAAAGAATTGATGGCAAAGATATCCATAAAAAAAAGGTCTTCTTAACCTGTGCTTTCTAAGTATAGAGATAGATAGAGAGATTCAATTGACCTCGTCGGAATCATACAAACTTATGTCAAGAGCCGGGATACTTGCTGACCTGATTCACATTATGAACGACATTGGGCACGTGTAGTTCACATAGTATAAAGAAATTATACTTAATGTAGTGTCTTCAAGTTCTAAAATTCAGAAATTATACTTAATATATATTGAATTCAAGTTTTAACATTCTTTACCATAAAGGAATTATGTATTTTTTTTTTTTTACTTTTTGGCCATCATTTTTTTCGATAACAATTGGTTATGATGAATAAATTATTATTTTTTGGGACCAAAATTTTTTATTATGATCATGCTGATATGTGCAGCTTACATAACGATATGTGTAGCTTACATAACGGTATGTGTAGCTTATATAACAATAAGCGTAGCTTGCATAGCGATGTGTGCAGCTTACATAACGATATGTGTAGCTTACATAACGATAAGTCTAGCTTGCATAACGATATGTGTAGCTTACATAACGATAAGTGTAGCTTACATAACGATATGTGTAGCTACATAACGATAACTGTAGCTTACATAACGATATGTGTAGCTTACATAACGATAAGTGTAGCTTACATAAAGATTAGTGTAATTTACATAACGATATATGTAGCTTACATAGCGGTAACTGTAGCTTACATAACGATATGTGTAGCTTACATAATGATAAGTGTAGCTTACATAAAGATAAGTGTAATTTACATAACGATATGTGTGGCTTACGTAAAGATAAGTGTAGCTAACGTAACGATAAGTGTAGCTTACATAACGTTATGTGTAGTTTGCATAACGATAAGTGTACCTTACATAACTGTATGTGTAGCTTACATAACGATATGTGTAGCTTACATAACGATAAGTGTAGCTTACGTAACGGTATGTGTAGCTTACATAACGGTAAATGTAGCTTACATAACGATATGTGTAGCTTACATAACGATAACTGTAGCTTACATAACGATATGTGTAGCTTACATAACGATAACTGTAGCTTACATAACGGTAAATGTAGCTTACATAACGATAACTGTAGCTTACATAACGATATGTGTAGCCTAACACATACATAACGATAAATGTAGGTTATATAACGATGTGTGTAACTTACAGAACGATAATTGTAGCTTACATAACGATATGTGTAGCTTACATAACGCGACACATATTTCATTAATTGTTTACGTTTACTAGTCTACCAACCAACGACGAGTACCAAGACCAAATAACATTAAGGTGTAGTTATTAACATCGGCGAGGAACAGATTAGCAGTTATATATATCGTATGATGGCCTCTGGTAGGCAGAATACGAATACAGAAGTGTAATTGTAACACCAGTACTTGGTTAATGGGTGACATTATCTGAATACAGCTGTTCGTGTGTAATGTTATGATGGGTTTTGGTAGGGAGTATGGCGATTTCAAAGTGGTTATGTACTTCCATGATGAAACTATGACTGCAGTACAAATGTGTGTAACGTCTAGAGGCCTTAACGACAATTCTGGCATAGCAAGTGTTTCTACTGTCACAGGTTTGATTGTTGATATTTCTTTCACCAACAGTGCTTTTACCCTTGGTGAAAATAGATTAAACATCTCGCTCAAAACAATTATATTATATTACATATTACTATACTTACCCGCGGCTGAAGTCACGCTTGCTGCGCCTCTGGTTCTTGATGGTGTCTTCAGGGAAGCCTATTTCATTTTAATTAAAACAGGGAAGATCGCATTACCTCGCAAGGTATTACGCTACTCAGGAGAAATTACAAGATATTTCATGCTGAAAACGAATCCACGTTAATTATTAAATTAATAATATGCTATAGAACAACTAGCAGCGATAGCTTCAATGACTATATATATATATATATATATATATATATATATATATATATATATATATATATATATATAAATGTGTGTTTGTGCGTGTGTGTTATGTGTATGTGTGACCGTGTGTGTAATGTGCATGTGCGTGTGTCTATGTATGTGTATGCATGTAAATAAAAACCATAAAAATTCTAAATGCAAGCATAAATTCACCTTTGGAGTTCACAGAGTATTCCCAGGCAACCTTTTATGCCTCGGATTCCGACTGCTTAAATGTGCAACACCTCAAAGACAAAACTGGAGAAATCAGAGAAGAAATCCCTCCTCGATATAGAAGCACCTTTTGCTTGGACTTCTGGAAGACCGGGAGATTAAAAGTGCCCACGAAGGATCAGACTGAAAGTGAAATGTGTAAGAGCACTGAAATTTGCAGATCCGTAGGAGATGCGAAGAGGCGGCAGAAGAGCAACATAAGTCTTCAGGGATCAGGCATTTTTCAATGGCCCCGTGGCTCCGCAAGGATTAAAGGACACGTGGTGGAGCATCTGTAATACTGAAAGGCTTAATGGATATATCTGATCAATGACGTTCATTCACCACCTTGGCCCACTTCTTTTTTTTTTTTCATAAGATTTCCTTACGTACCAAAATAGACTGATTTTGGATACAAATATCTTTGAGAGTTTTTTTTTCTCTCATGACCACTTACGTTTTAAGTTGGATCCAGAGCCTTTGGTTGGCAGATTTTGGGTGCTTTTAGTTTTTCCTCTGACTACTTTGTATATTAGCATGAAATTATTTTGCACACACACACACACACACACACACACACACACACACACACACAAACACACACACACACACACACATATATATATATATATATATATATATATATATATATATATATATATATATATATATATATATATATATATATATATTTATATTACTTTAATTTTATTCATAAAATTTCTTAGAATGTATGTGCTATTTCTGAAATGAATTCATCCTTTTTCTTCCCTGTGATCCCAGCAGCCTTTTACCACAGTATTTGAAAAGCCCTAATGGGATTGAATATCTATACACACACACACGCACACACACACACACACACACACACACACACACACATATATATATATATATATATATATATATATATATATATATATTTGTGTGTGTGTGTGTGTGTATGTATGCGTACGCGTTTTTGCGCGCACGTGTATTTGTATGCTCATTTTGATGCACCCGAAATTCTGTTGTGATTATTGTTGTTAACTTGGACATTCTCATCATAACAAGATTTCTCTACATGTGGTGTTCCGTCTGCCTCTCCTAACGCTTACTGTATAAAATCGAGAACGTCAATTTCCGTAGCCAGTTTCAGCCTGTGCTTCGGTACACGCCCTTACGTGTTGCGCCGAGCCAGTTGCGTATAAATATTCATTTCCATTAAAGTAGGTTTCCTCAAATACTGTGTAAAAAAAGTTGTTGGGATCACTGGAAAGAGTGAGGATGAATTCATTTCAGAAGTGGCACCTACATTCTGAGAAATTTTATGAAGACAATGTTTGCAGATTGCGCTGATAGTCAGCATCATTGAATATAATTCTTCCGTGATATTTTAGATTATGAAATCATATCAGAAAAAGGGTATTTTTGTCTATTTTCTTTTGTAGTGGATATGATAAAAACATAGTTGATATCTTGACACGGAATAACTGATGAATTTTGTGATATTAACGATTGGGAGTAATTATGACCAGCGCTCTTCTATGAAGATATATCTGCAAAAGATTGACATTCCATTGTCAGGGTCCTTCATTGTAGTTTAAACGGCACGTCGTGTGCGTTACACAGTCAATCAAACACTCGAGTGTTTCTCGCTTGAATGGAAAAAGCTAAAATAACGACACAACGGTGTTTTTGGTAAATGATTTATGGCATGTAACCTGTTCAAGAAAAAAAGAAATTATTTTATATATATTTTACCTTCATTAATAACCTTGAATAATGTAACTGATGACAAGAGAAAGGCACAATACTAACAAAGGGAACTTGCGTAAAGGAAGAACTTCAGCATACTCGGGTATTCCCTTTGGACCAACTATACCCGAGAGGCCATGAGACGTATCACCGTTGTACAAAATGACATTCTGAGACGCCCCACTAACACACCCAGCTACCACTCTGCCACGCAGATTTTCACAGAAAACCGCCTGGATAATTCAAAAATCATTGTTAAGCGAACAATGTCCAGTCCGATCGCCCGACTGGGAAACAGCAACAGTGCGCTCATCCGCTGCATCTTAAGCAGTGAGGCAAGAAGAAGATCTAAAATGTGGGAAAGATGAGATAATGAGGCGTCTGTTCAATAAATGGCGATATCATCCTTCACACAGGGGTGGCCTGAGTTGCTGTGCATACTTATTCTCTGTTTTTGCAATTTGTTAAAGCGTCATCTACAGAATCTGGATAATCAATGAAATGTTTAAGGGATAATCCTTCACTGGGAAGCATTTGAGTACCTCAGGAGTGATTTCGTTTCTTATTTGGGAGCCAGCATGGAGATTGTAATTATCCTCTTTCCACGTTTTTTTTTTTTTTTTTTGAAAGGTTGATTTTAATTCTTTTGCAGCTGATCTTCACCAAATGAAGATATTTCCAACTAAGGCCAAAACGTCTTTCCTTAATACTAGTATACACGTTTCGAGCTTGTAGTATCATATGAGGCAAAATAACTTTTATTCGAGAAAACTAATAGTAAGAGAGCGACTAATACCAATGACAATTATTTGTAAAGTGGCCGATATTTCACGAGCAAAATTATGTAATTACTGATTTAAAATAGTTCAATGCAGGGGAAAGATCTTACCAAATTCTTTCCATTGTTAAAAGAAACAAACAGGAGTAAGAACAGCTGATATTGTGACACAACATAGGTTCAAGTCCATAATCATCTATAAGAAACAGGGAAAAATTCTTGTAAGGACATCCATTTTATAAACACCCAAAGGAAAAGGAAAGATTCCTCCAGCTAGAGGTACCTTAATAAATAACAAAATAATCATATGTATAAAAAAAAAAGACAAAGTTTCTGTTCAAACGAAAAATCTTCACTGTCTTGTGGGTATTAAATATGTACGCTATAATCATTCCATCTTCTTAGAGACAAATAATAAGTTGGCCGAATGTTTCCTCTTTCCTAGATTTCAAATAATTGGAAAATATTTATTTCAAAGGAAATCTTCTCTTCGAGTTGAGCACCGGTGGTTCATAATGTGTATATGTATGCGTGTGTGTGTGCGTGTGAGAGAGAGAGAGAGACAGAGACGGGGAGATTTTAAGGACGTTACAAGTCTCCACTGAAGTCTCCGAGAGCTATCTATTGCGAAGAAGGGAAAAGACTCATCCCCGCCTTCTTCAGGCTCTGCAGAAATTCCGAAGCCGAAGTATCCGGAGCCCGCAGCAAATCCGGAGACACGAGCAGACATCTGGCTTTTCTAGATTCTAACGATGAGGCAAACCACTGAGAATGGTAGTATTCAATATGAACAGCTATATTGCGAATTGTGTTGAATGTGTTAAAAGCGTTTTGGCCCGGGTTCCTTGTGTTGGATCCGTGGATTTTTGCATTATATCTCAAGTCCTCCAGCCAGAGTTTGTAGCGAGTTTCTTTCAGGAGAACTGGTTCGCTGGACTCTTGGCAGCAATTGGAGGTAAATTCTATTATAATTTCCTGCAGGAGAAGACGGCCCGGGAATGTGCACAGGACATGAATCTGAGTATGCTTGGTGATATTGACAATTTGCTCGAAATGTGTGATTTCTGGCGAAACAGCTTTAATCATGAACAGCAGAAGAATCGAACACTCAGACAGAGAATCGGCGACAGGAAAAAGGCGGAGGATGCCCTCACTCAGAGGGTTTCCATTTTGGAAAAAGATTTAGCAGACAACGAAGCAAGGTATTTACAAGATCGATTGGATTTGGAGAACACAGCCAATAAGCAGATTCGAATGGCCGAAGAAAAGCTACATCGTTTGGCATCTGCAAATAACTCCTTGAAAACGATCGTTAAGAAAACTTCGAATGAGAACGAGAATTTAATTAAAAAAATGGATGAACAGGAGAGACTTAAAGATGAAGAGGTCTGTCAACTCAAAGAGGAGCTGCTTCTCATGGCGAGAGAGAAATCCAGTGAACACAAACGAGCTGAAGAATTGCAATCTCGCAACGATCATTTGAAAAACGAGCTGGAAATCTTTGCACGGGAGAAAGAAGACCTTCTGAGACGTCTGCAGGCACAGGATGAACTCGTGAAGGATCTGTGGGAAAGGCAAGATAGGTGTAAAAAAGAAATTGAACAAAAAGAGAAGGAAAACGAACAACAGAGAAAGCTAATAGAAAGCCTGGAACGTGATAAGGAATTAGCTGCAGAGGAGAATGAGAAAAAACATAACGAACTGCAAATTGTCAATGATCTTTTCAGAGAGAGGTTGGAGGAGGCCAGTCTGAAGAACAATTGCCTCCTCGAGGAAATCGCCAACAAGGACAAGAATGAAGTTGCTCTCCTGCAGAGGATTGAAGAGCTGCTGAAAGAGCTGATAAATGTCAATGAAGAAGCTGAAGACAAAATGAGAAAAGTCGAACGTGAATGGAAAGATTTGAAGTTTGCATGCGACCAACTGGAGAGCAGGATTGAGGAACTGCAGATGAGGAACGACTACCTGGAGAGGAGAAACGAGGAAATAGACAGGTGGAATGAGGTACTAAAAAGGAGGAACGAGGAAAAATACTACACCATCAGAAAGCAACAACAGCAGATCAAAGATTATGAAGGGTGCTTCGATACGCTGCGGGAGGAGATGAGAAGAGCTGGAAGCACACACCCGGGAAGAACTCGATAGTGATGATGGTGATGATAATGACGATTCAGCGGAACCTAGTGGTGGTCCAGAAGATGGTGGAAATAATGATGAGGAAGAAAAAAATCCTTAAAGGCTCAGCAGTAAGACGCAGGGCCCGAGATACTGTGAAGGGCAGCCTGGACGAGTCACAGCTTGACTGGACGACTGCGGGCTGGAAGATTCACCCCTGGCGACTTGGGAAGGATTGCAGGGTCCTTCCTAGGTTCCTCTGAAGGCGTTCCCCCACGCCTTCCGAGGTTCCTCTGAAGGATTCCCCCCGACACCTTCCGAGGTTCCTCTCAAGGTGTTCCCCCACACCTTCCGAGGTTCCTCTCAAGGTGTTCCCCCACACCTCCCGAGGTTCTTCTCAAGGTGTTCCCCCACACCTTCCGAGGTTCCTCTGAAGGCGTGGCTGGGGTCCTTCCCTAGCTGCCTTTGGTGTGTGTTCGACTTCGCAGTCGTCAGGATAGCCTGTGACCGATTCATTTTGCTCTAGGAGTTGTCTGTGTCTCGTCAGTCGAGCCTGACTGACAAATATCATCACATTTCCCTGTTGCACAAAACACAACATTTAACCTAGCCACTGAGGTGGGGGGGAGGCCAACCACCCCATCCTCAGTGCCGGTCCCAAGCCCGGATGAATAGGGAGGGTTGGAATATGTCCGTAAAATATTCACCCAAAACAAAAGTGAAATGAGCTGTTTAAAGATTTTATCTCTTCCATAAAATCTTAAAGCTATAAAGACCTCAGCCTTTTCGTACTTCTTAAGATCCCGTAACTACTATCTCTCGTAAAGTAATAATAATAATAATAATAATAATAATAATAATAATAATAATAATAATAATAATAATAATAATAGTAGTAGTAGTAGTAGTAGTAGTTGCAGGATCATACGAAGTAAGAAAAGGCTGAGGTCTACACAGCAGCAAAATTGTAGGGAATTTATAAAATTTTAAAATGTTAAATATATATAATATATATATATATATATATATATATATATACATACATACATATATATAAACATATATTTATATATATATATATATATATATATATATATATATATATATATATATACATAAATATATATATATACATATACATATACATACATATGTATATGTATATATATACATATATGTATATAAATAAAGGCAATTGCCACGGAGGAAAAGTGAGACCATTAGGCTGTTTCACTTTTCCTTCTTGGCAATTACCTTTATTTATACAATCATCACGTTCCATATCTTTGTGATTCAGTCATACACACACACACACACACACACACACACACACACATATATGTATATATATATATATATATATATATAATATATATATATATATATATATATATATATATATATATATATATATATATATATATATATATATATATATATATATATATATATATATATATATCTTCTTCTTCTTCTTCTTTTAACGTGCTTTTTTTCCCATTTTTGTATGGGGTAAGCACGATGCCTTCTTTTTGAAGGACTTTTGATTTGGCTTTGGGGTAGACCGTAGTCTCGATCGGCTGCCCTGCCTGACATCGCTTAGACCCCGGTAGCGTATGTTACATGTATCATACCCGACCCAACGCCCTTTCTTCCCAGCAGCGAGAAGTTGTTGCGCGGGTAGGGCGAGAGTTCGAGACGTGTGAGATGTTTGTTATGTTTTTAGAAGGTGTTGTAGTGGCTTTGTTTTGTGTGTGTATTTAGTCTGTAACACCCATTTGCTTTTTAAGCAAACCTATCCGTTGATTACATATATAATCCCGGGATGTCTACACGGATAGCAAAGTGTCTGCCTCTCTGATCAGCCGGCTTGCGGGATTGAACCCGCGCCACAGACCTCTACGAAGTCCGAAGCTGCTGCTTAATAATACAATAAATCATTAGAGTATCAATAAATACAAAATAGTTTTAATTTATTTACAGTTATTAAAGTTACAATGCAATAAAATTTGTTGCATTGTAGCTTTAATAACTGTAAATAAATTAATATTGTTTGTTTTGTGCTTATTGATATTATAATGATTTATTGTTTTATTATTGTTTTGGACACTGCATATCCGTCCGTATGCTGTAACAAAACAACAAGGCGCTATGACCAGATTATTCACTTTGAAGAGGTCACGACGAGTGACGGAACAGCTGTGGTGCTGTGTTCATAGTAGATGGAACAGAGAGTTAATCTTCGTTTTTTTGTCCATCAACTGAATTTGGAAGAACGTAGAAGATTCAGAAAATATTGTCAAATTAATAAGAGGTTGATCAACAATCAAAAAGCCATAGAATTCAACGAAATTTGCATACAAGAAAAACTTTGCCCCAAACACACACACACACACACACACACACATCTATATATATATATATATACTCGTGTATATATATATATATATATATATATATATATATATATATATATATATATGTATATATATATATATATATATATATATATATATATATATATATATATATATATATATATATATATATATATATATATATATATATATATATAAAGATAAAATCCACGAAGGAAACGGAAACACTGGAGTGCTGTGAGGCCTTTCGACACTAGGTCCTTTACTTAGCAGACAGTCTGCTAAGTAAAGGACCTAGTGTCGAAAAGGCCTCGCAGCACTCCAGTGTTTCCGTTTCCTTCGTGGATTTTATCTTTATTTTTATATGATATTCATCACGTTCCATATTTTCGTGAGTCAGTTACACACACACACACACACACACACACACACACACATATATATATATATATATATATATATATATATATATATATATATATATATATATATATATATATATATATATATATATATCTATATATATATATATATATATATATATATATATATATATATATATATGCATTTGTTGTTTTGATATTATTTTATTTGTCAGTATTCCCTTAACAGTTTCATCTTTCCAAAGTGGGAGCTGGCAGTTACTCTTCTCGGTCTTGAGGTAAGACCCTCGCGGTAACTGCTTCCACTTCAAGGCCTTCCATTTGTTGCTTTTGATATATTTTGTTTTAATTTGCCAATATTCCCATTCGGCCGAGTGGTTTTGAACAACGACTGGAAGTCGTTGGTTCGTTCTGATGAGCGTTCGAGTCACTAAGTTACCAAACCGTTTATCACTTATAATTCCCCATCGGTGATATCCCCGAAGTACCGTGAATTGGGTATTAAAATGATATTTGTAATAAAAATCCACAATTATATAGTAAATATATTACTATGTAAAATAAACCAAAGACTTTCGAACACTTGAACGGTGTTCCTCATCAGTGGTAAAGTTAAAATGCAAAGTTAGGGTAGTTTTCTCATGAATTGTTTTTAAAAAATGGGGGCGGGGCGAGAAGATAACATTTTTTAAAAACAATTCGTAAGGAAACTACCCTCACTTTACATTTTAACGTTAACACTGATGAGGAACACCGTTCAAGTGTTCGAAGGTCCTCGGTTTATTTTACATAGTAATATATTTGCTATATAATTGTGGATATTTATTACACGGATTGTTTTTCACGAAATTGTGAATCTCTTAGCATTATTATTATTATTATTATTATTATTATTATTATTATTATTATTATTATTATTATTATTATTGAGAATTAAAAGCCACAGTAGTTTAAAAACATTTTTGTACAATGTCAAAAACGAAAAGGAGAGACTTCCAGATACTACTGTGGCTTTTAATTCTCAATGATAATAATAGCCTCGTTAAAGGGTCGTCTTGTTTCATTATTATTATTATTATTATTATTATTATTATTATTATTATTATTATTATTATTATTATTATTAGTTGTTGTTGCTGCTGCTGCTCTTGTTTTTTTTATTGTATTACTATGTTTACTATTATAATTGTTATTATCATATCATTTGCTATTTTCACTTTTCGTATTTAGCCTTCTGGACCTGACTTCAGCAACCACCTAAGATCCCTAGCTGGAAGTTAATTGTCCTCATTTTTAATATTTTTACTATCATTCTCAATATTACTACTATCCTTACCATTATTATAATTATACTATTTTTACTACAGGGTGTACTACTTCAGAAACTGTGTGGATATTACCATTTATCATTTTTATAATTTTATCTCGTGTATCTAGATTCTAGATTGTGTGAATTGTATTGCCTCTGTTTTGTATATTCCATGTATATAGCCCTGAGCTGAAATAAAGAATATTATTATTATTATTATTATTATTATTATTATTATTATTATTATTATTATTATTATTATTATTATTATTATTATTATTGGCAAGAATTCCTCTCTTATGCAAGTACTATTGAAAGAAATCGCTGCATCAGCTTGCATTGGTCTTATATAGAGTCTTCTCTATTTTCCTTATAACAGTTTTCTCTCTGTTATAAGGAAAGTAGAGAAGACTCTGTACAACATCAATGCAGCTGATGCAGCGATTTCTTTCAATAGCATTATTATTATTATTATTATTATTATTATTATTATTATTATTATTATTATTATTATTATTATTGTTGTTGTTGTTGTTGTTGTATCGAAATAGAGTCTATGTTTCAACATGAATGATAACATTAACAACGAACAAAAAAATAATGGAGAATAAATTTAGAAAATGAAACTCAAGAAAGCAGAAGCAGATATATAAGAGAATCTTGTAAATGTCTTCAGTAAATAAAGCGACGAAAACAGAAATAAGAAAATAAAAGGACAACTGTAGGGAGAAGCGCGGCTGAATTAAACCCAGAGGGGCCTTTAGAAGGAAAAAATAACAGAAAAGAGGGAATGTGTACAAATGAATACAGAAATTTAATAAAGCACAGGGAAGAAAAATATATTCACCAGAGAGAAACATTTGCGCAGGATAAAACTATTTCTTCCGAGAGTTGAGTATTTTAATATTTTCTCTGGAAATATATTTTCAGTTCCGTCTACACTTTAATTCCTAATGGTTTAAAAATATCTTCGAATATAAAATCATAAAAATTCCTGAAATGATATTTTTACGGAGAGTGAAGGGTACCTAAAACACGGATTTTATTTTATGAATAAAGTCTGGACGTACATAATAGATCCGTGTTCATGGTTTGTGTATATTCCCAAACAATATACTTTAAAGATTTCATATCAACAGTTTGATCATTTCAGGAATACCCACCTTTCCATTAACCAATGAGCTACATAAAAAGATCAGTTACATTGAATTTCAGTCAATTAAACATTCAGTGTAAGTTTGTCAACTTGATGGATTGTTCTAAAAAAAAACTGTCTGAACTCTACAGGTTAATTCTGATTATTTTCTAAGCAGCTGTTGTTTGAGGTGTAATTTTCCTAGCAATGATAAATCTTGTTTGTGATAATGTCTCAAGGTTCACGCTTAACCCTATTCTAAAACCTTATTTTGATAGAAGTCTCTGTCAACCGGACTACTTTTGCCTATTAAATGCATTCTATTTATTCGGATTATGATTGACTCTTTTCTGTTCAAATACAGATACTCCACTCTGATCAGCACAGTTGACTGTTAATTCATTATAATGTAAAACTGCCGAACATTCATTCTATTAGTATTGACGATGTTCCAGCTGAAAGATTTTTTAGTATATTTTTTTTTTCTTCATTTATTGTGTTCATAAACTATGCTCATTCGTCATTCATGCTTTATTTTACCATGGTTCTCTGCTCTTGACTTTATGCCCTCTAAATTTATGAGGGCATAAATATATGCCGAATTATGAATAATAATATAATGATAATAATAATAATAATAATAATAATAATAATAATAATAATAATAATAATAATAATATAATAATAATAATTGGCATAGTTGTAATAATTATAATAATAATGATGTCGTTATATGTGCCTCAATTTTTTCCTTAGACGTAATTTTCAATAATTATTATTATTCAGTTGACTCTTTACATTATTAGCGTCTCAATATTTTGCTTTAGTTTTATAGGAATCAGGTGACCAAAGTGGCTCGAAATGAAGCTGCTCAAATCCTTTAATAGTCTGAAGAGGATTATCAGATAACAGGACCACCGCAAGAACGCTAATTCTCCATCCTGTTTAAGGCTTAATGGAGTAAATTACGCTTAGGACTTGTATTTATTAGTTAGAAGCCTTGCTGAATTCTAAATATGGTCTGAGTCTCGATTTACACTCTTGCATTCACATCAGTATTATTTAGCATGGATAATATCTCTCTCTCTCTCTCTCTCTCTCTCTCTCTCTCTCTCTCTCTCTCTCTCTCTCTCTCTCTCTCTTCTTGCATGTGTCCGACAAACATGCAATTTTACTTTTATGCAATATGATTGCATTAAGTATAGGATTGCTTATTTTCTCTCTCTCTCTCTCTCTCTCTCTCTCTCTCTCTATCCGTTTTCGTTTATTATATTGTGTAGGTGTTGTTTCTTATATCTGTACTAGATTCATGAGGTAATTCAAATTTAATTCACACTAAAATTTTACGCAAATGTTCACTAAATTTTCTACGGCTTTAGTTTGACGTTGTTGATCTAAAGGTCATTTGACATAATAAATTTAGAAAAATCAAGAAAAAGTAAAATGCTTCAGCTTTGGTGATTCGTCAAAATTCTTAAATGTTTTATCTTTTATTGAAGGGAAATTACTTCATCTTATCCTTCTTTACTTTACATCAGTGAGAGAGAGAGAGAGAGAGAACAGCAATGCACTATTTAGCATATTGTTAAGAGATAAACACCGTTTCCACTCTTCCAGTCACACTTCAATGGCATTGCCTCCTTTCATTTTCTTCAAGGTCCCGATTTCTCGTTGTGTCTTCTCTTATTCCCAATAGACAGCGATACAGGTGGTTCCTCCCTTGAATTATTCAGAAGAGACCCCGAAACTTCATCTCCTCCTGGAGGAGTTTATCCGTTACAACTAACAGCTGCCTCTGCTCCCCAAGACGCGGCTGCGATGAAAACTCTCTGGAAATTCCTTATTTATATGGAGCGGACACGAGTACTGAAGATGGATGGATTGACTCACACACACACACACACACGCACATATATACACACACACACACACATATATATATATATATATATATATATATATATATATATATATATATATATATGAAGAGAGAGAGAGAGAATTATCGACTCGTCATTTAATTGCTCATTAATATACAGATCGTTCTTTACCGTTATCCATCTTTTAATTGCGCATTTACCTCACGTTTCTTTTAGTCAGTTTTATTTTATTGCTGAACAATGCACAATTTTCCTTCTTCTATATCAATACGTTTTGCTAGATATGTTTTTTGTAGATACTTATAAGATAAATAGAAATTTCGCCCTACTGACTCAGCTAATGTTTCTCTTGGGGGTATTTAACATTTTTCACTGGCGTGACCGTACTTAATGGGCGAGAACTGACGACCCAGCAAATGGATGATGCTTTTGTTTGTGTTATTGGCGGTGGAGATGTCATTGCTTCTTCCAGTATAACAGGTGATGATGACTTTGGTGCTGATTATGCAGATGGTGGCCTTTATGATGGTAATGGTAATGTCGCTGGCCACTGGGTGCCGTCGAGTGTCGCATGTGACGTGGTTAATGCCATTCATTAAGGAAGTTTGTCGGATTTCATTCAATTTCCTACCCAGCCTCTCAACCGCCCCCCCCCCCTCTCTCTCTCTCTCTCTCTCTCTCTCTCTCTCTCTCTCTCTCTCTCTCTCTCTGAAAATAGTAGCAACTCATTGATTTTTAGAGTTTTATTGTAATAACTGAGCAGTTAATGCCATTTAAGTTCAAGTAATGCCTGCATAGGCAGTAATTGTATAACTTCCAGTCATCTGTAAATCAAAATGGCCGTTGAATTGTAAATGGAAAGGAAAATTACTCAATCTGCAAATGGGAACGGAGTAGAATTAAGACTCAAAAATTTACTTCATTATTAAAAGACAATGAAAACTAAGATTACATCGGCTTAAAGAAACTATGCGATGTGCATTCTAAAGAAAGACATAGAATAAGAATTAAATTAATTGAAATTTGCAAAGTACTCTTCAGGCTATGATTAAGCAACATGACACTTCTCAGGAGATAATTGCATTAAGAGAACTTTTAGGGGAATTTTGTGTGAATCTCATATGACTCATACAGCAAATCTTTATCACATAAGAATGAATTTTTGGAAGCAGTGTTATAATAAGCATTTCTTATTTTTGCATTACTTAGAGGATTATTTTACAGTCCTCAAAGGACAAGTTTCTGAGGCCAAGTTAAATTAGTACAAAAGGAATATTGACAGCAAGTGCGAACTCTTAAACACTGAATAATTCCTGAATTATATCTTAATTAATTTTTATTTCGATAGTCATTTGCGTTTAGTTTTATATTAACTTGCATTCAGTTCTCTGTTTACTTTCCTGTTCAGTCATATATATTGGGTTAGTCGTTCAGCTTAGTTGTACCAGTGAATTCACAAAGCCATATATCCACACAACAAGGTTTGTCCATTCATAGCTATAGAGGGAATGACAATACGTTAGCGCGCTCAACTAAGACGGATTTCATGACAGCTTCCAAGAAACGCAAAGTAATTCTTTCAGAGTTGCCTTTTCCATTTACAATTTATATATATATATATATATATATATATATATATATATATATATATATATATATATATATATATATATATAATATATATATATATATATATATATATATATATATATATATATATATATATATATATATATATATATATATATATATATATATATACACTACATATTATAGTAAAAATAACCTTTGCTAAATCATTATAATTATTCTTATGGACGAACTTTCTTCCAGTCTACAAAGTTATTTCCGGTCGCACGTGACTTGGAATGATGAAAACTGAAGGCAGTATTTGGACACTGCTCTTAATGTCCTTTGGATTAAGTGCAAACTTTTTTACGACCCGTGAACAAAGCAGTTCTACTCGGCGAAGCACATAATGCTTTGACTGCAAAGCTTTCGTCTGAAGCTGTGCCGGCCATAAGTCACGTGAGTGAACTGTAGGTTTCTATCAGTCATCGCCTCTGTTGTAGAGTTTCTTGTGGATCAAATTTACAAGGGTTGATTTGTCTCATGTCTGGCGTCTTCCTCCGTAGACTGAAATACGGTAAACTGGGGGATTCATCGTCAGCTCTATCGGTTATAGCAGACAGAGTGTTTGGCCATTTTTTCGCTATCCGCCATTTTTCCATTCTCGTTCGTCTTCAGGTTTGTCTGGAGTTATCATGGAATGCCCAAGGGCCAGACGTGGGTAATGGTGTTTCCTTATTGGTTAGTCTTGTCAAAGCCCTTGCCCTGTGCGACCTGTAGGCTTGGCATTGATTTCGAAAGCATCGGAGATTACACAGCTTGCATGTGTTACTTAAACCGAACTGAATATAAAATTGAGGCCACTGGCCAAGCACTGGGACCTGTGAGGTCATTCAGCGCTGAAAATTATGTTGAAACAATTGTAAAGAGAGGGTGGAAAGTAAGATGGAAGGAAGGGAATATGAACGGAGGTATGGTAAATGGAATGAAAGGGGTTGCAGCTAGGGGCCGGAGGAACGCTGAAAATACCTCAAGTAATGCCTACATTGCACCGCAAGAGGTGCACTGGTGGCACAACTCCCCTAAGGGGGCATATGTTACATGTCACTGCAGAACGTCAACGTCTGGCTCCACTAACAATTGATGCTTAAAATGTTAGTCGCGGCTCACATGACGCGTCGGGTCGCACTTACGGGAGAGAGGTCTGTATAAGACAAAGATCTGGATAATAACGGGAGTGTTTGATGGGAGAGGAAAAAGACTAGTGTGCAAACCCGTTAATGGAGTTTCAAATCACACAACGTATCTGTCATGAAAATGGAAATCCTGGCAATTGAGAGGGCGGAGAGGCTGATAGTTTAGGTAGATGTGAGTTTTTTCTTCCTTGTATTTGATATTGATGCTTGCTATATCAATGCAAATGTGAAATTGAGAGGTAAAAACTTGTGTTACTTTGTAAGTACAGTTTTAATGCTTCTGAATTGGGAATATCTATCTAGCGGTCTGAATACACTTCGCACACACACATACAGTATATGTATATATATATATATATATATATATATATATATATATATATATATATATATATATATATATATATATATATATGTGTGTATATAGGCTATATATATATATATATATATATATATATATATATATATATATATATATATATAATATACATATAAAGCAGGTCTGAATAGATGGATGTATACTATAGTATATTCATATATTAATGTCTTCCAATATTTTTATATTCACTTATCTGTTACTTCCGTTATCATTCGTTTGCTTGGCATATTAGTAGATTGCGTTTATAGAATAATAATAATAATAATAATAATAATAATAATAATAATAATAATAATAATAAAGCGACCTGTGTATCCTTATATCTTTATCATTGTAAACTGATGGTAGTCGATGGCTAATGAACTCCCTGCTTAGACTTCCTTTGGCTCGCCCCTAAGTAGTGGATAGTGCAGACAGTGCACCTCAGGTGGTGCACTGTAGGCATTGTCAAAGGGTGTCGGAAACGTTCCTTTGGTCCCATTTGCGCTGTCCAACCTCTAACTAATACTTCTTACCGCAGTTTTAGGGTTTTCTCCCATTTCCATCTTTAGGTACAAAGTAACATAATTTTTTACTTCTCGATTTCACATTAACATTATTATAGCAACCATGAATATCAAATGCAAGGAGGAAAGATCTTTTACACCTCATCTCTTTCTTTTTTTCTGGGACTTTTTATCTTGTTATCCGGCCATTCCAGTTCTCTCGTTTTACTCTCTTAAGCACCGAATGGGCGGAGGTGCCCTGGTGCTCGGCTTTACAGCGTAAATTTATGAGATCAAGTAAAATCAAATCAAACCTTTGCTGGCCCTTCTATAAGTATGCAGAATGTTGGGGGGGCGGGCGGGCGGGGGGTGAAGTGTCTCAGCTTCAGGACGGTATGCCGTGTGACGTCCATTGTGGCGTGACTCGCTCTCTCGACACTCTCTCATAATACTATAATTTTTGGCTTCATAGGTACAAAATTGACAATAGTTCAAATAAGAATAATATCAAACAAAGGACCATGTAACATTGAAATGCCCAGTTACAAAGAAATTCCTCTAAAAAAAGTCGAATAAATTGAACCTTCTGGGACTTTTTGGACCGACAAAAGAAGTCTCTTTTTTTTTTTTGAGAAAATAATGGAGAGCAGAATTTTATTTCCTGTTTGATGCTTCTCCGATACACTCCCGAGAATTCAGTTTCATACAAATGTTGGAAACATTATTCACAAAGGCGAAATTGCACACTCGGTATTGTAGGAATAATGGAAGACGAATTTTTCACTTGCCCTTAGAAAGAGGACATGTCACGGTTACAGGAAAATGCTCAAATTTTCTGAGCGATTCTCATATATCTTTAGGTAATTAAGAACGTAGCATATTAAATTTATCTCCGATGTTACTCAAATAAAGTTTATCCTGATACCCACTTATATACTCACCGATAGGATTGAATTTAAGGCGTTTCTTTTGATCCATGATTCCATCAACTTATCTTGGGAATTTCTCCCTCCTCTTGGGCAGCGTTTCGGTTTCTGCTCCTCCAAGTTGGCTGGTAGCACCCGTCGGGCCACGTCTTTCCGAATTTACTCTGACTACGCGATTCAGACTGTATTTTTCTGACCAGCTTTGGATGTCTCTTGCATTTTTCGTGTTCCCTGAAATTTATACGAGTATGTCTTCTTTCTTGAAGAAGAATGTCTATCTTTCCTATATATGTATGTATATATATATATTGAAATGGGAATTAGGTTTTCATTCACGTAGCCTTCACTTTCAAGCAATATTATAAGAGATTGATCCGATTAAAAGAAAAAGGTATTTGTGTGTCTCTCTACTCGAACAAAGTCAAAAACTTTTTTAATCAATAAGAACTATATGTTAGTGCACAATAAGAATATTTTTGTGATGTGTCAAAAAGAATTAAATCACGTATAAATTGATTATCACTTTATGGTTTGATAATGTTTTCCTTCTTATCATTGTATAGTTGCACTAAAAAATTTCCCTCGAGGTTGTACAATTCTAGTCTTCAAATAAATATCAACAAGTAAGACCATGGTGTTAAAACTTGAGAGTAACAGAACAGGGCAAACAATATCAAGACAATTATCTTTTTAACAAGGACAACTTTGAATATTCTCCTTTCTTGCATAGTATGATGCCTTTTGATTCATATTTCTTCATTTATGTATAAAAATATATTTCATTCTCACTGAAGTAAGACACGTTGCAAAGGACCTAAATTAGATATTTTATATATTGTTTCGTGATATACAGTTCAATACACCATTCCCTTCCAAAACCACACAAGTTTCAGCCTTCTCTCTCATTCCTCCGTTGGTCTCACTGGCACCATTGTGACAAACTCTAGCTCTCACCAGGCTAGGAAAAGTTCAGTTAGTGATTCTCGTAACATTTTTTTTTTTAATACAGACCTCAGGACTGTCATAAGTCTTGGAACTAATTCAAGAAATTTTCCAATACTTTTATCCATCCTGACCATATCCTATGGCAGCATAACTAAACTTTATATATTGTATGGCACAGAAAGAATTCCAGCGGCATACTGTGCATCTCAGAGGTCTCTAATCAATTAGACACTAAAAAGCGTAATTAGTTCCAGCGCAGTTAATGAAGCTATGTTCATGATTAGGCTGCCAATCAAACGAAAGTCTTTTATCAACGCCCCCCCCCCCCCCAAAAAGAGAATACCGTCGAAATGGTTCAGTGAATTCTGCGCATGCGTAGTGATTAGCTGGAATAATTCTGTCCATACTCTTTATTCTAATTAGGGAGTTTAATCATGAATTAACTTTTATATGACGGAGGAATAATGAGCATTTTCAAATTTCTCCGTGAGAGCTGAAATTAAATTTCGAGAAAAATGTTAGACTCTTATCAAGAAAATTAATTATCGTTCAATAAATGGGCGAGTTTGCTAAATCGAAATAATTTGATGAAAGCCAGATTTGTGGTTAGAAATAGAAAATAAAATGTGTCCCTTGTTACCTGTTCATGCAGACTTTCGCACAAAAAGGACATGTATAACCAAGCGCTCGCACACACATACACACACACACACACACACACATATATATATATATATATATATATATATATATATATATATATATATATATATATATATATATATATAAATGGCATGCTGATATTCCATGCGTGTGCAAACGCAGTGAAGTGGAGCACATTACCAATGGCACGTAGAGAACACCTGTTAGATCAGGGAGGTTTTCGTAAGCTACCCTCTAATTTCCTTCCTTACCTGTTCCCGTCGACAAAGCCAGGTGCTACTTAGGATTCATTAGTGGGTTATTGCTTTTCTATTACCTTAATCGAGCGGCTAGGGAGAGCTGTAATGTTCCTTCTGCAACGGTTTTCCGCCTATTTTACTCCTGTCGGTTCATAGATCTTTTGTTGCTTATTTTCTCTGATGTATATCATCATAGTAATATTGTTATTCTCACGGGACCAGTATCGTCTACTTTACTATTATTTGTTTCTGTATATAGATAGATAGATAGATAGATTGATAGATAGACATAGATAGATAGATAGACAGATAGATAGATAGATAGATAGACAGATAGATAGATAGATAGATAGATATTTATATATCCACAATTAGAACTCAAAAAATTTACAAAAAATAAAAAACAACTTGCACGGCAATTATACAGATTTTCTTGTTTTAAAATGTTCCCTTGCGTAATATGGTGTTATATTCTGCCTAGGCTTGGGAGTAGTTTTCTGTCGCTATGCCCTCTTAGAAATAAACATTTTGGCGAATAAATGAGAGAAAATTATTATGTTCCAACGTAATAGACGGTGCAGGAGTCTCTCTAGGGTAATAACGGCTATTTTACCCAAACTTTTGCACGAAAAATCTGCTTATTAGAGATGAAGCAAAAGGGAGATGAGATCTCAAGAGAAAATTGCAAGATTAATATATCAGATCTTATAACCGGTAATGAAAGCTCAAATTTAATTTCTTGATAAACATCGCATATCAGCTGATAGGAAAGAAATGGTCTTTGTCTTAAATCATTCTCTTGTATTTTTACCAGGTTTTTACTTATGCTATCTTTATCAGGTTTTTACTTAACGTTTACTTGTGTGTTAAACAGATATTTGTTTAATCTCAACCGATCCAGCCTAACCATATTAAATATAGTAACTGGTGCACAGGATGTTCAGATCCACGTGATTTTACTTATTCTTTTAGGCTTCCTGATTGCAAAATTGAAACGTTAATTTTATGATAATTCCTAACAACTTCAACCTTTTAACAGTTATGATCAGAATTTACAAAGTTCAATATCGACTTCATTCTAAAGACTTTTTTTTATTACTCACTCTCTTGTCCACGTCATCTTTCATGTGTTAATAAATACCAACGCTCCGATTTCTCACATTGCATATTTACATTCTGTGAAAATGTAAATATGCAAACATTTTGTATGAATTTTTTCAGTCAGTGTAGAGTAGAGTGATATAACTATATTAAGAGCAATCTTATTTTGTAGCCACTAAGTCCCTAATAATGAGACATAAAAAAACAAATCAGCATAAAAATGAAAAAAAAAAAATAAATAAATATTAACCGCGACTGCAAAGAGAAAGAAGGACTCGGTCCAGATGGAAACCGAGACTGGATTCTGAGACGTCACATCAGAATAGTTGTTTAAATGCAGGAAAATATTCCGATGTCTGTCACGCCACATGCAAGAGATAAATGTCTGAAAGAAGAGCGAGAAAAACATTATGATTAATGCAACAGAACCTCCGTTCTTTCGCCCGTCTGAGTGACAGTTCAATTTGCATTCCCTAATAAGCGGCAGGATGCATGAAAGTATAATTAGGAAATGAATTTTAACGACTTTGATTACCGTCCGCCTTGTTTACGCGCGCTAAAATTCGGTGTTATGCGCTGCCTTTCTGAAACTTCCACGTCGCGTCGGTAATTACAGTGGAATGCCGACATGTTATTCCTTTGCTACTTGGAATTCGGTTGCACGTTATACTATTATATATATATATATATATATATATATATATATATATATATATATATATATATATATATATATATATATATATATATATTCTGTTATTAGTTTTATCTTGAAATATACCAGCATTACTCTCGGCCTGTCGCTGCACTTGAAATAAACACATTATATATATATATATATATATATATATATATATATATATATATATATATATATATATATATATATATATATATATATATATATGTGTGTGTGTGTGTGTGTGTGTGTGTATGTATGTATGTATGTATGTATATATATAAATATGTGTGTGTATGTATATACACAAATATATGTATGTATATATATATATATATATATATATATATATATATATATATATTTATATATATATATATATATATATATATATATATATATATATATATATATATATATATACAGTATATATGTAACAAGGGGGCATCCAGGAAGAAGCAGCACGTATATTAAAACAACAGTTTATTTTTCCAACGGTGTTTCGCAATATCTCAATGGATCTTCAAGTCTGCAATTTACAAAAAATCACTTAAAATCTTATAAAATCATAAAAAAAGTGAAATAACAATTTAAAAATCTGCATAAATGATGTTGGCTTTGCAGTGCAACGCATGATTACGTATGTTGGAGGCTTCGGGGCTGGACAGACTGCAGCCAGTCCTGGAACTAGCCCCCTGGTGACACCGGTTTCGGACCTGTAGCAACCGATTTGTGCATCGAACTGGCTGCAGTTTGTCCAGCCCCAAAACCTCCAACGTACGTAATCACTCGTTGCACTGCAAAACCAACATCAATTACGGAGATTTTAAAATTATCTCTTCCACGCAAGAGGAGGGGGAAGTAACCACTTTAGAGTCCATCATAATTAAAACTACCATCCCCTCGCTAAACGCCCAGACAGCCTCCATACAGCTGTTCATAGCGTAACCAGTTGTTTGTTTATATTTTGGTCTGTCCTCAATTTTTACTTACCCTCTTTCTCTTTTAGATGTTTTAGTTTATTTTTAGGTGGGTTTAGGTAAGTTATGTCCGTCTTTATAGTAATTTTTAAATTGTTGCTTTACTTTTTTGCGCTTTTCATAAGATTTTAAGTGAGTTTTTGTAAAATGCAGCCTTGAAGACGCAATGAGATATTGCGAAACGCCGTCGGCAAAATAAACTGTTGTTTTAATAAACGTGATGCCTTTTCCTGGATGCTCACTTGATAGCTACTATGAAGCTTGCAGCTATATGACCTTTATATCTATATACATTATATATATATATATATATATATATATATATATATATATATATATACATATATATATATATATATATATATATATATATATATATATATATATATATATATATATATATATATATATATGAATGCAAAATTCCACTGTTCGCATGTGCATAACTTTCACTGTTTTTTTTGTTATTCTATTCTCTTTTCCAATGCCTTCATGTTTAACTACCATGAACATTATCACAAGACTTCCATGGAATTTGATATACTCATCCTTGAGCAATGTCAAGAGAGTTTTTTGTCAGTTTTCATTGGTTTATTGTTGCTAAATGCTACATTAGCTCCAAATTCCTAAATAAATAGGGGATATCTTCCAAATGGTCATTTTGTGGTGGTACAACCAGGTTTTTGTGTGGTGTAAGTTTCTTATTTATTTTGATACATATTGTTTTTCTCCGCTTCTGATGCATTGCCTAATACAAGGTCAAACTATATTAATTTATATTCCTTGTATTCCTAATCTTTTCTATTTCATTATAAATGTATTCGTCATCAACGAATTTCTATCTCTATGTATCATTCCTTTTTTAATGGCTTAGAAGCAAAGTAGACACAAGTTAGGATACCCACCCAGTCTCTGATTTTTCTAGTCAAAAACTTTTATATGTATTACAGTATCTATGTATGTATATGTATATATATATAGCTCAGTGGTTAGCGTCGACTGGATTCGCTGGATGCGCGTCTGTGTGTCGTGGGATCGAGACTCGGCAGTGCCCGTCCATTTATCACTTATAAATTCCCCTTCGGTGATAATTCCCCATCGGGGATATTCCCGAGGTAGCGTGGATTTGATATTAAGCGATATTTGTAGCTTCATGATCGTATATAAATCACAGTGTGATAAAAAATGTCATATATATATATATATATATATATATATATATATATATATATATATATATATATATATATATATATATATATAGAGAGAGAGAGAGAGAGAGAGAGAGAGAGAGAGAGAGAGAGAGAGAGAGAGAGAGAGAGAGAGATACATATATGTTATATATTCATTTGCATATGTATGTATATATATACTATATATACATATAATATATATATAAATATATATATATATATATATATATATATATATATATATATATATATATATATATATATATATATATATATTATACATACCTATTTATATATACAAATTTCTGACTTGACAAATCAAAGGCTGAGTGGGTATCATAATCGTTTTCTCCTTTGCTTCTAAGCCATTAGAGATAGAAATTCGTTGATGATGACTACATTTATAATGAAATAGATAAGATTTGGAGTACAAAACTTAAATCAATATAGTTTGACCTTGTATTTGACAATGCGTTAGGAGCGGAGAAAAACATTCTCTACCAAAATAAATAAGAAACTTACAGCACACGAAAACCTGCTTGTACCACCACAAAATGATGATTTGGAAGTTATCCCCCTATTTACTTAGGAATTCGGAGCTGATGTAGCATTACGCCACTATAAAACAATGACACATTCGCTGGCAAAAAACTCTCTGGGGAATGCTAAAAGGATGTGTATGCCAAATTCCACGTAAGTCTTGTGATAACTTCAATGGTATTTAAACTGGAAAACACCGGAAAAGACAATAGAATAGCATAAGAAATGTGGAAGTTATGCACAGGCGAACAGTGGAATTTTCGTACAGGTTAGTGTAAATAATCATGCAGTCGACTGAACTGGGGCATAAAGACTGTTTAATCTAATAACGAACCAGAAAGAAACGTCATTGAGTCCAGCCTTACGAAAGAAAGCTTTTGTCAGAATATGAATGCTAAACAAAGCATGTATCAACTTGATCCATTCATTTAAAAAGATATGTGTAAAATATTCTAATTTTAAGTAAGAGTGTAGACATGCACAAGTCACAAGTAAGTATACGACTCAAAAGAGTAAGATGACGACTCTTGATAAAGTGGGTCATTAATTTTAGGCGGACGTGAATAACTCCCGAATTTTAAAATGGCTTTTCTAACGTAAAATTTTACTATAATGATTAAAATAACGTTTGCATCAATTTACATGTATAATAGCTAGATAAACAAAACTATAGGATAAAATATTTTCATTGATTTGACAATTTCTAAATCAATTTAAAGCGCTTTGGTCTGTAGTAGAGATAATACTGTGGGAAAAAAAGTGTATTAAAACTGAATTATCTGAGCTTAATTTTGATTCATTTATAAGTTTCGTCATATTTCTGTATACATTCTAGAGAGAAGAATAATAAGTACCAAAGAGAAATACAGCATGAAGGAAGGGATTCCAGTGGGAAAGATACTCGTTCATGAATCAGTAAACTATCTATGATGTCATATATCGGGCTAAAGCATCTTTCGTTGACATCGTAAGTATATCTGTTTCCCATCCATCCTCCCCCTCCTCCTCCCCCCCTCCCCCCCAAAACTCCCGTCCCCCTATTGATTGCCCTTCGGTATCCTTCATTATATTTTGACGGAATTTACGTTCGGCGTTTGGCTCCACAAAGCCATTGTCAGAGGCTAGTATGTCTTAGCTAGTTCAGTATGACTTTAGTCATAAGTATACATTCCTGATATAGTACATTTATTAATAGATATTACTAGAAAGGACATAGCTACAGTCAGACAAAGTTTTCAGCCAGGCGGCGGAAATAACGTGACAAAGTTTTCTCTCTAGAGACGACATAATGGCAGCCTGACAAAGACTTCCATCACGATCTAGCAATTACTTTTTTTTTTTTGTCTTATCCCAAGACACATTGCCACAATCTAAAAAAAAAAAAAAAGTTTGCCACTATGGGGTTTATAATAAGAGACATCCACATTCTGACAAAGTTTTCATTAAAAGACATAAACCTTGGCTATTCGTTTAAGCGAAGCCAGTTTGGAAAAGGCTCGTTTTTGAGCGATGCATTATGGCACAATAATATTAAGAAACGGAGACAGTATTTAGTACAGTTTCTGGTAATGAAATGCAAATGCGTAGTCTGACATACCACAGTATGTTGAACAACATGGCAAAGCCACGATATGGTATATAGTCACATATCCAGGAACTTTTTCATACCCTGGAAAAGATTTCTGTTAAGAGACATAGCCGAGAACTGACAATGCTTGATGTCGGAAAGCAAGCGGCAACTTAAATCGGTAACCTAACCAAGTTTATATATATATACGTGTGGAACAGAAATAAATTTCTGACTCACGTCGGGATCGAACCCAGGTCTCTCAGGTGGAAAGCAAGGGCGCTACCCACTGGGCCATACAAGTCTAAAAGAAGTTGGAACCTGAGAGCAACTGCACCCAAGGAATTACCTGGGCAAGCTAACTGCTTGCATACCAGCGAGTTTTCCCCAACTTCCCGACTCAGCAATGACCCAATAGACAACATTTCATTCGAATTATCCCTTCTGAGTGAATAAGATAGAAATCATCAACACACAATCACGTGTGGAACAGAAATAAATTTCTGACTCACGTCGGGATCGAACCCAGGTCTCTCAGGTGGAAAGCAAGGGCGCTACCCACTGGGCCATACAAGTCTAAAAGAAGTTGGAACCTGAGAGCAACTGCACCCAAGGAATTACCTGGGCAAGCTAACTGCTTGCATACCAGCGAGTTTTCCCCAACTTCCCGACTCAGCAATGACCCAATAGACAACATTTCATTCGAATTATCCCTTCTGAGTGAATAAGATAGAAATCATCAACACACAATCACGTGTGGAACAGAAATAAATTTCTGACTCACGTCGGGATCGAACCCAGGTCTCTCAGGTGGAAAGCAAGGGCGCTACCCACTGGGCCATACAAGTCTAAAAGAAGTTGGAACCTGAGAGCAACTGCACCCAAGGAATTACCTGGGCAAGCTAACTGCTTGCATACCAGCGAGTTTTCCCCAACTTCCCGACTCAGCAATGACCCAATAGACAACATTTCATTCGAATTATCCCTTCTGAGTGAATAAGATAGAAATCATCAACACACAATCACGTGTGGAACAGAAATAAATTTCTGACTCACGTCGGGATCGAACCCAGGTCTCTCAGGTGGAAAGCAAGGGCGCTACCCACTGGGCCATACAAGTCTAAAAGAAGTTGGAACCTGAGAGCAACTGCACCCAAGGAATTACCTGGGCAAGCTAACTGCTTGCATACCAGCGAGTTTTCCCCAACTTCCCGACTCAGCAATGACCCAATAGACAACATTTCATTCGAATTATCCCTTCTGAGTGAATAAGATAGAAATCATCAACACACAATCACGTGTGGAACAGAAATAAATTTCTGACTCACGTCGGGATCGAACCCAGGTCTCTCAGGTGGAAAGCAAGGGCGCTACCCACTGGGCCATACAAGTCTAAAAGAAGTTGGAACCTGAGAGCAACTGCACCCAAGGAATTACCTGGGCAAGCTAACTGCTTGCATACCAGCGAGTTTTCCCCAACTTCCCGACTCAGCAATGACCCAATAGACAACATTTCATTCGAATTATCCCTTCTGAGTGAATAAGATAGAAATCATCAACACACAATCACGTGTGGAACAGAAATAAATTTCTGACTCACGTCGGGATCGAACCCAGGTCTCTCAGGTGGAAAGCAAGGGCGCTACCCACTGGGCCATACAAGTCTAAAAGAAGTTGGAACCTGAGAGCAACTGCACCCAAGGAATTACCTGGGCAAGCTAACTGCTTGCATACCAGCGAGTTTTCCCCAACTTCCCGACTCAGCAATGACCCAATAGACAACATTTCATTCGAATTATCCCTTCTGAGTGAATAAGATAGAAATCATCAACACACAATCACGTGTGGAACAGAAATAAATTTCTGACTCACGTCGGGATCGAACCCAGGTCTCTCAGGTGGAAAGCAAGGGCGCTACCCACTGGGCCATACAAGTCTAAAAGAAGTTGGAACCTGAGAGCAACTGCACCCAAGGAATTACCTGGGCAAGCTAACTGCTTGCATACCAGCGAGTTTTCCCCAACTTCCCGACTCAGCAATGACCCAATAGACAACATTTCATTCGAATTATCCCTTCTGAGTGAATAAGATAGAAATCATCAACACACAATCACGTGTGGAACAGAAATAAATTTCTGACTCACGTCGGGATCGAACCCAGGTCTCTCAGGTGGAAAGCAAGGGCGCTACCCACTGGGCCATACAAGTCTAAAAGAAGTTGGAACCTGAGAGCAACTGCACCCAAGGAATTACCTGGGCAAGCTAACTGCTTGCATACCAGCGAGTTTTCCCCAACTTCCCGACTCAGCAATGACCCAATAGACAACATTTCATTCGAATTATCCCTTCTGAGTGAATAAGATAGAAATCATCAACACACAATCACGTGTGGAACAGAAATAAATTTCTGACTCACGTCGGGATCGAACCCAGGTCTCTCAGGTGGAAAGCAAGGGCGCTACCCACTGGGCCATACAAGTCTAAAAGAAGTTGGAACCTGAGAGCAACTGCACCCAAGGAATTACCTGGGCAAGCTAACTGCTTGCATACCAGCGAGTTTTCCCCAACTTCCCGACTCAGCAATGACCCAATAGACAACATTTCATTCGAATTATCCCTTCTGAGTGAATAAGATAGAAATCATCAACACACAATCACGTGTGGAACAGAAATAAATTTCTGACTCACGTCGGGATCGAACCCAGGTCTCTCAGGTGGAAAGCAAGGGCGCTACCCACTGGGCCATACAAGTCTAAAAGAAGTTGGAACCTGAGAGCAACTGCACCCAAGGAATTACCTGGGCAAGCTAACTGCTTGCATACCAGCGAGTTTTCCCCAACTTCCCGACTCAGCAATGACCCAATAGACAACATTTCATTCGAATTATCCCTTCTGAGTGAATAAGATAGAAATCATCAACACACAATCACATGTGGAACAGAAATAAATTTCTGACTCACATCGGGATCGAACCCAGGTCTCTCAGGTGGAAAGCAAGGGCGCTATCCACTGGCCATACAAGTCTAAAAGAAGTTGGAACCTGAGAGCAACTGCACCCAAGGAATTACCTGGGCAAGCTAACTGCTTGCATACCAGCGAGTTTTCCCCAACTTCCCGACTCAGCAATGACCCAGTAGACAGCATTTCATTCGAATTATTCCTTCTGAGTGAATAAGATAGAAATCATCAACACACAATCACGTGTGGAACAGAAATAAATTTCTGACTCACATCGGGATCGAACCCAGGTCTCTCAGGTGGAAAGCAAGGGCGCTATCCACTTGGCCATACAAGTCTAAAAGAAGTTGGAACCTGAGAGCAACTGCACCCAAGGAATTACCTGGGCAAGCTAACTGCTTGCATACCAGCGAGTTTTCCCCAACTTCCCGACTCAGCAATGACCCAATAGACAGCATTTCATTCAAATTATCCCTTCTGAGTGAATAAGATAGAAATCATCAACACACAATCACGTGTGGAACAGAAATAAATTTCTGACTCACGTCGGGATCGAACCCAGGTCTCTCAGGTGAGTCAGAAATCTATCAGATAGTAAATTCTAAGAAGACGGGGTCCCACAAGGTAGCGTTGTGGGACCCCTTCTTCTTAGAATTTACTTTCTGAAAGAGTTGCCAACTCTAACTTGAAAGCGTCGACGTGTCAGAAAAACCTTAATAAATAATGGCAGTTCTCCTCTAAGTCCTGATTGATGGATGGCTTTAATGATTCCATGTCTCCATGTTGTGTCATAAGCCTTTTCAAGGTCAAAAAATATAGTAACTTGATGCTATTTTAATCCAAACGA
>JANJGK010000019.1:44950323-44955323 GCA_039081455.1 Macrobrachium rosenbergii
TAACGGAAATTCTTAAGCCTGCTTCACAATTATGCATACATGTAAATATACATATAGATCTATAATATATATATAAGATATATATATATATATATATATATATATATATATATATATATATATATATATATATATATATATATATTTACAGGCTTAAGAATTTGCGATAAATTTCGTAGTATATTCAAGATCTACTGAATCTGTTTAATATGTAGGCAAGTTGCCTCACTGATTTCCTGTCCTATATATTGACCCTCTGGTTGATATGTGTGTGTGTGTGTGTGTATAATCATTCATGTATGTATGTATATACAATATTGACATAAGCAAGGAATACCGGAACCAGTCGATAATCCATTAGGTACTTTTTGATTATGATCTCATATGCAATTGCAAGTTAGGAGATGCTAGCCCGTATGTCCAATTTCTCTCTCTGTAAAAGTCCCAAGGATAATTTAGCCGAGAGAAATAACAGACTCCCAGGCGGTTTCATTCCATTCCCACCAAGGCCTACAATATACAAAGCCTAAAAGAACATTATTAGTTTCCTTTGCTTTCAATCCCTTAACGAAGGGCTTTTGTCCATATGAACGTTGCCAGTGAAAATATATATATAAAAAAACTAGCACTCAGAGAATATCCTGAAAAGAATATACAAATTTTTACGCATGGCTGATGATATGCAATTAGCAATATTGATGTTGATTTAAAACTGAATCTCAATCTTTATATAAAGCTGTAAAGGAGAAGTCACTTTTTAGGTCAGCGGTGGAAATTATTTATTTAGTCGTCCTGTTTAAATGGATTCAATTAATTCTTGATCCAACAGAAAAAAAAAGAGATATACTAAAAGACGTATATTTGTGTAAATTATTTTTGTAATAAAAATATAATTGCCACTTCTTTGATATAATACTTTTATTAATAAAACACAAATGGTCCATAAATTCTTGAGCCAGGTCCACAATTCCTTTTGTAGAAGTTTGTGCCTATCTGTGCGTCTCTCTCTCTCTCTCTCTCTCTCTCTCTCGTCTCTCTCTCTCTCTCTCTCTCTCTCTCTCTACGCGCTCATGCACACACACACACACACACACACACACACACACACACACACACACACACATATATATATATATATATATATATATATATATATATATATATATATATATATATATATATATATACAGTATATATATATATATATATATATATATATATATATATATACAGTATATATATATATATATATATAATATATATATATATATATATATATATATATATATATATATATATATATATATATATATACAGTATATATATATACATATATATATATATATATATATATATATATATATATATATATATATATATATATATATATATATATATATAATCTTGACATGAGGAAGGAATACCGGAATCGATCTATATCTCATCAGGTACTTTTCCATTATGTTCTCATAGACAGTTGTGAGTAGGCAAACGATAGTTCGTATCTCCTAATCCTCTCTTTCTGCAAAAGTACCAAGGATAATCTACGCGGTAGAAATAATCGTCTCCCGCCGTTTCATCTCATTCCAGTTGTGGCCTACAACGAAGCTAAGGCCAAAAAACGTAATTAGTTTCCTTTGCTCTCAAACCCTTAATGAAGCGCTGTATATATATAAATAATAAAAGAAAATAAAACGTTTTACAGAACAATAATCAGAGAATATCCTAAAAAGAATGTATACATTTTTACACATGATTCATGATATGCAATTAGTGATATTGATATCGATTTAAAGCTGGACCTCAGTCTTTATTTAAGTCTCTAAAGGCAAAGTTCTTTTTTATGGATACATTTGGAAATTATTTATGCACTATTTCCATATATACACCTAGTTTCTAGATCCAGCGGATAGACGATAGGTTATGGGATATATGTGTAAATTATGTTTGTAATAAAAAATAATTGCCTCCTATTTAATGTAGAACTTTGGTTAAAGACACTGATCATTATCAAACTGAGTTGCTTTAAATACCGTCATGTAAAAAAAAAAAATTAGCAACCGTGATGACGTTCTTGATATCTGCGCCATTTAATTTTAGTAATAATCTTTATAAGAAAAATGAAAGACGAAGTAATATTATGATATTCATCATACAAAAATAAAAGTAGTGGTTACCAAGAAACCACATAATGACTAGCAAACTGATACTGATACATTAACCTTGGGACTTATTTTAGGTGTTTCTCCTTTTTAAATTTCTATAAAAGAAAAACTATTGTGCCGGCTTTGTCTGTCCGTCCGCACTTTATTCTGTCCGCAGTTTCTCTGTCCGCCCTCAGATCTTAAAAACTACTGAGGCTAGAGGGCTGCAAATTGGTATGTTGATCATCCCCCTCCAATCATCAAACATACCAAATTGCAGCCCTCTAGCCTCAGTAGTCTTTATTTTATTTATGGTTAAAGTTAGCCATAATCGTGCTTCTGGCAACAATACAGGATAGGCCACTAGGGTTAAAGTTTCATGGGCCGCGGCTCATACAACATTATACCGAGACCACCGAAAGGTAGATCTGTTTTGGTGGCCTTGATTATACGCTGGAGCGGCTGTACAGAAAACTCGATTGCGCAGAAGAAACTTCGGCGCATTTTTTACTTGTTTCCTCCATTAGTGATTGTCAGTAAATAATACGTTTACCTATGACTTCTAGTGCCAAAATACAGTATACAAGCATATATATTAATGTTCTCTGCATACATACATACGTATATACATACCTGCTATATAGATATGTCGGGATATCTACTTCCCGTTCATCTTGTATCTGAAACAAAAGAACGAAAATGTCAGGAGTTGCCGTAAACAGAATTCAGTGGGACAGAACCATAAGTAAGTATGTCGGCATATTTGTCTACGTATCAGCGTTTACCAGCGTCAGCGGACGAAAATGTTAGAATTTTCCACAAGAGGAATTCACTGGGGATGTAAAACTGCACAGATATGTAGGCATATTTGTTCACCTGTCAACGTTTACCTGAGCCAAACCAGGGAAAATGTTGGAAACTATCGCGAGAGAAAATCACAGAGGATGGATGGAAACAGTCGTTCATAAGTCTGCCTAAAAGAGTACCTGAGTCATATGGCAAAAAAAAATGCTGGGATTTGCTTGTAGACGGAACTTACACCTGTACATTTCTCTAACTGTCAATGTATACCTGAGTTAAATGAGGCAGATTGTCGTTACGTGAATTAAACTGAACTCATGGTGGATGAAAACCCTCACATGTTTTATTTTATTTTTTTTTTTTTTTCATATCTCTCTGCCCACTGACATCTCCTCGAGTTCAATGACTAAACATTCAGGAAGTTGGTGTGAACGAGAATCGTGGTGGAGGGATACATACATGCATACGTACATACATACATACGTCTGTACATTTTTCTACCTATTAAAGTATACCTGTGTTAAAAGACCGAAAATTCAGGAACTTGCCGTAAGTTGAACGGAAGGGCGACGAAAACGTACCTAGATTTGTCCACGAAACTGATGGAACTCAAAGGGGATAGAAACCTATGTACTGTACATATCTTCATGTCTGTCTGCCTGTCAACATATCCCTAAGACAAATGACTCAACAATGTTTACCGATGAATTTCCAGGGGCTGGAAACATAAACATATCTGTCCACCAGCTACAGTGTACCACTGAACGGCCGAAAAGGTTAGAACCTGCCGTGAGCGGAACTCACTACAACTAAATTGATTATAGAATTGAGGCCACAGGCCAAGCGCTGGGACCAATGAGGTCATTCAGCGCTGAAACGGAAACTGACGGTAAGAAGGTTTGAAAGGTGTAACAGGAGGAAAACCTCGCAGCTGCACTATGCATGAACTGTTAGGAGAGGGTGGAAAGTAAGATGGAAGAAAGAGAATATGAAACGAGGTACAGTAAAAGGAACGAAAGGGGTTGCAGCTAGGGACCGAAGGCATGCTGCAAAGAACCTGGAGTAATGCCTACAGTGCACCCGCATGAGGTAGCACACTGACGGTACTTACACCCCAACGGAGGGAACTCACCAGAGATAGCAGCTTACATATATACATTAAGTCTACATATTTGTCAACGTATATCTGAGCATATTGACCGTAAACACTGGAACTGGCCTTGAGCGGAACTGGCGGGAGACAGAAACCTTTCTAAATCTAGCCGCTAATTCCCTCTAATTACCTGTTCATTTCCGCGGGGTCAATCGGTGCTTCGGATTCATTAGCCGGTTATAGCTCTCTCATTAGCTCAATCTCGCGACTGGGCGATCTCTCTCATTTGTCTGGCGTTTCATTCAAGTTTTGCCCTGGACAATATCTCTCATTTTCCTTGAATTTCTTTCGCGTATTTCTCATATTTCTTTTTATGGGAAAATTTTTCAGTCGTTCTTTTATACGTTTGCATAACGGTTTTCACTTTATGCTTTTAATCCCATTTTGTTGTCAAAGCTTATTGCTGCTGTTTATATTTTCATGAGTAAAAATGCACGTTTGGATTTTGAATATCCAGGTAACATTTCCAGAGAAACAAACATGTTTCTTCATTTGCAACAAAAAAAGAAAAACCTATTAGAAAAAATATGTTTTTTTCTTGTTAAATCAACAAACAAATCGTTTAATAAATTTTAAATAAATTTAATTCATATGGCAACAAAAAAAAAAAACTTTCTTTAAGCAAGGCAGGTCACTAATACTTATACTGCAATTTCATACCATCCTTTTGCTTTCAAATCAAGTAAGTCACAAGACAAAAAGGAGCAAAACATGTTTTGAGAAATAAATGTATAACCAAAAGACAACTCACGCGGAATGTTTTTATTTGTTAATTATCTAAGCCAGACAGATTGTGCTTTCGGCTTAATCTTTTATTTTCCTTTGGCCAGACGTTTGTCCTTTTGTTATCATGAATAAGGTAAACGTTATCCACGGGGTTTTCCAAAGGCTCCACAAAAACA
>JANJGK010000019.1:44960323-44967823 GCA_039081455.1 Macrobrachium rosenbergii
AGTTAAACCATAACTGATAACAATTAGGGGGGAACTTTGTCAGTTTACTGCAAAACCAAACTGCAAATTCCCAAACAACCACCGGATGGAGAAACTAGATTACGGACGCGGAGATGAAATAACAGGAGGTGTGAAATAAGTGGAACTACCAGCCAGGAGAGCCGTTGTAGGAAAACACTTATCCCGAGTGGTTGTCGATAAATGGTTGCTAACAAGGTCACCCAAGGGAGAACAAGCAAAACATTGGTCTTCTCGAGGGATGGGGGTGGGGTGGGGGGGGGGGAATAAGGGGCTCTTCCCTTTGTGACGTATAAACATGGGCGCCCATAACGAATGATTAATGGGACAGAAGGGAGTTATTTGTATGATTGGTGCTTACGTTGGGAGTGTTGAAATAATGGTTTGGGATTGCGTAATTATGGTAATGTTTGTTATCTTTCAAACACACACACACACATACATATATATATATATATATATATACAAATGTGTACGTGTTCGTGGTTATGTGTGCGTGAGTTCGTGGGCAGGCGTGTGTGTTTTTTGTGTATCAGTAGAAACATGAATAAATTCGTTGCATGATAAACAATGGATATTTGAATTAACATATTTATAAATTAATTTCTAAGAGCATAAAAAACTTCTCTAAGGCAATGAACATACATACACACACACACACACACACACACACACACATATATATATATATATATATATATATATATATATATATATATATATATATATATATATATATATATATATATATATATATATACATATAAATATATGTGTGTGTGTGTGGAAAATTACCTCCTTTTATGAGCATGCTTACATGTTCACATTGCTGAGTGCAGGCTGGATGGAAAAATTGGAGAAAGATATCAGGTGTCTTGTGCGACCCCAGATCAATATAAAGGTTAAAGGAAGAGTGTATAAGACAGTAGTGAGACCACGTTTGACATACGGAGCAGAAACATGGCCGGTAAAGGGAGTGCAAGAGAAGAAATTGGATGCGGTAGAGATGAAAATGCTCAGGTGGATGTGTGGAGTAACAAAAAAATGGACAGGATCAAAAATCAAAGAATAAGAAGAACCACTAAAGTCGTAGAACTATCAAAGAAGGCCCAGGAAAGAAGACTGCAGTGGCATGGCCATGTGATGAGAAGGGAAGAGACATATGCAGGGAGGAGAGTGATGCAGATGGAGGTGCCTGGTGGGAGAGCGAGAGGAAGACCAATTGTCAGAGGACGATGTGTTTGACAGAGCCAGGTGGAGGAAAGCTGTCAGATACATTGGCCCCACATAGAAATGGGTAAAGATGCAGAGAAAGACGATTATTGTAAAATGTAAGCTTTGCTGCCATATATATTGTCTTTGCTCAAGATCCTGTCACATTACAATTAAACCGGAAAATTGCTGCTTGTTATAATCTGTAGGGATTCTGCTAACACAAATATTAGCATCAATTTCAGCAATTCACATCCCCCTTCAAGAAAGTGGAAAGAGTGATAGTACCATCACTTCATGATTTCGGGGCTCATTCTGACCCATTATCATTCCCAGAAGACTGCTACAGTGAGCATCAAGTTTCAGTAACGGTCATGAGACCTTATACTCCGGAGGTATCAGCCAATCATTGGTGGCCTGTGGCATAAGTACTGACCAATGGCGATTTAAAGGAAGAATAATGAAGGGGAAAGAATTCTTGAACCACCTGTTTATACAGCCTCGATTGACTTAACACATAAAATCTCTCGACTTAGAGACGTTTTTCCAGCGATATGTAATGGCAAAAAGACCCCTGGTGTCATTCGGGGATCATTCCTAACCTCTTCAGTAATCTATTATTCCCGTCACATCCTCCCATCTAGCAGTAACTCGTTTGAAATTCACCTTTGTGTCTCCGATGGCTTATTAACGGCGTGAATAGCCTGTGATTGATTTGAAATTCATTAATATGGACACATTTTCATTAAGATTTAATGGCAATATTAAATGAAATGTTTTGTAATCAAGGGGAGAGATAATGTGAAAAATATTTGCACTGAAGGGATACATCAAGTTCATGTGCGCGTGTCCATGTCCGCGCGCGCGTGCGTGTGTGTGTGTGTGTGTGTGTGTTTTTGTTTGTACAAGAGAGAGAGAGAGAGAGAGATAGAGAGAGAGAGAGAGAGAGAGAGAGAGAGAGAGAGAGAGAGAGAGCGCATATGGGAATTATTCCCACTGATGTCTGAGAAATATTCAGCGCTTTCCATTGCAAAAAAAAGTACTGGAATTTAGCATTGCTTAGCAACTGATGAATTTTAATTTTAAAACTTTTAGACGAAGGTCCTTTCTGTAAAAACATAATCAAAGCTAGAGTTGTCATGGCTTTAACTTACAAAATAAATTAAAGAATTGAAGGTCAATATAGTAAATTCTTTTGTCCTCACCAAAGATTATCTTCCGAATAAGTCACTTGTGGTGACTTTTTTAGCCGGATTTCATCTCACAATGACTAATTTTGTTTTTATTTCAATAGTTATAGCACTGGTTAGCCTAATTACATAATTTTAATAAGCAAAAGAAATCAAATCCACACACTATTTAAACCTTTATACGGAAAACTTTTTATTGAGAATTTCCCAAGGATGGTTCCCTGAATTGTTCCATTAATTGTTCCAATAATGGCACAATTCCCTGAATTGTTCCATTATTGCTGAACAGGAGAACTAATCGCTAACTTCAATATTAAACACTCAACGTACCGGAGGAGAGTTTGTAACCAATAATACGAATCTATAAACTATTCATAATATGCAGTCATCGAAGAATTTGATTATTGGACATATCGTTGAGGTTGGAAGATCTAAATTAAATTCCACGGAACTATGTAGATTTAAGCTTCTAAAGTTCCAACTTATGCAAACTATTAATTCATGTGTAAACTGTAATTTATTTATTTTTCATTTTTTGTACTTTTTTTTGGAAGCGCTGATGTTATGACTCTGTTTACTGTAAAAAGGATATACCGAAATAGTTTTCTTTAATTGAAGTTCAAAATTAATTTCTTGACACCTGCCTGCATCTGTTTCCATGTCAAACAATCTCTGGGTGATATAGACTTGGTATTTCCGAATTTCATTTCATATGCAACGGAGTTTCTCTCTGACGGACATCCAAGCAGCTACTGTACTAGAGAAAGTGAGATATTGAATACGACCGACGGAGGCTCTTTAAAAGACCATTGTCATGCAAAGCTGTGTAAGGTTCTTTTCAGTTAAAAAAATGTCAAAGAACTCGTGGTTCTAAACGTTACAGAACTCTTGGATATGAAGTATCAACACTGAAACACGCAATAGCTGGAATTTCTCCATTGTTCCTTTTGGCCCTTTAAATCAAGATACAGTTTTTCGTAAGATTACGGTGAGAAAAAGATTAGTTATTATGTTAAGCATTACGGGCTACTCTTCTTGCAGTGCACACACACTCACACAGATATATACAGTATGTGCGTATGTATGTATGTATGTATGTATGTATGTATGTGTATATATATATATATATATATATATATATATATATATATATATATATATATATATATATAGCTTAATGATAAATAATATTGCCAAGACCAGGAAGAACATTCTTTATTACAAGCTTTCGAGGTATAAAACCTCATCATCAGGCTGAAAAAACCGACAAGGATGAGAATCAATAAAATTACAATAAAATGAATTGTCATAATAAATCTTCAGCAAAAATACTAACGAAATATAAAATGAACAAGTAAATACAAACTAAAAGGGTGAGACGTAAAATAACGAAAAATTAAAAACACAAACATAAAAATATGAAAATAAAACTATAGTGAAATGTAAACAAACTACCACTCACAAAGTAAAATATTTAACGACCTAATTGAGTACCTACTATGAAATTACACGATAGCTAGTTGAATACCAGACGAGTTGTTGTTCAATTCCGGCTTCATCTTTTTAATAGTCAGCGACTCTGAAATTAAAAGGTCCAGTCTGTTTGAACAAAAAGACAGTACCCGAAAATCCAGGTCAGTGAAAGGATGGTCCTGTGCTAAACTGTGTTCTGTAATGGCAGAAAAGGGTGGTTTGGAAAGGGGAAACCTAGTTCTAATAGAAAGACCTCTGTGTTCCAAAATTCTGTGTCTGAGCCAGCGGGAACTAGATCCCACGTATCGCAGGCCACACTGCGAACAAGTGAACAAGTAAACGACACATGAATTAAGGTCCACAGGCAGAGTACTTTTCCTATAAACAGACCTCTGTTTATAGGAAAAGTACTTTTACTGGCTTGGGATTGAATTACCTCAGTTTTTCGCCAAAGTTGTATAAGATGAACTCAATACGCACTTTGATTAATAGAGCCTACAATGTTTGTTGTGATTTTAATTTATTTCATCAAGATATGGTTTTCCTCCAGAATTACTTTTCTGAAAACTCATATCCCATTTTTGTATTTTACAAAGTTCTGAAAAATTTTTTAAATGAAAAGTTTTGTCCCAGACCGGTGTACAGTACTGCTAGTAAAGATGTAAAGTACATTAAATTGCCTTACCTTGGTCATAGTAGCTATATGGTCCGAAAAAAGTTACAAGAAATACTTAAGCATTGTTTCCCTCAAATCAGTTTCCGGTTTGTTTTCTGTAATCCTTTTACAATAAGATCACTTTTGAGAGAGAAGCCTACTCTGCCTGTGGACCTTAATTCCTGTGTCGTTTACTTGTTCACTTGTTCGCAGTGTGGTCTGCGATACGTGGGATCTAGTTCCCGCTGGCTCAGACACAGAATTTTGGAACACAGAGGTCTTTCTATTAGAACTAGGTTTCCCCTTTCCAAACCACCCTTTTCTGCCATTACAGAACACAGTTTAGCACAGGACCATCCTTTCACTGACCTGGATTTTCGGGTACTGTCTTTTTGTTCAAACAGACTGGACCTTTTAATTTCAGAGTCGCTGACTATTAAAAAGATGAAGCCGGAATTGAACAACAACTCGTCTGGTATTCAACTAGCTATCGTGTAATTTCATAGTAGGTACTCAATTAGGTCGTTAAATATTTTACTTTGTGAGTGGTAGTTTGTTTACATTTCACTATTGTTTTATTTTCATATTTTTATGTTTGTGTTTTTAATTTTTCGTTATTTTACGTCTCACCCTTTTAGTTTGTATTTACTTGTTCATTTTATATTTCGTTAGTATTTTTGCTGAAGATTTATTATGACAATTCATTTTATTGTAATTTTATTGATTCTCATCCTTGTCGGTTTTTTCAGCCTGATGATGAGGTTTTATATCTCGAAAGCTTGTAATAAAGAATGTTCTTCCTGGTCTTGGCAATATTATTTATCATTAAGCTAAGATTTCCAAGTAGCCGCCCAATTACCGAGTATATATGTATATGTATATATATATATATATATATATATATATATATATATATATATATATATATATATATATATATATATATATATATATATATATATACTGTATATATGTATGTATGTATATATGTCTATATATATATATATATATATATATATATATATATATATATGTATGTATGTATATGTATGTATGTATATATATCTATATATATATATATATATATATATATATATATATATATATATATATATATATATATATATATATACACACACACATTACAACATTATACAAGACTCGGACTGGAAATGTATACTAAGACAGTTGCAAAACATCCAGTTTAAAATTCCAGGAAAAACTTGTTACCATCCAAACGGAAGGAAACTTAAAAAGAAGATGAGTGTCACGGAGAAATGTTAAAAGTCCTGGGTAAACTCATACTAAGAAGAGAGAGGTGGAGGCAGTTTGAATGTTTAACTCCGGGACTACTTGTTCTATACAGAGTCTCGAGGATTGCCAGTTGCTGGGGAGTGCGAGCCCTCAGCAGCATTTTAAAATTATTATATTCGACATTTACTTTTCGTTTTTTAGCAGGCTCTCGAATATTAGAAAATTCTGGAATAGATCACTTGGCCCGGTGCGATAGGTGACGCTTCAGCGACAGTCGATGAAAGCTGTTAGTAGCCTCCGAGAGGCACCGACATATTTCCACTGACATCAGTCCAATCTATCCTTATATCTAACAAGAGAAAAATGCGCCGAAGTTTCTTCGGCTCATCTGAGTTTTCTGTACAGCCGCTACAGCGTATAATCAACGCCACCGAAAATATATCTATCTTTCGGTGGTCTCGGTATAATGCTGTATGAGCCGCGGCCCATGAAACTTTAACCAGGGCCCGGTGGTGCCCTATCCTATATCGTTGCCAGAAGAACGATTATGGCTAACTTTAACCTTAAATCAAATAAAAACTACTGAGGCTAGAGGGCTGTAATTTGGAATGTTACGTGATTGGAGGGTGGATGATCAACACACCAATTTGCAGCCCTCTGGCCTCAATAGTTTTTAAGATCTGAGGGCGGACAGAAAAAGTGCGGACAGAATAAAGTGCAGACGGACAGATAAAGCCGGCACAATAGTTTTCTTTTACAGAAAACTAAAAAGGGAACCTCTGGTAAAGGTTTAGTGGGTATGACGTGGCTTTTTGAAGCAGGACAATATTGTCGTATTCATGGATTAATTTCGGTAGAGAAGGAATCATTATGAATAAAACGAAGACGCGAGTAAAACTGGCATTTATGTGACTGTTGGAGACCATTTTCTGCGAGAATTTATTGAGAACTTATTTAACTGATTATAAAACATTCTGGAAGGGAAATTATTACCAGAAAAATATTTATATAAAAATGAAATTTCTTTGTGAAAGTCAGAACAGTTCGAGATTAGGGAGTAAGCCCTGTGGAGGAGAGTATTTAAGGAGTTCAACTTAAAATTAAAACAACAGAAGCTGTAAAAATTCATGCATAAGTTGGCAAAGTTCTTTTTTTTTTCCTAAAAACAGAGGCAAGACATCTAATAGCATCACGTGATACCAGAGTGTCCAGGAAGGGGAGTTGCTTACCATTCTCATACTCTAATGTAAATCTTATATTGGGGTGGGCCGAGTTGTCAGATTCCAAGAAGGCATCGGCCTGGTCCCTGTTCCTGAGGAGGAGAAGGGTATCAACCACATGCCGGTTATAAAATAATGGATGGTAAGCCAGGGGGCAAATATCCAGCAACTGCTCCTCTGGATAACATCAAAATCTCTTAGCAAAAACGGGTTCCAGTAGGCTTCCCATTGCCATCCCGTCAATCTGAGAATAAGACATTGTTAAAAAAATTCGCATCGATTGTCACAGAGGCGTCAGCTGTCGTATTGGGTCCAGACATCTGATCCGGAATTTTCTAGTATTCGAAAGCATGTGAAAAAACGAACAGTAAATATGGAATATAATCAGTTTAAAATGCTATTGAGGGGCCGTACTCCCAACAGCTGGCAATCCTCAAACTGCCTCCAACCATCTTTTCTTAGCACAAATCCTCTTTCC
>JANJGK010000019.1:44972823-44979895 GCA_039081455.1 Macrobrachium rosenbergii
ATTCTCTTTTTTTCTTTTGCAACAAAACCTTTAAAACTTCCTTCTGGTAAAAGAGTGATTATCAGAATTCCGTCCTTTGACCTTTTCTCCCTTTTATCGTCGTCCTCTGTTCTACTTCTTTACCTATTCATGCTTTAGCTGATGATTCAAACCGCCATTTTACTTATTCCCGCTCTAATAGTCTTGACCTTTTCAATTCATTCTGATCTTGGAGCATCTAGAGAACCAATAAAACACTTGTCAAAATCTTCAAATATATTCTGCGATATTCTAAATGAGCTTTTCAAGTTCTCCCGTACGTTGGAGATACAGGATTTTTCCAACTTACCTAGAGGTATATTTCCGTAACGGATAAATCTGTTTCTGAAAAATCGGAGACACGGATGAAATGTCAGTATGTTGGTCTAATTTGTCCCTTTTTGGATCATTCTTTCATATTACAGGTGAATACTTCTTTGTGTAGTTCCTACACATGTTTAAAAGTAAGGTAAATGGTACACTGAAAAACACAAGTATTACTTCAACTTTCAATGTTCTTGCTCTCCGGTCAAGGAAAGCCTCTTTCTACCTCTTTTCTAAAGGTATAATTTCAGTCAGTGATTTGAGCCAAAGAGTAATTCTGCAGCGTGTCAGGCGACCTCGCTACACCCGTCAGACCGCCTACTCCAGCATTTCTTCTCGAAATATCTATTTCCTAGATTGTGCAGTTCAGCGGCTGTTTATTGCTCTATACTACTCAGTTTTGAAATTCCTTTCCTGCTGTTATGTTTCCCCTGCCCTTATTATATATATATATATATATATATATATATATATATATATATATATATATATATATATATATATATATATATATATACATATATATATATATACATATATATATATATATATATATATATATATATATATATATATATATATATATATATATATATATATATATATATATTTTGAAAAAGCTAGTCGACCACTTCTTGGCTAATCCCCTTCATCTATCTTTCCTTCAACATCTTGTTTCATTCCAACAGATAGAGGTTAATACTTACGGTTCGCCCACCCCATCGGCTTACAGAGTTGAAAGACAGGAACAAAAAGAAAGATAATTTCGATAGATACCCCCAACAAATGCTTTACGAGAGAAGACCGTGGGCACGAAGATGATTAGTTTAGTACTGAAGTCCTTTGCAATAATCTGAACTGTAACAGAACTTGAGGATTCGAGGCACAAATGAGACGTACCACCATGAAGTGCCTAATGCTGCTTCCTGAGTCGTGAAATCGCCTTCATATTATCCGTAACCATTGTTAATATTAAGAAAAAGACAATAATTCATTAAAGTTCATTATTAAGTGAAGATTTAGGACATATCTGAGAGTATATATATATATATATATATATATATATATATATATATATATATATATATATATATATATATATATATATATATATATATATATATATATATATATGTATACACGTGTGAGTGTATTATGGATAATAATTACAGTACGGATTATATCATAAGAAAATGTCTCCTTCATCTTCAAGCATTATGCCACCATACTTTACACGAAGCTAATAGACACACAAAACAGAGGAAATCATTAGCAAAATACCAGCCTTCGATTTTGCTGTCAATATTGGCCACTTGTTGCTAAGACTAGCGGCAAGATACTAAAAAAATAATCCGGTTACACAGATTGCAGGAATGGTGATAACTGCCAATAACCACGTTTATGTAGCCCAGTAACACATTTTATATTTATATGAAAATGCAAATCAGGTTGATGCTCATGTAAATTAATGTGAGGTTATGTGTCCTTTTTTGTTTTCCGTAAAAGAAAACTATTGTGCCGGCTTTGTCTGTCCGTCCGCACTTTTTCTGTCTGCCCTCAGATCTTGAAAGCTACTGAGGCTAGAGGGCTGCAAATTGGTATTTGATTATCCACCCTCCAATCATCTGACATACCAAATCGCAGCCTTCTAGCCTCAGTAGTTTTTTTTATTTAAGGTTAAACTTAGCCATAAACGTGCGTCTGGCAACGATATAGGGCATGCCACCACCGGGCAGTGGTTAAAGTTTCATGGGCCGTGGCTCATACAGCATTATACCGAGACCACAGAGAGATAGATCTATTTTCGGTGGCGTTGATTATACACTGTACAGAAACTTCGGCGCATTTGTTGCTTGTTTTTATGATTTCCATCTACATTACAGGAAGCCGAACTTGGTCTCACCTACTGTAGTTTTCAACCCCAGAAACAGTGTCTGTCTTGAGAAACTGAAATATGGTTTATAAGTATCATAGAACGATAGGAATGAAGTGTCGAAAGATGGAAAGGAAGGCGTTGGTTCTGAATAATTTCTACGAGCAATAACTCGAATAACCAGAGGAGTGGATTACGAATATTAATATTGCAAATATGAGAGTATGGGTGGCAGCTGGAGTTTTGCTAGAGTGTGGCTGCCTTTTTCAACATGGGTGAAAACTGACTGTCACGCTTTTATTAAGAGCGATAAATCCCTGCCAAAAACAATAACCCCATTCCATTGCTCTGCAACAACGAGATTGCGTGAAGGCAGCCCACCGCCTTCTGGCCAGAGTAAGAAGGGAATAGCTATTCACCAGAAAGGGAGGCCTGGAGTCAGGATGCATGCAAATGCTCGCCAATATCCCCTTTGCAATGATCAGCAATATTAAAAAAAAAACGAAGAAAACTTTCTTACCCGATTTTTTTTTTATTTTTTTTTTTAGTTGGATGGACTTGCCAATTCCTTCGCAGGGCCTTTAGTTCACTTCTCCGATCCGTTCTCTATTTTTCCACATACGGTTTTCCAGCGTTTTAGAAGCTTGCCTTAAAAGTAAATGATCTTTTAGCTTTTTATATCAATATTACCCCATACAAATGGGAAAAAAAGCACGTTAAAAAAAATGATTTGATAACATTTCTCACTGTAGTTGGACAAGATATCTACAGTGCAATATGAACTCAATAATCAAATGAATCAAGTTATCCGTCGAATATACATGACGCACCAACATTACCACACTGCAAATCTGAAGCATGACTCATTGTAAGACTTTACTGAGAAATAATGAGGAAGTCAAAGTAAGCTTATATATCCTCTATCCCCATTTTCAGTTTTCTGTAAAAAAAAAACTATCGTGCCGGCTTTGTCTGTCCGTCCACACTTTTTCTGTCCGCCTTCAGATCTTAAAAACTACCTAGGCTAGATGGCTGCAAATTGGTATTTTGATCATCCACCCTACAATCATTAAACATACCAAATTGCAGCCCTCTAGCCTCGGTAGTTTTGTTTTAATTAAGGTTAATGTTAGCTATAATCGTACTTCTGGCAGTGCTACAGGCCCCATCAACATAGGCCACCACCTGACCGTGGCAATGTTTCATGGGCCGTGGCTAAGAGTTTTATGGGCCGTGGCTGAGGCCACCACCGAACAGAAAACTCGACTGTGCCAAAGAAACTTCGGCGCATTTTTTATTTTTTTTTTTAGGCACAGCACAAAGGCCGGAATCATTCCCAAAAGTATCTTTAATTTCCAAAAGAGTTTCCATCCTCAGAAACGCCATCTTTCTTATGAACCTGAGAAGTATTGTACGTAATTAATTTGTACGTAATGACTTTGATGTTAATGAAGAGTCGGAAGATGGACGGGAGGCGCTGGTTCAGAATAATTTCTTCAAAGGATAACTCAAATATCCAGTGAAATGGATTATAAACATTAGGGTACGTGCCCGCTTCAGTAAAACGACATCAACACGCGTCATCACCTCATCGCACTAGCATCGCAATTTGGCTGAATAAAAGCCAGCGACTTATCGGTGGTTCCTAATCAGTGCTTCATATGATAATACAGCATTTGACAAAGGTTTGTTCAGCTCTTAAGTTAGTTAACTTGTTTTCAATTTGTACGTGATATATATATATGCAATGGTTTTCCGACGCGTGCTTATGACATATTTTACTGTAGTATGGTCGCACCCTTAGTATCACAAAAATGGGCGTGTGCGTGATACCGTACTTTGACGTGAATGAGACTATGGCTGGCAGCAAAATTTTTCCCTGCGCACGGCTGCCTTCTATTTTAAACAAGAGCGAAAACTGACTGTTACGCTTTTATTAGAGGCGATAAATTCCTGCCAGAACAATAACCGCATTCCATTGCTCTGCAACAACGAGATTGCATGAAGGCAGCCCACCGCCTTCTGGCCAGAGTAAGAAGGGAGTAGCTATTCGCCAGAAGGGGGAGGCCTGAACAGAATGCATGCAAATGCTCGCCAATATCCCCTTTGCAACGATCAACAATATCAAAAAAAAAAAAAAAAAAAAGCGAAGGAAACTTTCTTACCCCCACCAAATTAAGGTTCTTTTTTTTTTTAAGATGTTAGAAAGACTTATCGTTTTCTATTTTGTATCTTTCTTTCCTAGATCTCCCTTTTTCTTGCGAATTCCAGTGCAGAAACTTTTGTGAATTTCTCCTAACCGTTTTTTTTCTGTTTCCCAATATGGTCATTCAGCGCGTCGGAAGCTTGTTTTTTTTTTTTTTTTATAATATTACAATATTGATATTTATATTTTTCGCAGTAACTAGATAAAGATATGAGTCATTCAAAAGAGTAGATCGTTTATCCTAAAGTGAAAAATAGTATCAAACTAACTGAATAAAGATATCATTTAAAATATATCAAACCAAGAATGCGGCATTTTAAATCGACGGAAAGACATGCTCATCAGTAGACTAAACAAGTAAAAAATGCGCCGAAGTTTCTTGGTCGCAGTCGAGTTTTCTGTACAGCGTATAATGATATATGAGACTCTCGATATGCTGCAGTGTGAAACTCTCAGCTACGACCGGGGCAGCGCTCAGTTGCTCCCCAGCGAAGGTGCGTCGGCGACGCCTCTGGAATTGGACTCGGTAGTGCAAGACGCACGATCCATGGCTATCCTTAACCTTAAACAAAATAAAAAGTACTGAGGCTAGTGGGTTGCAATTTGGTATGTTTGATGATTGGAGGGTGAATGATCAACACCCCAATTTGTAACCCTCTAGCCTCGGTAGTTTTTAAGATATGAGGACGGCCAGAAAAAGTGCGGACGGATAGACGAAACCATCTCAATGGTTTCCTTTTACAGAAAACTAAAAAAGATTGAAGTTAAATTCGGTACAAGGCATTTTATATTCTTTATATACTGAAAATTATTTTCTACATTGGGGATTACGAGGTATCCATTGCCTAAAAGCATAGAACTGTTTAGAAGGACCAAATATTAGGCAAAAAGAAACTTCAACACAAACAGAATTATAACAATAGTAAAATGATAAGGGGAACCACCACAATAATAATAATAATAAAATAACAATCATAGAAGGATATTAAGGCAGACAAAAGAAAATCCGTTCCTTTCGCCCATTCTGTAACAAACAACTTTTACAATCTCTCCATTCGAACCCCGAGAGCGGATAACCAACAGTAGCGGGGGAAATTTCCCGAGAAGTCATCCTCGGCCATTAAACTTGTGAATGTAATTAAAGTTCTTGCATAAATTCTGAGTGAACGGGTGTTGCTTGACTAGGAAAAATAATTAAGGATTGCAGAGCGGATAATGCAAGCAACGCCAAATAACCGCTGGAAAGGAAATTGAAATGGGAACTGGCGCTAATGAAGACTTAAAAATGAACGGATATGAAACAGAAGGAACATTGGAACTGAGATTGATAGAATTATTTGGGCATAGAAAATGAAATAAAGTTTGCTGTGGCCATAGAAGAGACTTGCTTATTCAACATTATCTAACAGATGAATTAAGTAACGTGAATATTGAAGCACAAGAGCCCCCCAAAAATACTCATAGTCAATTTATTATTTGGAGAAATAAAAAAAAAATTTAGATTAACGTTTATATCGGAGTCAATGTGAAAGCTAGTACATGACGAGATAGTACTGCAAAAAAGATGTAGATTCGAGGTAGATCGCTGAATCCTTAAAGTTACCTTATAACAAAACCAGATAAACACAATCACCTCTCTCTCTCTCTCTCTCTCTCTCTCTCTCTCTCTCTCTCTCTCTCTCTCTCTCTCTAAGGAATCTATGAACTTTGGAATGTCGTGGGTCTTTTTTTTTTTTAAATTGATTTCCACAGCTTTGAGTTAGCTGACTGGGCACATATTTCTATACGATGAGAACTTTTAGAGTCAATGACCACTGTTATGGTGGCGTCAGAATATGGTGACAAGTCAAATGACATAATTAGTTAGGGATCTCAGTTACTGCCTAATTATGTAAAGATTAATTTTATAAGCTTGCATGACAACACGCCATGGAAAAACATGAAGCATGTAAAAAAAAAAGATCTATTTATCCTGCAAATTATTGTTATTGGATATTGAATGCTATATATATATATATATATATATATATATATATATATATATATATATATATATATATATATATATATATATATATATACATATACATATACATATACATGAACATATATAACATAGAGTTACGGAACAGAAAACAGCCAAAGACAGAAACGTCCAAAACCTTAAATATAAAAAAAAGTAATAAACACAGACCACTCGCATGCTACCATACATATCCCTCTGTCTTTCTGGAGTTAATGGAAAACCGGGAGGGGGAAATGCCATTTTGGCTGGTGAAAAGGAAACGGAGACGAAGCGAGGGGTCCCAAATACTTTCTATACCATTCGGAGTCTGGGGAAACAAATTGAGAGAATATTTTGCTTGAGTCCTGCAAGAAAATGGGAGAAATCTATTCTTTACAAGAAGTTTTGTGCTTCGATTTTTTTTGTTATTTCATGTAATGCGAGTGCAGTTGTGCAGTTTCTAATGCTAAAATATAAATGTTGCAGAAAAGTGCTTGAATCCTGCAAGAAAAAGATAGAAATCTATTCTTTACGAGAAATTTTGTGCTTCGATTTTTTGTTATTTCATGTAATGCGAGTGCAGTTGTATAGTTTCTAATGCTAAAATATAAATGTTGCAGGAAAAAGGCTGTAATTTCCTTACACA
>JANJGK010000019.1:44982495-44987495 GCA_039081455.1 Macrobrachium rosenbergii
ACTGATTGAATCATTCTAATGAAAAATGGTATTATGTATATCAGTGTTAATAGATGTCTAGGTTATAGTTTTCAGTTTTGTTCTTCCATGTAAATTATTTGTCATTTTCCATTTCTAATCTGAGCTCTTTATAATAACTTTTTAGAAACCGCCAATACGTGTAAAAAGTAATTTAACTGCTGTGTTAACTTGCTGTATTTTTATTTTGTTACATTTACCAATTTTTTTTTAATCTTTCGAGTTCATGGTACTGATGTGTTGGATATTGGAAGTCTGGTTATTTGATTGCAATCAAGTTCATGAATAACAATTTCAGTAAGACACTCCTTTAGGCTGAGATTATCATCTGATATGTACCAGAGTCACTGGGCTAGTTTATGTCATGAGATAAAACTATTAATCATTGCAAATTTAGATTGTCACACCTTCCATAATCCTCAGATTCCTCTACGAAAAAACGAATATTTTGTTCGATGTGACGTCAGAAACGGAGAAATAGCGGGCAAAGTTCTGTATACGTTTTTTCGTATGATTTTCGAAGTAAAGAGGCTTTGCTCGTTGCTCGTTAAGATTGGGGGATGGGTTTGGAGAAGTCGTTGTCTGACGTACGACGTTACGCTGTTCATCAGTGTCAATGAACTATCATTTCTGTTATTCCAACATTTACACATGTCCAAGATTTACTGGTCTCGTGAGTTTACTTTGAGCTTTATAGTTACATCACCAACACCCATGCCTTTGGGATGTGAGAAGCGATGTATGTAACGGTCCATTTTCTCGTACATCAATCACTCTTGCTGCCGTCAACACCAGGCTCTCACTATTCAACTGTCATCGTTTGGACACCAGCATACAAACCTTTACCGATCTTTGCTTGATAAGAATCAAAGTTCGATCGCGCGGGCGCAGCCTTACTTTCCGAACAACTCCAGAGAGGCAAAGATACAAAAAGTCCCAAAGAATATAAAAAGAAAAAAAAAAAGCTTTACTAGTTTAATGCAAGTAGCTAAAGGCCAACAATAATTACATTGATTGGGTCGTAATTTCTCTTCCTGGAATATCGAAAGAGATAAACGACTGAATTTAAGACCTATTATAAAATCATAGCTGTAATAGATCGCTCTGTCCTGTTATCAGACGAACTGAGCTCCTGTGTCTGTAATTACTTTACTTAAATTAGAGTCGAGTTTCTTGGAAAGTAACAGGCATTAGGAATAACTGAAGAATAGATTTAATCACGTTTTGCAAAAGCAAATTAGTAGTCACAGTCTTCATTACTCACTAGATTATTTACCGATTTCCACTTAGGTCTGTAAAGTTAACTGATCAAACTGCAGGAACTTCTGCAACAGATATAACTGTGGCCTTGAACTTTTAAGACAGCTATTCCAACCTGCCCTTTTACTTGGGAGAAATTGTTTCAACACAGCTACACGATATTCCTTGCCTGGTTCAGCACGAAAGTTACAGGGAGATTACAGTTCACAGCCCGAAGGAAAATGGAAATTGTATCAGTTAACTTTGTTTTTTGGAAAGAGGATTTTGATAGCCACTCCTTTTAAAGTCACTGGCGCAGCGACTGAAATTGGCCTGTGGGGGACTCTCTCTCTCTCTCTCTCTCTCTCTCTCTCTCTCTCTCTCTCTCTCTCTCTCTCTCCTTCACTTCTTTGGATGTATATCCTTTTGAAACGGGAGCAGTTTCCTTTCATGTTCCTCTATCTCATATTTCCTTGGACGCTGAACACCTCTACCCCCAATCCCTTTTCAGACTCTGGTCTTTGAGCCCATTGAGTCAAACTTGTTCCTTGGCCCTTTTCTCCAATCTTCCCCGAAAAACGGTTTTAATGGTCCGGCCTCCCGCGGACATGCTCTTAGATACATGCGCATATTCACAGGATACCAATAAGAGATGAAAATACGGTGAATATCTTCAGACGAAAAGGGGAAGAACGATGCGATGGTCAAAAGCACTTATTACAGAGTTTCGATAAGACTCTGTCAAAGTTCTATTCACATCCATTTTCTTTTTCAATAGCGTGAATAGCGCATAATAAATATAATTATGTACATAATTATTAAGTAAAATGCTTGCCATTAATCTTAGCCTAAATACATCCTCAGAGTAAAAATGTAAACCTTAAGGAAATTTCATTTACTGGAAATTATTTTACGATAAATTATCAAGCCGAGAAGATTTCGTTGTCTGTGTAAACTACCGAATACGTAAATTTGTGGTCAATCATTTTCCTTCATAAAACTTTTGTGTTCGTTGAAAAAAAAAATCACTGTAAAAGCGCTTGGAGAATGATTAATGAAGAAACCATTAAAATTTCTATGCAAACCTAAAAAGCCTATGTTTTTATCCATAATTAGATTCTTGCTGGTCTTTCAGAGAGAGAGAGAGAGAGAGAGAGAGGAGAGAGAGAGAGAGAGAGAGAGAGAGAGAGAGAGAGGGCATGCAGGCAGTTTAGTATGAAGTGTTGAGATTTCTTTTCACCACATTCAAGAGGTGTATAAACATTCGAGTTGTGTGGTTCTTTACCTTACACTTCATATTTCCTCATTTCACCTTGTGACTGCTTTACTTCTTATTCGCGAGATTTGAAAAGCTCTAGCTTCAGAAAATATTTCACACCGGGATTAGTGAAAGTTTCTTTTTTTTTATTTAACAATGTAGTCATGCTCTGTAAAAATCATTAATTTACCCTGAGGAATGAAAATAGCAATTAATTTGATTTCCACGATGCACGTTCACTTTAATTTAAATTCTTCTTGTTCACTGATTGAATTGATTGAATATATAATTTAGGCCAAAGGCCAAGCGCTGGACCTCTGAGGTCATTCAGTGCTGAAACGGAAATTGACAGAAATAGGTTTAAAAGGTGTAACAGGAGGATAACCTCGCAGTTGCACTATGAATCATTGTTAGGAGAGGGTGGAAAGTAAGATGGAAGAAAGAGAGTAAAATAAAAGAAAGGGGATGTAGCTAGGGGCCGAAGGCACGCTGCAAGGAATCTTAAGTAATGCCTAAAGTGCGCCGCATGAGGTGCACTGGCGGCACTAACCCCTAAGTGTTTTCTTGTTAAGTCTTGTGTGCCTAAATATGTCATTTTCCACGCACCGCAGGGCAAATAGGGCCTGTTGCAAATATAAAGCTTTGTTCACTAAAGGTGTGATAGCGTTTGATGAAAATCTCAGCTGCAAAATAATTAACACAAAATTACCTGGTAACTAAATCACGTGTTTTACACATGTCATTATCAGAAATTCTTATTAAGGGAACGAACTTCTCTCCTTTCCATTTTTGCAAAACGACTTTCCAATTCTCAGAACGCATAACAAAACGAGAAGTTTGTAACCCCAACCACGAAGTTTGTAAACACAAATCAATCGCACAACTTCAAGCATATCTATCCCAGGCATCGACACTGCCTGCTAGAAATCACTCGCCCTAACCGATACGCACCTCGGAACTTCGCAGATAAAGAAAAGCAAAACGAATTTGACATTTATTATTGTCCGGGAATGGATTTTAATGGCGAGGCGTTTTCTCCATCCCAATTAAGAGAAATTCCAACTTTACGAGAACCAGACGGCTCTCATTAGGAAAAGTTTATTCTCACAGATGGAGCTTCTACTTGAGCATCCTCGATGATGCATTTACTTATGCTTGCTTGCTTGCTTGCTTGCTTTCGAAAAAATAAAATGACGAAAAAGATCTATGCCTTCATTGAAATATTTTAAAGAAGTGGATATATATATATATATATATATATATATATATATATATATATATATATATATATATATATATATATATATATATATATATAAAAGCTTTAATAGAAATATATAAGAATGACAGATAGTTCCGGATTTTTTCATTTACGCCAAAGTTATAAAACTTTGACGTAAAAGTTATTAAAAACATACCAGTCCCAAGCTAATATTAAAGAGGTGGCCTTAGCGTACAGTCAACGCCTTCCAAAAACCACCATAAGCGTTAATCAAACTAGCTATTAAAATCATTATCATTTATTCTCGTGACGTTTGGAATTAGTATTGCAGTGCAGTCGATTGCTAATAGGTTTGAAACGAAAGGTGTGATTCTCAAGTTTAGTACTTTGTTAGATCTCTTTATATATTAAATTTCAAGTAACTGAAGTTTATCCGCCTTATATCTTATGTTTTTCCTGGAATGTCTTGTACGACATCGACGCCACAAATTGCAAAGTCTAAAGTATAGAGAAAAAGTGAAGAACAATCTCCTATTATCAGCGGCGGGGAAAAATTGTGAAGGCTGTATACGTTAAATATCATGAAACTTTATCACCAATGTATATGAATACTCATGAGTCCAGCTTAGAATTTTTCCATATACTTTAGACCTTGTTTTCTGTGATGTCGATGTTCTACAAGTTATTTTAGGTAAAGCATCAGATATAAAGCTTAAAATAGCCTCGATTAAGCTTCATTTATGTGAAACTTAATATATAAAGAGATCTAAAAAACTTGAGAATCACACTCTTCTTATTAAAAACTATTTATAATCGACTACACTGCAATACCAATTCCAAACGTAGCGACAATAAATGGAAATGACTTTAATTACTAGTCTGATTAACGCTTAATGCTTGATTTTGGAAGGCGTTCACTATACGCTCAGGCCATCTCTTTAATATGCACTTGAGACTAGTATATATATATATATATATATATATTTATATTATATATATATATATATATATATATATATATATATATATAAATCACATATACCCGCAAAGAACAATACCGACAAACATGCAGACCATAAGTGACTACAAATCCACACCTAACAGGTGTCAGGAAGGAGGAGTAAAAACTCATTAATACTGCTGCAACTGCCATAACCTGAATATCGGTCAAGCCATGTATAAACCTGATCCTCTACCTTCAAAAGAAATTTGCAAAATGTTTAAGTTTTAAGAAAGGCAATAGAGATGTATGGAATACGGATC
>JANJGK010000019.1:44989995-44994995 GCA_039081455.1 Macrobrachium rosenbergii
CTGGCAAACTAATGTCAATAATATTGAACTACAGTATTTCATGAAAAGAAACTCTCTATTGTTAAATGACCTATCCAGTCTTAGATAACCCTTGAATATCACTACTATAGACACATGGAGAAAAGATATTTCTTTATTGGTATATTCATAAAATGTATATATATATATACATATATATATATATATATATATATATATATATATATATATATATATATATATATATATATATATATATATATATATATAATTTTAACGATTTTTCTCTTCCATAAGGTTCAGAAGACTGGAGTAACAGTGAACGAAAGAGAGCGAGAGAGAGAGAGAAAAAAGCCAAGGATGCATTTGTAATGCAATTAACAAGTTCATTATTTATATTTAAAGGAAAAACAAAACTTCCATCGATTACGAAGTTCAATTTCCTCTTCCATAAGGATCAGAGATTGGAGTAACAGTGAGTAAAAGAGAGCGAGAAAGAGAGAAAGCAAGGTCATGGATACATTTGTAAAGTAATTAACAATTTCATCACTTATATTTAAAGGAAAAACAAAAATGACATCGATTACGAAGTTCAGGTATTAATAGCAGGTGACGGGAAAAAGTTCCTAATGAGACCCGACTTGTTCTGGCAAAGTTAGGAATCCTCCTAATTGGAATGACGAAAATTATGTGTGATTAGAAAGGCCTTTCATTCTAGGATTTAATGGAATAAACAGTAAATAGCAGCACAGGCATCTACGCAACTTGTACGTGAAGTGATGTATTTCTCATGAGCTGCTGTGAGAAGCAACGATAACTTCTGCTAACAAGTGGTTAACAGTCTTTTCATTTGGTTGTAAGTTAATTGGTCATTGATCATTTATATATATACATATATATATATATATATATATATATATATATATATATATATATATATATATATAACTATACGCATATATGTACATTATATATATACATATACATATATACACATACAAACACACATATATGCATATATATATATATATATATATATATATATGTATATTATATATATATATATATATATATATATATATATATATATATATATATATATATATATATATATATATATATATATATATATATATATATATATACATATATTCAGTTTACTTCGCAGTCGTATCGATAAACCTATTCTTTGAGCCACTTACTTTTTAACTGAAAAATTCTAGCACACACTTCTGTTTTTGAGGGCAGTCTTTGTCTCGTGAAAAATAACAAAAAGAGAACGTCAGTATTCACACCACGAAAAAATGCAATTTTGTTTTTTCTCCTGAACACAAGAGAAAGCATCTGGCTTTTCCGAGGAAGAAATTGCACTTTCACACTGTGGCTGCAAGAGATTGAAGAAAAGCTGCGAGTCAATTCTTTCCCATGTATTTTAATATTCGAAGAAGTCTACATATTAATTGAAAAGCTGCACTAAATTACATATTTTGAAAGCAGGAGAGAAGGAAGACTAATTAAAACTCGATTGCAGGATTTTGAAAATGAGCAATCCTTGACATGTATGGCGGTGATTAAATAAGGTTATAGACATTAGAACTTTTAAAATATAATTTCATATCAAAATCTAATCTACGGATAATCACAGGAATTGAAACCATAAAAATATCCAGAATATTAATGCATATAATACTAGAACAAAACATATACGACACATTTTGTATATAAATTATATGGGTAATAGATAAAACCTCTTTTTCTTTACCATTTTAGCAGCTGACAAAAACATTTTCTAATTAAATCCATGACAATAGCATTCAAGAACTGCAACGTCACTTGCAGTGTCATGTATCCCAAGCGTGATTGAGATTTGTTCGTCAGGAAACTTGATATTTCAAGGATTCAGCTTTTATGACGTATCTAGTAATCGCCAGATGTACAGGTAGATCTTTTTCATATAATATCCTTCCTTTAATAGGTCCGGTTAGTGTTACCAGCCTTGTTAAGGAAAGTCAATGTCTTTTGTGCATTTACAGAGCCAGTGGGTAAAAGGAAGTGACATTTACAAGGGAATTTCATGGGTAGATTGAATAAAGGGAATGCTATAATACCCAAGGTCTAGACCTTGATAATGCCCGTCGTGAACAAAAATAAACGTCATAAAAATATATTGTGCATAAAAAAAGTTGACAATGAAGCACATTTAGAAGTATTAAGAACATTTTGTGTGTATATAGATTCTGTTGAGTTTGTTTTGTATATATATATATGTGTTGTGTGTGTGTATGTGTATATATATATATATATATATATATATATATATATATATATATATATATATATATATATATATATATATATATATAACATGGCTACAACACATTATTAGAGATAATTCTGATGAAATTTTTCATTTGAACCTATTTTTATCTTAAAAACTGATGCATACTTCGTAATCTTCACCGCCTACATATTTCACATTCCGCATGATGTATGCAAGAAATATTAATGAAATAATATTCTATTTACATCAAACCCTAAATGGCACTCGAATTCCACGAGGAAAAAATATCATTAGAATTCTTTCTAATAACGTGTTGTAAACATCTTTTATGTATAAATTAAATCCATAATTATAAATGTATACGGTAAAAAGGATTTATTTTCAGATATCTGGATTAAAGCCTAGCACCATTATAATATTCTTTTATGTAATAGGATGGCATTATATTCACCAGATTTAAAGGATTAGTGGTTAACGCAACTTCTCGTGACTGGGACCCATAACAAAGACTTTATAATATTGGTTTTCATAAGATGCCCGGAATTTTTTGGCACCAAAATTCCTTTCCATTTATGATTCAGAATTCTAGCAGCAGAGTATTCGTTGGAATTAATAATCCTGGACTTGGGTCTTGTTCCCCATCAAATAAATTTGGTCCAGGAATTTCAGGAAGGAATGAATGTTTCGCCCACAATCGCCCCACGCTCTCTCTCTCTCTCTCTCTCTCTCTCTCTCTCGTGCTATATCCTAAAATATTGTTTCATTAAAATTATATTGCAATATTTGCAATATTCATACAATTTCCTTGACTCCACTTACTCTTTCTTGTTGCGCGCGCGCGCGTGTGTGTGTGTGTGGGGTTGTGTGAGTGTATATGTACAAGAGTTCTTAAGTATAATATTGCAATATTACTAAAATTTAAAACACACAATTGTGTCCTATTTAGAAATATCGGGGAAGGAAAATTACAATACAAGTTTAATCGAAAACCCATCATATAACAGATTAAATATTCTAAAAGTTTCCAGCTAGCGGTCAAAAACTCTCTCTCTCTCTCTCTCTCTCTCTCTCTCTCTCTCTCTCTCTCTCTCTCTCTCTCTCTCTCTCTCTCTGTGTGTCAAGGATAATAGGGTTCCTGACTTTTTCTAATCATATAAGAATTTACTTCCACATTCACAAATAGACAAAGTTAATTTCTTTATTTCGAAGGCAATAATCGGATAAAATTGAGAATAAATTATTTGGCGTTAAAACTGAACTTTGAAAGTGTTAAAGAATGATTCTGCCATTTTATTAAGTTTGAAAGTTAATCAGATTTTATAGATAATAAATATTACAATTAATATCAGTAAATTTTAATCCTTAAATACCTAACACACAAGTTGTGTACGACTCAGAGTTCACAATGCTTTAGGCTTGGCGTGACTGGCACGGTGCAATGTCAGTTAACACGGTTTAGTACCTACGCGTTCAGTAATTGGACAGAGTAATGGCAGTACACGGGTAGTTGAATTTACAGGCTTTAGGGTAAATCATAAAGAAGTAACTATTTACCTTTTGTAAATAACTGTGATGCATTTATTCTGAAAATAAGTAGATTGCAGGCGAACGTTGTCACGCTCTTTTTGCTGATATTATTGAGAACATGTTTTTGGAAATAAATAAGAGTTGTATACCAACTATTGTATCTATTTTATATAGTGTGCGTCCGAAACATAAGTCTTTATAATACACACACACATATATACATACATATACATACATATATACACATTATATATAAATACATACAGTATATATACATATATATAAACAAACATACATATACATTATGTATACATATATATGTATATGTATGTATATGTATACTGTATATTTATATATGTATACATACATACATATATACATTATATATATATGTATGTGTGTGCGTTTGCTTCTTATTTTTTGTACCTCTCAACACGTGCAATATCTCAGCCGTAAATATGAAGCTTGAGTTTTAGGTTGACCGTGAGAGAGAGAGAGAGAGAGAGAGAGAGAGAGAGAGAGAGAGAGAGAGAGAGAGAGAGAGAGAGAGAGAGAGAGAGCCGGATGGACAGAGAGAACATAATTGAGTTTTGGATGGGCACTCTCTCAGAGAAACGCCAGTAAAACCATCCTTTATTTTGATAGGAAATTTACAGAACAGATTTCCCAGGAGGCTATCACAGTCTACGTTTATTTCAGTTCACCTTTTTAATTCTTTTTTTTTCCGCTCCAATAACCCCATCGCTTTTGGCATGCATGCAACTTCTTTGCACACTGGTCCGATTCAATTACTGGTAAGGATTTCCACTACAGTAATCGACATCCATTTTGACAGGAAGGAATGCCCCACACGTTTATCTAACCTGTGATTCTTTACAGAAAAGAGTAAGTTCTAGAGCATATATATATACGCACCTAACTTTTTATACAATATACCAATGTATATCAGTGTGTATGTGGTTGTATGCAAGTGGGGAAATGTGTTCAATTCATTTTAATAAACAATAATTTACATACAGCTGCTCTTTTAGGATGCACTACAAAAGTGGTTTTCAACCAGGGGGGAATTCTCCCCTAGGGAGGGAATTTCAGTTTGCGGAGGAGGAACTGTGACCACAGATTGGCAGGCTCAAACTGGCTCTAGGACCACACAAAACGCAGTGTGCATCGGTACTGAGAGGTCACGCTGGGCTTTCTCGTCGCTAGCTTGTGT
>JANJGK010000019.1:44997495-45022495 GCA_039081455.1 Macrobrachium rosenbergii
TATTATTATTATTATTATTATTATTATTATTATTATTAAACCAACTCTATTACTTTTAAAGTTTTTCCAATCAGTATTATTATTATCATTATTATTATTATTATTATTATTATTATTATTATTATTATTATTATTATTATTATTATTATTATTATTATTATTATTATAATACTAAACCACTTACTCTCACTGATATGAGATGAGAAATATTCAGAGCCAAGGCAAACATCATCCAATATCATTTCCATGATAATATCCGGCAAAGCAAACAGAGTTTTGCCCCCAGGATATTCAAATATCCGAAGAAGGCTGAGCCATCACCCGAGTTCAGATTCTATGGGAGAAGGGAGGCTAATCCACCAAGCCCAATCAGGGACGGTGCTGCCCTGCCAAGCGTAAGTTGACCTAACTTTAGTTTTGTGGAACCGGGAAAGATTTCGTGCTGAACGGGACAAAGGGTAAACGTTCGGGATTTTCTAATCGGGGTAGATTAAGTCAAAGGGGGTTATAGCATTACGCGATTTTCAGGGTACCAGGGATGCCAACACGTTCTTATTTGGTTTGTTGGGCATTTTTACTTTTCCGTAAATGAAAACTATTGTGCCGGCTTTGTCTGTTCATCAGAACTTTATTCTGTTCGCGCTTTTTCTGTCTGAACTTTTTTCTGTCCACACTTTTTCTGTCCGCCCTCAGATCTTAAAAACTCCTGAGGCTAGAGGGATACAAATTGGTGTGTTGATCATCCACTCTCCAATCATCAAACATACCAAATTGCAGCCCTCTAGCCTCAGTAGTTTTTATTTTATTTAAGGTTAAAGTTAGCCATAATCGTGCTTCTGGCAACGATATAGGATAGGCCACCACCGGGCCGCGTTTAAAGTTTTGTAGGCCGCGGCTCATAAAGCATTTTACCGAGACCACCGAAAGATATTTTCAGTGGCCTTCATTATACGCTGTAGCGGCTGTACAGAAAACTTGATTGCGCCGAATTTTCTTCGGCGCATTTTTTCCTTGTTGTTTTAGCATTGCTATAAATTTTCGTTATTTCTTGCGAACTTCTTTTTATATTTATATCAGAACTTCAACTTTATTTTAAGTATATAACGTAGTCTTCGACTTGGATGACAAAGGTTACAATCACGGACAATTGTTTTGACAAACTGATCTAGATTCATATCATCGCTTTGGGATTTTTCAACATTTATATCAAGCTGCAAGAGATTTTAATTTTGCACCGTTTTTGACAGGTTGCTCAAAATTAATGTCATGGCATGGATATATTATTTTTTTTTTTTTCGTTTTGAATAGAAATATATTTTTGTAACGTACTGGGGTTTAGTGAAATAATAATTTAACATGAAAATTTTATTTTCAAAGAATACCTTGCTCGTCATATTTAGCAATTATTCTGACATTCTGCTAAAAACTTTCGTTTTAACAGCATTCATATTTTTTTACCGATTACATTTAGTTTAGATGTAGTAAATACAGTTAGAATTATGTAAGTTATGGTACTTAGGCATAAACAAGTTGCTTTTTCCACTGAACTGATTATCTCACCTCTTCATATCTTTATTTCTTGCATGGTTGATATTACGTAAAGCTCACTAAAAATAAATCAAGCGGAAATATAAAAGTTAGTAATCAGAGAACACTTATGCTTGTCCAATAAGAGAAGAAGACTTCTTTATTGCAGGTTTTCCGAAGGAGAAGACTGTTATGAAGGAAGTCTCTATCTAATATAGAAAAGTTTTCCTGTTATAAAAACGCCAAAACGCTTTATCTGGCCAGCCTACGTTCAACGAAATAAGTTACCTCAAGATGGGAATACACACACACATACATACATACATATATATATATGCATTTATGTATGTATAAATATATATATATATATAATATATATATATATATATATATATATATATATATATATATATATATATATACAGTATATACATATACATATATACATATATATACATACACACGCACATATATGTATATAGTATATTACATTAAACCTTTCCCTCAAGAAAAGATAAGACAATTGTCCCTATCATATCTACATATAAACTGCTAAATCATTGGTGATCTCTCGATACAGAACGTCAAACCCCCATATCCACACACACACACACACACACACACACACACACACACACACACACACACACACACACACACACACACACTGCATATTTCCCCCTCTTCTTACATGTACTCTCTTGGTTTCTAAATGGGGATGCCTTCTTGTTCAATACCTCTCTCACCCCATCTAGTCATCCTTTTTCCAGATCATCTTCTCCCTTATCCTAACTTATTAACTCTTATTCTCCATTTTTTCTACATGGCCAAACCATCTCAAAACCCACTGATCCATCTTGTCACCTGAGCTAACCATTTTTTCTCTTCTTAACTCCGTATTTCCCAACCTTTCAGTTCTCCTTATACCACAAGTATTACTTAAACAATCCTTATCTTCAGGTTCTGCATTCTTCCTTTCATTTACATTTGACATCAGCATTATCTTCCATAAGTGAAACTTAGTTTGAATGAACAATTAACATATTTCACCTTTGGCTTCCATAAACACTTCAAGTTTCCTCCCAATCTCATGCAAACATCTGCTACTTTTCTTGCTTTACCTACTTCGTGACTCACCTCTTCTATCAGTCAACCATTAACCAAAACATGTATTCCCAAATAATTATAAAGGTTTGCTTCTTCCATTCTTTCACCAGCCATAATGACATTCATTACTCCATTTTCCTAGTTTTAATTACCCTGGCATCCCTCCCATTGGTCAAGATTACTCTAAACTCTCTTCTCGTGCAAACACTTTCAAACTCTTAAGCTGACCTCTGCGGTGTTTAATCACTATACCATTTAGCACTGTGCCTTTTGCAAACATCATCCATTCCACACCCCATTTATGACTTATCTTCTTAGCTCATAACTGAGCAGTTATTCCTACTGCACTTTCTCCAACTTCTTGCATGGAGACAACATTTTTTTTTTTCTTGTTCCCATATTATTTTACACCAAACAGTCACTCTCCCATCTTCAGGCTTTAACATATACTCCATTTCCACTATTTAAACTTTTTATCACTCACAATTTTGCTCTTTCTACCCTAAATCCTCAAAGAACTTCACATGTCTATTCAATTCTGTCATTAACTTTCTTTAGGTCCACGTAAGTCACATGCATGCAAGCTTCTCACATAGCCGCTTCATAAAAAGCGCTTGGTTCATACACCCTACTCCTCGTTTAACAACGCTTTTCTTCTCGGCTAGCACGCGGTTGGCCCACCGTTCGACTCTCCGACCGGCCAATGAAGAATTAGAGGAATTTGTTTCTGGTGACACAAATTCATTTCTCGTCATAATGTGGTTCGGATTCCACAATAAGCTCTAGGTCCCGTTGCTAGGTAACCAGTTGGTTCTTAGCCGCGTAAAATAAATCTAATCCTTCGGGCCAGCCCTAGGAGAGCTGTTAATCCGCTCAGTGGTCTGGTTAAACTAAGATATACTTAACTTTTTCTTCGTATATCAACTGTACTTTCGTATCATTTATTTGCTCGCTTCTCGCTAAATTTATCCTTAAATAATTTCATTTTTGTTCTCGGTTAAACATTTCATTTCCTCTTCCCACCACTCGCTTCTTCCTTCTCTCTTCCCACATGATAAAACCAAATGTATTTTCTGTGGACTCTAATATAACTATAGTCTTGGATTTTACAGATGTTTTGTCTTTAAATTCGACTTCTTGAATACTAGAACGTGGGTGTACACACGTTTGCACACGCACAAATACACACACACATTATATATAATATTATATATATATATATATATATATATATATATATATATATATATATATATATATATATATATATATATATATATATACACATACATACATACATACATACACATATGTATATATACACATAAATGTATACACACACATATACATGTATATATATACATAAATGTATATACTATATATATACATATATACAGCATATATGTATAGACATGTATATATATAATATATATATGTAACATTTAAATATTATATATATATATATATATATATATATATATATATATATATATATATATATATATATATACATATACATACATACATACATACATACATACATACATACATACATACATACATACATAGAATTACTACCCGTTTCTTTGTGCGTTCGAAATCAGAAACTAATCAAAATTATATACACTAATTGTCAATTAAACTGCTCTTCTTCGCAAATTTCTAGGGGTAACCGCTTTGATTGTGCCTAATTTACATATTTAATGAGGGTTTAGAGATCTAACCAACAAATTAGCATTGCTGATGAACATAGGCATATATTTTGGGGAAGATTAATTTTAATGCCATTTTATGCTAATAGATTTTACATTTATAGGCTATATGAAGTGAATATATATTTTCATATTACAATGGTTCATTGCATGATATAAAGAAGGAATCTTCCATGGACATATTAATGCTGCAAAGCATTCAAAAATAATGTGTTCTTTCAATGCTACTGTTGTAAAGTGCTTAGTATTATTTATACAAAAATTTATGTTCTCAAATATTTGTTTTCAGTAAATTTAAAGAGCGCGCACACGCTCACACACATACACATATAACTATATATATATATATATATATATATATATATATATATATATATATATATATATATATAAATATATATATATATATATATATATATATATATATATATATATATATATATATATATATATTTATATGCTTATATATATGTATATATATATATTTATATGCTTATATATATGTATATATATATATATATATATAAATATATATATATATATATATATATATATATATATATATATATATATATATATATATATATATATATGTATATACTGTATATAAATCATGTATACGCTGGCCTGTGCAAACACAAAGAAGATAGAGTAATTTCCAAAATAATAAGAAAATGTTCTTTTCGGTAATAATAAGTTATGAAAATAACGGCTGCTTCAAAGATAAATGATTATTTCAAAAGAATTTTAGAATATAATATTTGTCTCACTATGTAATAGCTGAAAATTATAAAGTATTATATAACAAAATGATAAAATGTTTAATCTAAACGATAAAAGAACAACTGATTTTTATTCGCCTATGATTGTTCCTAAATATAATGTTACTTCTGATTAGAACATCCATGACCCTTTAATTAGGAAATTATTATTTAGCAAGCTAAAGACGAATAATCTTTGTGATATATACATATATAATATAAATATATGTATATATATGTATATACATACAGTATATATATATATATATATATATATATATATATATATATATGTATGTATAATTTTAATTATACACATTATATTATAAAATGTTTAATCTAAATGATAAAAGAACAACTGATTTTAATTCGCCTATGATTGTTCCTAAATATAACGTTACTTCTGATTAGAATATCCATGACCCTTTAATTAGGAAATTATTATTTAGCAAGATAAGGACGAATAATCTTTCTGATATACATATGTATATATATTATATATATATTATATGCAATCGAAGGCCCAAACGACATCCTCAAAGACAGGTATTGTACGAGTATAAATGAGTAATTACAAGAACATGAAGAGGAAAATGTTTATCGATTTAATATATTTTTTTTTACTATCCAAATTAAATTATCACACGTGAACTCATTTCGTAAAAATGTCTTCTGCTTTCCCCTCAGGTAGATGCTAGTCTTTACACGGAGTCTAGACACAGCCGTAGCTGAAAAAGAGGACCATCGTAGGATCTCCTACAGTTTGTTTACTCCATAATCGTTATTGTCGGCGCGGAATAATTTCGGGGCTCTAGATAAGAGAAGATACAGGGGAAAATGTGCCCCATAAAAGAGAAATAGCAAAGTGGCAGCCATAAGCTGTTCATATAAAATATCTTATTTTTCGTGGCCTGACGAACGGGCTGGCACTAGCGCGCGCTCGCACACACACACAAACATTATATGTATATATATATATATAAATATAAATATATATATATATATATATATATATATATATATATATATATATATATATATATATATATATATATATATGTATATATGTGTGTGTGTGTGTGTATATGTATGTATGTTTTATATATATACTGTATGTATATATATATATATATATATATATATATATATATATATATATATATATATATATATATATATATATATATAATATATGTGTGTGTGGTTGGTGTTTGTATATGAGAATATATGTATGCATGTATGTATGTATGGATGAAGTTACATACTCAGTTACGGTAGCCATGCACATGACCATCAGCACATCTGCGAAAAGATAATGCAATACCTATTTACTGCTCCCTTCCAGAGCATACCCTCTCGTTACTTGGCTTTTCTCGATCACTTTTAATCGGAAGTCTCTCCATTTCATTTAGGTCGCTTTAGATGGAAGATTTTATTGCACTAAAATTGGTATTAATTAAAAGGTCGTTTACTTGGTTGGCAATACCGACGTTCCTGTTGCTTTGGTGTTATTGCTCTGCCAATGAAAGCAATTAGCAATAAAGGTAATCAAATCTCATTGTTAATTATTCTGAATGTTAGAAAAGGATTCGAGGACTCAAAATAGTTACCTGTTTAATGTAATTAATGTATTCGTAATCAAATTACAAATAATTTGGCCAGAGCACACTTGTAACTACTTGCTCCTCAAATGTGATTATACACGAGTTTTCTAAAGCACCCCATATTTTATATATATTCTGGCTGATAACAGGATTATTCATTTTCAATGTATTCGCTTCAATCTCCTGAATGAAAAGCACATACAAATATGTATCTACGTACACACATTTTTATACGTATAAATGTACATATATACATACATATATATATATGTATATATAATTATATATATACATACATATACATATATACATAAACATATGCTTACATATGTACATACATACATACATATATACATACTGTATATATATACACATATATATATACATATACATATATATATATATATATATATATATATATATATATATATATATATATATATATATATATATATATATATATATATATATATATATATATATATATATATATATATATATATATATATATAGTGCGCAATGTTTCGAAGCCTGGCCTTACTATCAAGCTGGAAGATAAACACACAATAACAGCGTAAAATTGACTTTACTGATAGTAACATACAATATAACAGTTAAAGTTTGAACAAAAATCTTTTTAAAAAAATGTATAGTACGTTCAAGGAAAAGGCCTTAGTAAGAAACTGGCAATGTTCATATTTTATGTTTAATTTACATTTATCAAGATGGTTAAGAATGTTAGAATGTTCTGGAGACGCCAATAGAACACCAGTACAACATTATTTTCCCTGATTACATCAGGGACAAGTATTTAAATAAACATTACTTGATAACAATCTGGGGTCAAGTTTGTATTTGGAAAGAGACCCGCTTGTCAGAGGGTTTATAATTATTATTCGGTTTTGAATTCTGGAAGTTTTACATACAAACACACTATATATATATATATATATATATATATATATATATATATATATATATATATATATATATATATATATATATTGTTACGGTTAAGGTGGAATGCCACCGTTGCCGAACAGTAAATAATCAGAAAATAATGATAAATGTGAAAAACAGACTTGAAAACCTTTGGACTTAATTCATACTTGTATTTACAGTTTCAGTTAAACCAATGGAATGCATAGATTTACTGGTACAAACGTTCATGATTAATTCAGTTTCATAATTAATTGTAGGATTCTTCATGTAGAACAGGACTCTTGGTTTGAAAAGTGAGGTATGCAGCACACAACATTCAAAGTTCCTCTTTCAACTGAGAGAAACAATACACAGGTCATCGATTCCTCTAAGCAGAGGGATGACAGAAGAGTGGAAATTCCCTCAAAATGCCTACCATATGGACAATAATAACGAGAGCAAGATTCGAGGAGGTTATTAATTCACTGATATATCACTTCCAAAGGGATAGCTACTTATGACACTTAGATTAAAGGGGCACTTGACAATTTCACTCCACCCGAAGGGAAACATGGAAAGGAATAATAAAGATGAAAGGTTCAAGGTGAAAGAATAAGTAAAGGGCGAACCCCTTTGCACTCCGGACGTAGCTTTTTGCAATGTGGCAAATGCTTAGCAACATTGAGTGGATGTTCCTTCCAGCATCAACTGTGGCAGGCAGAATAGATGACTGCTTCACTTAGGACATAAACGGAGCGTGGGTCGACCCTTGGATCAGCCCCCGGTAGACTTACTTGAAAGTTCTTACTCTGACGATAGCTCGCCTGTGAATGCAGCTTGTTTTCAAGTGGTGCCCTTCTGCTTTACAGTATTCCTTGGGCTATTTCCTTGCCTTTGGACGAACTGGAAAATACAGTGGAATTCGCCCGACAGAGACACGAAAAACAATGATTTTTGGACAGACAGGAAGCAGGTGTTCTCCCTTGGGAGAGGTTAAGACATATTTAACAAAGGGGAGGAGATAGAATGGTTCCCAAAACACTTGGTTCTTTTAACATGGAAATTCTTCAGTTTCTTAAGGGGTATAACACCAGATATTTGTTACAATATATATATATATATATATATATATATATATATATATATATATATATATATATATATATATATATATATATATATATATATATATATATATATATATATATATATATATATATATATATATATATATACATATATATATATATATATATATATATATATATATATATATATATATATATATATATATATATATATACATATATACAAACACTTGTATTTAATATTATGTGTGTGTGGAAGCGCCATTAGATATGTTATACTATCTGAAAACTTAACTTATTCTCGCATCTTAAGGACACATTCCTACCACAACTTTTCTCATCAATATCCCTTAAATTATTCTGCGCTGTAAATAACGATTATTGTGTGTGTGTTTTTGTCTGTGTGTGCGTGTATGGGCGTACACTCCCGCGCGTATGAGTTTACTCCAATTAATTTCTAAATCAAATAAATTTACATCCTGTTTCTAGCAAGTGCTGTCAGCCACCAGGGTTCATCTCGCTGTTTGGCTTCTGATATAATCATGTAGTAGTTTCGAAACTTATGCTGCAGAGAATGGACTTTTAAATCTGTTTCCTCCTTATCTGTGTGGACTCAAATTCGGCTTTGAAATTTTCATGATTCAATGACTAAAAGTTTTAATTCAATTACCGAAAGATCGAGAGTAGTTGTGGTCTCTTTACAGTAATGAAACATCTCTCTCTCTCTCTCTCTCTCTCTCTCTCTCTCTCACTCTCTCTCTCTCTCTCTCTCTCTCTCTCTCTCTCTCTCTCGCCGTCTCCTCTTCCTCCGCCTCCTTCTCTCTCTCTTTTGCTATGTAACAATGATTAACATGTTAACAGGTGATATGAAGTTAGTGGACCGTATAATCGACGTCAGTGGAAACGACGCCTAAACGATATTCCATTCCTTTAAACGATTACAATCAAAGAAAAATGAAATGTGGCCGAATCTTTCCTGTCATCCTTTGCCGCTCTACAGACAGTAGGCATATCACCGAACAATCCACATATTTAAGCAGGCATTTGAAAGCACATGCGCAAGCGAGTGTGTATATGTGTATATATATACAATGTATATATATGTACATATATATGTATATATATATATGTATGTATATTTATATATATAATATAGAAACGACCATCACAGGAGAACAGGAGAAGCCGTCGGTGACGAGGCTATCGCAGGAATGTGGGGCGGTACTCCAGCACTATCCTGACTTGCATGAACGATCAAGACTCCCGAAGGGCTGTAGATAATCGCCTTGCTGATAACATTCAATTTCATAGTTCCATTCTGCTAGCTGTTCTGATCAATGCATGCAAAATTCACCAGTTCCTTCCGAACTCCTTACTCTTAGTTCACTTAATAGCTTTAATCAAAAACAAGCTAAAGGATGCAGCCGACCCTGGCAATTAACGCCTGATTGTAATTACTAAAATTGCGTCGACGATACTTGAGTCGGCTCTCCTATCTAGACTTCTCCTTTCTACACACTACTGACAACCAGTTCGGATTTAAAGCAAACCACTTAACCGGCACGTGCATCTACATCCTGAACGAATTGCTGAATTATTACCAATCATCAGTCTCTCCTGTTTTCCTATTTTTTTGTAAATGATATTACTGACAAGATGTTAGCAAATATTCTGCAATCTATTTGGGCAACATGCCTTAAACAACGGGGCATCTTAATACCACCGCTAGCAAAACACTCCTTTCCCGAGAGATGGTAGAAATCTCATAGCAGAAATCTTTCCGCTTAAGGAAGGCGAGGTTTCATATAAAATGGATTAGTAGTGGGTTGAAAAAAATAGTAGTGACTAGCGCACTTTAGTTACCTTGTCCTTGTCATATCAGGATAAGGGAATATTCAATAACCTGTAATGATTAATTCTAGGCACACTCTGTACCTACCAATCTGTCTCCTTTTCTCTTATTACACACACACACATATATACATATAACGTATATATGTATGTATATATATATATATATATATATATATATATATATATATATATATATATATATATATATGTATAGATATTTGTGCCTCGATAAAGCTATGGAAAAAAATTAAGTACCACGAGCATGTCGTCATAAATGCTCAAATGAAATGTTACTCGGATGTGTATACCACCTATGGAACCACCTTGCAATAAAGAAAGGGCGCCACGGCTCAGTATCACAGCTATCAGATATAATACAATGGGGAAAGACTAAAAATAAAAGTAAACCCTGTTTATAGGGCAGGTAGGGTGTGGGGCTAGCAACCTCATCCAATAATGCACTTGCTGCAGAACTTCAGAACGACAACACATTTTGGTGCCACACCGCGCTAAGAAATAGCTCATGGTGGGAAAATAATATAAAAATGGCTTTCCGTAAGGCTTTATCGCTAGCCATCTTAGTCTGGCTACTGGATAAATGTATAAATTACTCGGTTCATAAAAGAAATGTTATAAACGTGGCTACAGTAAGAGATGACATCTCACTCCATATATTCCAACAAATCACGGAACAACGGGAATGAATTCCGGAAATGGTGAATGCTCACTCAGTGAGGAGACCCAAAACGATGAAAATGATTGGCAGTGAAAACTGAAGTGGTGATTGGTGATGGTATTAAGTTCCCGAAAGGATCTATCGCTGGCTCAATGTACGCCAGTCCCGGACCTCGTTACACTCGGGTTTATTACAGTACGCCGTTGGAATTATGTAATTATGATAACTGATGAGATTTTACGTCCCCCGTGTGCAGATTCCGAAACATCAGATGAGGAATACAGTGGAATTACGGAGTCGAATAGTTTGTCGTTTATGGGGTTTATGTTGAGTGTTAACAATACTGACGGACAGAAGGGCAGTTCCACCACAATCCCAGACATAATTTATGGGTCGAAATTGAAAACTGATTCGTATCCATCTAGCATCAATCCATATAACAGACCCTACGTTATGACACATATGTATGAATGCTGGGCACCGTAAGAGGTAATGCTAAATGGGAAATGAGAAGTGCAATCGCTTACTCAACGTATGTGAATACGGTTAATAATCATAAATTCTCCGAGTATCAAGTCATTGCTATGGTAATAACTGGAGGTTTAAAGCCAACCAATATCTGGATTTATTGCAGAACTAACAAAACCCTAAGGGGCGCGATGTGCCAGGTGGTTAGGGGCGTGCTGTCTGGTCCCTGTTGGAGTTCCTCTTTGGACAGGGTCGATATCGTTCTCGGATAGCAGTCTGCTGGGACCGCGTTCGAGTCTCCGGCCGGCCAATGAAGAATTAGAGGAACTTATTTCTGGTGATAGAAATTCATTTCTCGTTATAATGTGGTTCGGATTCCACAATGAGCTGTAGGTCCCGTTGGTAGGTAACCAATTGGTTCTTAGCCCTAGGAGAGCTGTTAATCAGCTCAGTGGTCTGGTTAAACTAAGGTATACTTAACTTTGGTCCCTGTTGGCTCTCGTATTCCTTCTCCTGCTGGAGGGGAGCATATGACTCGACTCTTGTTGGATATTCAGGGTCGGTTTCTGGATAGCGATGCTTACCGATTCGGCTATTAAGACGTGACCACAGTTATCCTCTCTGTTTACGACCTGGATGCCTTCTATCAGCTCTTGTAGGGATGGCTTCCTGTAGTGCACATCTATATGATATTGATGAATGGCCCCTTGATATCTACGAGCCAGCAAACGTCTTCGAAGGGTCGTTGTAGTGTGCCCGATGTAGCTTTGGCTGTGAGATTTACACATCTCTGGACAAGTGAATTTATAAAATAAAGTATACCTTAGTTTAACCAGACCACTGAACTGATTAACAGCTCTCCTAGGGCTGGCCCGAAGGATTAGACTTATTTTACGAGGCTAAGAAGCAACTGGTTACCTAGCAACGGGACCTACAGCTTATTGTGGAATCCGAAGCACATTATACCGAGAAATTAATTTCTATCACCAGAAATAAATTCCTCTAATTCTTCATTGACCGGCCGGAGACTCGAACGCCGGCCCAGCAGAGTGCTAGCCGAGAACTATACCAACCCGTCTAACGAGAAACTAGTGAATTTGTAAACTGCATTCGTACACATCTCCTTCGGTTCTCCCGGAGCGGTGCTGTTCTTCATTATTATGGACTGCTACGATGATGGGTTTACTAAATATGCTGAGGTTTATTTTGTGGTAAGGGCTTTTGGGGTTACGCCTCTGTATAATATCCCACGTACTATGCCCAAGCGGTAAGCATCGCTGTCCAGAAACCGACCCTGAATATCCACCAAGAGTCGGATTATATGCTCCCCTCCAGCAGGAGAAGGAATAAGTGAGCCAACAGGGACCAAACAGCACGCCCTCAACCACCTGGCACATGGCGCCCCTTGGGGACACGAGAGAGCCTAGCGAAGGCCAAGTAACGTGCTTGCTCAAGTTGCTGAGGCCCCGTCCAACGCGAACCTCGAGCCGTAATTAGAGTGGAGCACACATGCACTCAAATTTAATATTGTGCATATTTATGTATAAACAGACACTTGTTTATCTGTACCTTTTACATACGTTATAAAATTTTATTTATTTTTGTACACTTATCTGTCGTAATTGCAAATTAACAAGCAAGGTTTTACTAAATTTTAAACACCAATTTAATGAAAAACTAAGCCCATGGTATTACATTTTAAATATTTATTTAACCATATGTTATCACGCATGCTCTTTAAACTCGAAACAACGCCTGAAATGGTTAAGCTTTTAATCCCTTGATCAAGCAGTAGGCCTACCCAGATCTCAAGGTCATTCTCCCCACACAATGATATATAAATAGGTCGAAAGGCCAGATCGTAAGTCAGTAGTCGCTTGATAATGCCACAAAAGGCGAAACACCAATAAATGGAAAAAGGAAATCTGCGTATTTTTCACCAGAAATTGACGAACGAATATCGGAAACAACTCCGACAGTATGAAGCTAACTGCAAGAAACTTATTGATGCCACTAAAGCAATTGGTTTTAGTGATATATATATATATATATATATATATATATATATATATATATATATATATATATATATATATATATATATATATATATATATATATATATATATAATGTGTGTGTGCACATTTTCCTTCTAATGAAGAACTATGTGAATAGATTAAGTTTTAAAAAACGAGAGAATTGTGCACAACGTACACAGAAAATGGTAACCCATTAAGGAAAGATCATGAAGGCAACTGGAAAAGCCTGTTGGCCAGAGCATTCAGTGGATTGCCTAACCATCACATTTTTATTTCTCTTACATAAAGGTTTTACGTCTCCCCAGATCTGTGGGATGTTTCTGCCTCCTTTTAAGACTCACTAACAGCATGAAGAGAGTTTTACAATAGCAAATAAAAGCCACCGAATGGTTGTAGATATAATTAAGGAAAAGTGGTTGGGAGCCGCAGAAAATAACCATTCATTTGACCGCAAAACTGAAGATTGAAGGTATGAATGTCTTTCCTCAGCTCTTTATTTCCGTATTCAAAAGAACATTTCCCAAGTGAGAAAAAAATTTCCCAAGTGAGAAAAAAATATATATTCCGCAGAAGTCATCAGCATGTTCACAAATAAACTGCTTTTCTTGCAAGTTGGGATAGCTGTTGAACTAAGACCGTTTTTGGATAACATAGAAAAGCAAATAACATTATTAGTTAAGTCTTGCAATGATTCTAATTACAGGTTATCTTGAACGACTTATATGCTGTGCCATGGTTGAAAAGTTTTTGTTTTGTGCGGCTTAAAGACTATTTATACACATTAACTTAAAGGGTATTTATATACATTAACTTAAAGGGTATTTATATGCATTAACTTAACAGGGTATTCATATACATTAACTTAAAGAGCATTTATATACATTAACTTTAAGGCTATTTATATACATTAACTTAAAGGCTATTTATATACATTAACTTTATGTAAAGGGTATTTATATATAATTAACTTACAGGCTATTTATATACACTAACTTAAAGGCTATTTATATTCATTAACTAAAAGGCTATTTATATACATTAACTTAAATGGTATATATATACATTAACGAAATATTTTTCGGCATAAGGGAGTACGATTTATTAAGTGAATAATTTACCAATGATAACATTTTATTTGATAATGAAACAATAAGTGAAATGATAAAAAATATTGAAACTAACAACTTAGTTATCATTATTCTTAAATGACTATAAACTCTTAGTGACAAAACGTAATAATCTATTTTAAAAGAGTTACTTTTATGTGAATAATCTGTACAAGAAAATCAATGAAAATATAAACAATTAATCTATAACGAATATAACAATGAAAACTCGATGCATTTTCATATCTCATTATTTAGATACCCATCCCATAAGGTTGAGAAAAACAGTTTACATTCCTGATGACTTGTGAATCATAATTCTTTTTGTGTTTTTAGTTTATTACAGCTCCGTTAATTTTTCCCGTGAATAGTAACTTTTTCTTTTTACCTGAAATCCCAACTCCGATTTGTGATTTTTCCGAGGTCATTATGCCCACTTTCGTTCAACAGTGACAAAATATTGTCACGTCAAGAAGCATGGATATTTGTAAACTTGTTGAGAACATAACAGTGAAGGTATTACAGGAATTTGTTTCAAAAAACTGGTTCTAGATTTCGTCGATTATGTATCAAAATGAATGAATGAACTATGACATCGAGGTTAGGTTAATCTGAATGTGGATCAGGGATATTAAAATTCCGTGGAGAATTCACCCCTTCGCACACCGAAGGTGAAAGACGCCCTCGTTAGGTCAATGTCCCCTCTATGTTATCGCAACCTTTGATTTCGTAATTACGTCTTGTGCTCTATGGAACTTAAAAATATGGTTGATCAGAGGGAAACTTGGGGCTAATGGCCTTATTAGTCCCTCTCCGACTGGCCAATGAAGAATTAGAGGAATTTATTTCTGGTGATAGAAATTAATTTCTCGTCATAATGTGGTTCGGATTCCACAATAAGCTGTAGGTCCCGTTGCTAGGTAACCAGTTGGTTCTTAGCCACGTAAAATAAATCTAATCCTTCGGGTCAGCCCTAGGAGAGCTGTTAATCAGCTCAGTGGTCTGGTTAAACTAAGATATACCTAACTTAACTTTTCCCAAAATATAGAGCAAGTGCCAGAATCAGAATGTTCTTACATTTGCAAATAATATTTTGGGTAAAAAAATTACCGTTCCCACTGCTGGACGTCGATATTTTGAAAGTAGTGATTGATATGCATGAAAGAACCTAAAGTTGCTTTAGATATGAAATCATGGAAACTGTAATAAAAATTATATAATTCTCATGAATAGCGAAAGATGATCGTTATCTCTTCTTTGCCGTCTATATCATTCACGTTACACGATAGTCATTTTATAGTTATGAAATGTGTCTGTTCATCTATTTCTGTTTATGCAAAAGGATCAGGCCATTGAAATACCGATGGGTGCTATACATGGCAGTTGACACTTTCTTAGAACATTTTACAAATGTGTGTAAATTCGATATGGAAGGGGATTGCCTAGGATCGAAGTGACCTTATCAGCCACAGTTGCCTATTCCTACATGCAAGTGAAATCTACTTCAAAAAAGTACAAAATGCACCGAAGTGTCTTCGACGCAATCGAGTTTTCTGTACAGCGTATAATCAAGGCCACCGAAAATAGATCTATCTTTCGGTAGTCTCGGTATAATGCTGTATGAGCCGCGGTCCGTGAAACTTTAATCACGGTCCGGTGGTGGCCTATACTATGTCGTTGCCAGAAGCACGATTATGGCTAACTTTAACCTTCAATAAAATCAAAACTACTGAGGCTAGAGGGCTGCAATTTGTTATGTTTAATAACTGGAAGGAGGATGATCAACAAGCCAATTTGCAGCCCTCTAGCCTCAGTAGTTTTTAAGCTCTGGGGGCGGAGAGAAAAAAGTGCGGAGAGAAAAAGTGCGGACGGACAGACAAAGATGCAAAATTGTTTTCTTTTACAGAAAAATAAAAACAGATAAACTCGAAGAGATATTGTGGAAACACAGTGAGGAAAATATTGTGCTGTGACAAACAGAATCTTGCCGGGACGAGTATGGCCGTTACCACACAGGATATTGTTTTAGGCGTCTTATTACTATGATGTTAACAAATATTCCGCAATCTTTTTGGGTTACATGCCCGAAACACGGGGAATCTAATTACCAACGCAAGAAAAACTCTCATTTCCCGAGAGATGTCATGTATTTCATTACCGAAATATTGAGAGATTTCGTTATCTGAAACTGGAGAGGACTTTCTCATATCTCTTAGAAAAAATAATTTCTCTTAGGAGAAGCGACGTTTCGTATTACAAGGATCAGTGGTGGCTTCAAGGGACAGCTGTGACTATCACACTTATTTACCTCTTTATATTAGGATTAATATTGATTAAAACATGCAAAGTTTAACTCTACGGAACCATTATACTTACCTATGTATATATATACATATACATACACACATATATACAGTATTTATATATATATATGTGTATATATATATATATATATATATATATATATATAATATAATATATATAATATATATAATATAATATATATTAGTAAACACATTATATATATATATATATATATATATATATATATATATATATATATATATATATATATATATATATATATATATATATATGTAGAGAGAGAGAGAGAGAGAGAGAGAGAGAGAGAGAGAGAGAGAGAGAGAGAGCTTTAAGTACGTTCATTTAAATCCCACTGTGCCTCAGTTAACGACGGAGAGAATTAAATATCCAGTGCATGACAGACTATGGTGTGCCGCCATACGGAATAAAAGTGAACGTTACCTGTACATTCCAAGATTACTTTCTGAAAAGCAAAGGGCACCGTTGGTAATCCACATCGCTATCGGATCATTTTGGAAGGTGTTTGGGTTGCTTCTAGCCACGGTCTAGAAAGACCGACCACCTGACGAATGGATGACTAATAAGAAAATTAGACCCCAGCTATGGAGCTTGTGGGGTTAAGGACCAGTAGACCATAAGTAGTTACTGAACACCGGAAAGGTAACACATTTTGGAGCCACACCCCGCTAAGTGGAAGATTAAGAATGGTTGTTTCATGAGATTATTACGCTGGTCATCGTAAAGCCTAAAACCTAGATATCCAAATTACTCGGATCATAAATGAAAAATAATCAAGGACTACACAGTACGGGATGACGACACATTCCATTTATTCCAATAAACTACGGAATAACGAGAATGAATTCCAGAAATGATGAACGTTCATTCCATGAGCAGGCCCAGCACAATGGAAATGATTTGCAGTGAAAATTGAGGTGGTGATTGGTGATTATAATAAGCTCCCGGAATGGTAATCTAACGCAAGTTTAATGTACGCCAATTCCGGCCCTTATTACAGTACTCCGTTGGAATTAGGCCATTATGATTACTGATGAGGGTTTACGGTCCCCATATGCCGCCGATTCCGGAACATCAGATGGGGAATACAATGGAATTACGGAATTGAACACAGTCGTTTATGAGGTTTATGTCGAGTACTAACATTATGGATGGATAGCAGGACAGCTCTATTCCAGTCCGAGATATGCTTTATGGAACAACACAGATTCATATCCATCGAACGTTTGTCCAGATAATCGATCAGTACGGTAGATCACTGTGGCGTGTGTAAGAATGTTAAAACATGAGCGTCAATGGTAAAATGGAAAGAGAGAGGCAAATATTTACGAGAAACAATCACTCCTACCTCAACCTATGTAAATGCTGTCAATAATTTAAACTATCTGAGAATTAAGAAAGTGTTATAGGAATGACAGAAGGTCCAAAGCCAACCAGTATCTGGCGCTAACTGCAGGACCAAGAGAATTAAGTTAATATGTTAACTGGTACAGTATGTTTGTTCATACACTTTAAAACTAAACCAAATTACCTTATATAAGAAAGAATGGTCCTGCTTTTAGAGATACGGCCTCGTGAAAAGACATGTTGGATTAAGTAACGTTCCAGCACATTTCCTAAATGCAATGTTGCATAAAAATAAAGAAAATGAGGAATTTAGGAACTAATGACCAAAGTGTTAACCTACTTAACAAGAGAAGTCTTTTAGTGTAACGAAATAAGTAAATTACAATTAACAGCAGTTAGTATAAATAAAAAAGTCTGATATTATATACAGAACACTTAGTTTAAGATGAAAACGGTAATCAGTAACATAAAAATTAGATTAAACTGAAATACAATTATTTATCTAAAATTTCAATGGAAAACCATACAAGTCATGAATGGTAGAGTGGTTTTTTGCTGAAATGCCCAATGCATACGAAAGGGCATGACGATTCCTCAATAAAGTCAATTGTGATGTCGATTCATTGTCAACTGAAAATGATTTTGCATATAACGAAAGAATTTAAAAGGCGGTGGGCTTTTTTACAATATGATTTTAGTCGAACCTTTTCGGATATAATATGAATCTGAGTGTTTATTTAATATGAATATTTATATAAACACATATATGTATGTAGACTACACACCCATATATATATATATATATATATATATATATATATATAATATGTATATATATACATATTATATATATATATATATATATATATATATATATATATATATATATGTGTATATGTATATATGTTATATGTAAACACACATATATATATATATATATATATATATATATATATATATATATATATAATAATAAATATAAATATAATACAAATATTATCTATCTATATATACATGTATATATATAATTATATACACAGTATATGATATATATATATATATATATATATATATATATATATATATATATATATATATTATATATATATATCATATACTGTATATAAATATATATATATATATATATATATATATATATATATATATATATATATATATATATATATATATATATATTTATATACAGTACAGTATATGTATAGATACATATATATATATATATATATATATATATATATATATATATATATATGTATATATATGTATATATAAATTTACCTCAGTTTTCTCCATAGTTATATCATTTTAATTCAATGCGTGTTATGATAAATAGATCTTAAAATTTCCGTCACGACTGCTGAAAATATGCCCCATATCCGTACCTTACAAAATTCAGAAAAATTGCTTAAAAGGAAACAATTGTTCCGGTTAACATTACTTCTAGTTAAGATATGAAGTAAAATAAAGTACCTTACCTTGTTCACAGTAGCATATGGTCCCAAAAAAGTTGGTGTTTCGTTTACTTGTTCGCCGTGTGGTCTTCGATTCTCTGGATTCAGTTATGGCTGGCTCAGACATAGATTTCCAGAACACGAGGTCTTTCTGTTAGAACAAAGTTTCCTCTTTCACAACCAATTTCAGCCATTAGAGAACACAGTTTAGCAGACAACCATCCGTTCACTCACCTGGATTTCGAAGTACTGTCTTTTTGCTTAAACAGGCTGGACCTCCTAACTTCAGTCGTTGCGTTTAAAGAATATAAGACCTGAACTGAATAACAACTTGTTCGGTATACAATTTGAACCTATATGAAATGTTTTTATAAAAGGTAAAAAAACAGGTCAACAACCATTTTACTTTGTATTTGCTAGCTTTAGTTTTATTTTTTTCTTCTTTTTATCTTTAATTTATGTTCGTATTTTTATAATGTATTTCGGTGTGTACTTTTTGTTTATTTTATGTTTTGTTAGCTTTTTTAATCTTAGTTTATAATAGCGTTCTAAGAGTTGTATCCTTTCATTTGTTTTACTCTGTTTAGGTTTAACTGAGTCAGTCCATTTTATTTTGATTTCAATGAGTTTTACGTTCTTTCAGTCATTTTCACCTCATGATGAGGTTATATACTCCGAAAGCTTTTAAAAAATAAAATGTTCCACCTGATCTTGATAATATTTATTTTCAATCTAATGTCCAAATAGCAGCCCTATTGCTCAATATATATATATATATATATATATATATATATATATATATATATACATATATATATATATATACATATACATATATACAGTATATATATACATATATATATATAATATATTTATATATATACATATATGTATATGTATATATATATATATATATATATATATATATATATATATATATATATATATATATATATATATACATATACATATACATATATATATATATATATATATATATATATATATATATATATATATATATATATATATAGATATATATATACTGTATGTGTGTGTGTACTTGAGTTCGCATTTTTTCTAATCAATAGTTATTTGAAAAGACTGAGTTTTGCAAAGGAGAGGACTGCGAGTTACTTGTAAAGAATAAGTTACGAAAACACAATGGAAAGACCCGGAACGTAACTGGAAAAGCCAGTTGGCCAAAGTGCTCTCTATATTGCCTAACTATCACATTTCTATTTCTCCTGAATGAAGCTTTCACGTCTACCCAGATCTGAAGGATATTTCTGCCTTATTTTAACTTACGAATAGCCTGAGCAACTATTTTATCACGGAAATTGAAAGGCAGCCATCGTACTGTTTTAGATAAAATTGAAGATAATATCCTAGCCATATTGACCTTATACTTATTGGTAAAACTGCAAAGTCTGAAAGTGATTAAAGTTATGAGGTGAAACAGCTTTGAGTGGCAACCGTACTGGGTGAAGGCATGAAGGACTTCCATCTTCCACTAATTACTTCCCTGTTGAAAGAACATTTCCCAAATGAGAACATAACAAACTATAAGCCATAAAAGTTATTAGCTTTATTACAGATAAAATGCTGTCCTGGCAACTGGGGAAATCTGTTATACTAAAATCGCCTAAATTATCGTTTTTTTTTTTTTGGAAAACAGTGAAAAACCTAATACAATTACTAGTTACGTTTTGCTTTGATCCTAATGAAACGTTATATTTAACGACTTATATTTTTCCGGATGAGCCGCATTTTTTCCCCGTGTGAAACTGCATTTAACTAAAAGGAAGTATGATTTAGTGTGTGAATAGTTTTGCCATGACAACATATTATTTGATAACGTACCAATAGGCAGCACAACAACAACAAATTTTGAAACAACCAAAAAATCAAATTACCATTATACTTAAATGAAAATAAACTTATTGGGATTTAATAGAATAATGAAATATATTTTTCCAGTAAGAAGGAATTCCTTTTGAGTGAATAATCTACACAAGAAAATAAGTAGAAATAAAAGTCATCAATCTATAAATATTACAACAAGCAAAATACAAACCAATGTCTTATCTCATGATTTACATATCCGTGCCATAAAATTACAGAAATCATTTTGCATTCCTGACGTTGTTGAGTACGATAATGATATTTTCTTTTGGGAGTCTTAAACTTATCACAAAGCCGCCACCTTCGCCTCTGGGGAGTAACCTTTCTTTCCTTCCAAATTCCTAAACCTTACTTGTGAATTTTTTTCTAAAGCCGTTAAGTTCCCTTTCAATCATTCGTGGGAAAAAAAGAAATGTCAAGAAGCATAGATATTTGTACACTTGTTGGGATAACTAGCAGTAAGGGTGTTACTGAGTTTTCCTTACCGAGAATGGTTTTAGATTTCCTACCTTCAGGTATCAATTATTGCACAACGAGGTCAGCTTTCTCTGAATGTGAACTGACGAGACAGGATTCCGTGATGAATTCATCTCTTCACCAACCGAAGGTGAATACACCTTCGTTAGGTCAATGTCCCCTCTTACGTAATTGCAACCTTGGGTTTTGCAATTGTGGCTTGTGATCTACGGAACTTTAAAGATGTGGTTGATCAGAGGGAAAATTGGGGCCAACGGCCTAATCAGTCCCTCTTCTCAAAATGCAGAGCAAATACCAAATCCGAATAATTTTCTGGTGGAAAAGATACAATTTCCGCAAATTCACGTTGAAATCCAAACCACTCTCAACCTTTTGAATGGACTGATTGATAGTTACAAAATTCTGCAGCTGTTTAAATCGTCTTGCACTCAAGAAAACCTTTAAGTATTATATAACAATCGTGAAGAAAAAAGATGGTCATTATATCGTCCCTGCCATCTGCAGTATATCATTTATGTTATAAGATATTCACTTATTTCACATTTTACGAACGGATCGGGAAAAAACAATTTATGCAGCACACGGCCTCAATACTGATGGGTACTATACACAATAGCTAACATTTTCTTAAACCCACTAGCGACAAAGTATAAATTCCATGTGTACTGGGATTACCTACGTTCAGAGTAACCTAATATACTCAAGTTGCCTATTATTTTTAAGATCCTACCAGCACGTGAATGCTACTCCAAACCACTCAACTGGCATGTGAAACGATAAAACACTTAATATAACGATCCTTTCTTCACTTTTAATTATATGAGCATTCACAAATTATCAGATTTGTATGTACGCACACACATACAGTGTATATATATATATATATATATATATATATATATATATATATATATATATATATATATATATATATATATATATATATATATATATATGTATATGTATGTATGTATATATATATATATATATATATATATATACATATATATATATATATATATATATATATATATATATATATATATATATATATATATATATATATATATACATATACTGTATATATAAATTTATGCAAGCATCACGGAACTCTCATACGCTCTTCTTTACCTGCCTGAAGGTAAATGTACGTAGAATTTTAAAAAGGGCATTTCCTCCGGAGCAAATACAATTCCTGTTCGTGACAGAAATAACATTTCCTCATTCAAGTAAAATGTCACTTGGCTGCGCTGTAAGGATTATGACTGGCAGCATTTTTGTCTTGTTCATGTACCACATAAAGTAGTTTTCAAAGCAGTGGCCGTCTGAGGATATATATATATATATATATATATATATATATATATATATATATATATATATATATATATATATATATATATATATATATATATATATATATATATATATATATATATATATATATATATATATATATATATATATATATATATACATACACACACACACATACATACATATATGTATATATATATATCTATAGACAGATAGATATACATACATATATATATATATATATATATATATATATATATATATATATATATATATATATATATATATATATATATATATATATAACTGAATCATGCAAATATGGAACGTGATGAATATATAAATAAAGACAACATCCCCGAAGGAAATAGAAACGATGGAGTACTGCAAGGCCTTTCGACTTACACTAGTCCTTTACTTAGTAGGCTTTCTATATATATAACATATAAATATATATAGTGTTTGTGTATATAATATATATATATATATATATATATATATATATATATATATATATATATATATATATATATATATATATACATATGTATTATATATTTACAGATATATATACATTTATTTATTTATTTGTGTGTGTCTATGAATGTGTATGTATATGTGTGCTTTTGTGTATGCATGTGTATGCGTTAATGCTCCAAGTCTTTCGCGCTTTGGATATTCTAGTGTTTTTGTGGTTTTCCGCATTCTTAGAAAAACTCCAAGATCAACAGAGAGAGAGAGAGAGAGAGAGAGAGAGAGAGAGAGAGAGAGAGAGAGAGAGAGAGAGAGAGAGAGAGACAGACAGACAGAGAGGGAGAGAGAGAGAGAGAGAGAGAGAGTCAGGAATATTGCTCGTTATTTAAAATTCTTCTTGAACCGCTACGTGGAAGGGTTTGTTGTATATGCAACTAAAAATAAATACAGCACCTACACGAACCATATACCTCAGTTTTAACAGTCCTTTTCCGATGTAAAGCTTCCCTACACTAAAGGGGACTTTACGTAAAAATACTACCCCGACGCGTGTACATTTTTCAGAGATATCCTTTACCTTACGGTCGAGTTCCGTTCCAGTTCCTGGAAAAAATCCTCGAGAAAACTTGAAGAGTTCTGTGATGACTCTCCTGTGCTGTGCCTTCGGACTCTTAGGAGCACTTCGTCCATTTTTTTGTATGTAGTTCACCTTTTCAGTGTAGGCGTGTGCTTACGAGTATTCCGGTTTTAACTTTAAGTTTCATCTGGCTAGATATATGGGACATAGAGTTTGGGACAAAGG
>JANJGK010000019.1:45027495-45037495 GCA_039081455.1 Macrobrachium rosenbergii
AATCAAATGAAACAAGAATTCGTTCACTGTACATACAACACGATTCTATTTAAGTCTTTCGTAGTTCACAGGAAGAACAGCAGTGTCTTGCTCTTCATTCCTGTTAGACAGCTATCGCTTTGGGAATCCATTCGATTACAGCCAAAGAAAATCAACAGCAGAGGCGTCGGGGAGTTAGCGAAAATTTATTGGAAATGAAGTGCTTGTTAATGACACCACTCGCGTATAATCCTACAAAGTGCAGCTTACTGTGAATCCCTGTATTCTTTCTGCGTATAACAATGATAGTTCACTAGTAACAACCTCGATGTGTCCCGCATACGTGAATACAGAATGAAAATACCTAAATACCTACTTCTCCGCTTTGGGAAAGTACATAATGTGCCTAGAATCGAGGGCCCTGTAATGCCGTTATTTTTTAAAGTATGGGTACATTTGTTCAACAATAATGTTATTTCTGATGCTATGTTCGAGTCATGAACCAGTGCAAGAGCACTTCTCAGTTTTTCATTACTGACTTTGCTAAGCGACTGTTTTTTTTTATTGCAGATTAAAATCCTAGCTAATGAGTGCTAGATCTAGAAATGAGTCTGATTAAAGCGTGAGTGAAGGGGATAATCAGTAATTACGGACTAAAGCGCTTTCGAATATTATGCAATGTCATCCTGCATTTGAAATTTATTTCCCGGAATAAAGTTAACAAATAATTAGATCGATTTCCATAATGCTAAGGAATTCCAAATAAAAACGAATGCAACTCTAGTCAAGGGCTTTCTTTGGAAATTAAAACTAAATGAGAACCTAAAACAAAATGTAAATAGAATGGAACTGCATTCATATGAAAGTTACGCGAATCATCTGCATATGTTTCGAATGTCTAATGCTTTCATGAATTCAATTTTAGATGTGACTACTGCGAAGTTTTCACAAAATCAGCGGATATATATATATATATATATATATATATATATATATATATATATATATATATATATATATATATATATATATATATATATATATATATATATATATATATATATATATATATTAAATGTGCGTGTGTGTGTGTGTGTGTGTATGTATGCATATATGTAAATGAACAGCTCATCATTACACCGGACCGCTTGAGCACTGAAGCTCTAATTTTTCTACGTTAAACAAGAAACTTTTACGTATAATTATTTCTGGAAAAAAAGTGCATATTTGCATACAATTTTATGCATTTTTTATAGACAATTTCCAATTTTAAAACAAAAGCGATAAACGTAAACATTTTCATATATACGGTAAATTAACTGACAACTAGCAATGACCTATACCGCAGTTACAGAACAAAAATAATAATACAAAAAATACTCCTTACATTGTTCGGTGCTAACAGAAAGAAATTTGAGGTTCCTGCTTCCTTTCACTTCTTCTCATAAGTAGTTTTCCTCTTGGATAATATCTCTCCTACAAAGGAAGCACCGGCGAGTACCAAACCTGTCAAATAAATATTTAAAATATTATTATTAACAATATTATGAGACAAGATGATTTATACAGTAAGAGAAAGAGTATTTTCATAAAATCTTGTTCGAAAAGAATTTCAGCACGGAAATTAACCATACGGATAGACACAAAAGATAAAGAAAATGTTGACATATGTAGATTCGTCAACCACTGCACCAGATTAATAAAATATCACCAATTTTGAATATATTTTTAAACTCGGGGTTAACACTTGTTTAATCTACTGTCAGCTCTTGCTCACACACATACACGCACACACACATATATATATATGTGTGTGAGTGTGTGCGTGTATATATCTATTTACCTATCAATCTATCTATATATACATACATATATATATATATATATATATATATATATATATATATATATATATATATATATATATATATATATATATAAATGTGTGAGCGTGCGCTGAGTGTACATCCGTTTGTCAAACAGCTGAGAATATTAGGAATATTCTGGACAATTCACATAACGAGCATCCACGCCTGCTCGTCATCTTACCTCCGGCATAAACAAGGAAGAGGCCATAAAAGTCCTTAGCTTCCAGGGCACGCAAACTGACATTTCCTTGGGCACCGATGGGTCTCAGGCATTCAGAGGCGTTGAGCATGCCCTTGGAAAAGGCATGGTTGAGGATTCCAGCCTCACGGAGGCGGACAATTCTGGAATCGAAAAGATATACGGAATTTCATGGACAATTCTAGAATCGAAAAGATATACGGAATTTCATGGACAATTCTAGAATCGAAAAGATATATGGAATTTCATGGACAATTCTAGAATCGAAAAGATATATGGAATTTCATGGACAATTCTAGAATCGAAAAGATATACGGAATTTCATGGACAATTCTAGAATCGAAAAGATATATGGAATTTCATGGACAATTCTAGAATCGAAAAGATATATGGAATTTCATGGACAATTCTAGAATCAAAAAGATATATGGAATTTCATGGAAAATTCTAGAATCGAAAAGATATATGGAATTTCATATAAGTTGATGAAAGCAAGAGAATGAATTAGGCGTCTAACAAACTTAACTGAAAGAGGCCTGAATATCCAGAGTAAAATTCAGTCACGTGTTTCATTGAAAGCTTTCTTTCCCTACACATGCAGTCAAACATACAAACTCGCACGCAAAGAAGCACTGACGCACACGCACATGCACACACACAGACATACACACACACACATATATATATATAATGTTTGTATATACATACATTTATATATTTATATATATACATATGTATATATATATATATATATATATATATATATATATATATATATATATATATATATATATATTTGATAGACAAAAACCAACAATTTTGAGTAACTAACGCAAAAACGTTAAAATCTGCATATCGTAGGCCTACTCTATCATGACTGCAAACATATACATGAGCCGATATGCTTGATACCATCTTCTGCAATATCTGATAGGCAGAAGTAAATAAAACAAGCAAAAAATGCGCCGAAGACACTTCGGCGCAGTCGAGTTTTCTGTACAGCGTATAATGCTGTATGAAACTCTCAGCCCCGGCCCATGAAACTCTCAACCGCGGCCCATGAAACTTTCAGCCGTGGCCCATGAAATTTTCAGCCACAGCTCGGTGGTGGTCTGTGTTGTTGGTACCTATAGCGGTGCCAGACGCGCAATCATGGCTAGCTTTAACCTTCAATAAAATAAAACCTACTGAGGCTAGAGGGCTGCAATTTGGTATGTTTGATGATTGGAGGGTGGATGATCAAAATATCAATTTGCAGTCCTCTAGCCTCAGTAGCTTTTAAGATCTGAAGGCGGACAGAAAAAGTGCGGACGGACAGACAAATAGCCATCTCATTAGCTTTCTTTTACAGAAAACTAAAAGGTAGGAATACATTTCTCTGTCGTCATGGAAATTTTTTTATTACAGTCTTTCAGAGTACTTACACAGGGTTGAGTTTGGCCTTCCAAGGCGATCCCTTTCGTATCAGCAGGCTGGCGAAATTCGATTTAAAATACGAATCAGCCATCATATAGCTAATGCATCTTCCTGTCTGAAAGACAAACAGAAAAAAACTGTACAGTTTTAATATATCACAGAGTTGGACAAAACCATCAAATTATCCCCGTATCTTACAGATGGTTTTCTGATAGTGATAAAACTAAAATTTTTCATATTTCACACTTACAAAATACTTTTGATGCAATGTATATTATATATATGTGTGTGTGTGTGCACTTGTGGGAATGTGCATGTAATTGTAATAGCCAAAATGCCTTCTTAACTTTAAGGATTCTTCACACTTCTTCGATCAGCTTGTCACTACAAAGCCTTAGATCCAAATGCAAGAAACATGATGTAATTCTGATGTCCAGTGGGAGGTTTCGAACTCGCATCCCGAATATCGGAACGAGGTCACGTTGCCTACTGACCTCGTTCAGACACTCGGTATGCGGATTCGAATCCTGCTACCGGGCATCGGCTTTGCTTCAAAAAGTATGATGAACTGAAGACGTTGAGAGGGCATTGTGGCTATTACAGTTACATAGGAATCTGATAAAAAGTGACCAGTATGCTCAAATATATATATATATATATATATATATATATATATATATATATATATATATATATATATATATATATATATATATATAATATATACTGCATACATACTGTATATATGTATATATGTGTGTGTGTGTGTGTGTGTGTGTGTGTGTGTGTGTGTGTACAGAGAGAAAGAGAGAGCTCGGGGGTAGAGCACCGGGCTCACATTAGCAAGGTCCTTGGTTTTCCTGACCAGGTCTTCACTGCGAAAGTATACCAGCGTCAGCTGGAGTCAAGAAGATGACACGGGTCTGATAAACCCCTTCCCTCTCACACAAGTGTGTGTGTGTGTGTGTGTGTGTGTGTGTGTATAAAGGGGATTTCTGGGTATTTTTTGTCAATGCACAGTCATCATCAATGACATATCAATACTTGTGAAGTTATGACAAAAGAAAAAGAATTTATTTTCAGGAAAACGGTTGAGAAGAAAATCCTTTATTACCCAAAGTAAAAGCAATTAAATTATTGATCTAGAGAAAAAAAAAAATGATTAGCTCACTTCCTTGCTAAGAACGTACGAAAAAATTCTTTGGGTTATTACAAAACAAAATATTTGACTGGTTACTGAGATGCTGGAATAACCTATCTGATAGCTTGCTTAATACAATACGCCTTCAATCAGTGGGAAATCTGCCCAAAGTATTGCAAAGAAAAATATCACAATCAAGTTACTTTGAAAATGTGAATGAATATTATTTCCAAGCTTACTCTAGTCAAATATCTCCAAGTTTCATTGTTGTCATTAAGCATCATTTTATCATATAAAGCACCAGGGCTCCAAGTGCGTGCGCTATAATAACTTCTTTTAAACATCCATCAACAAGGGAAGTATGTATAAGAAAATCAACAACTATAAATTTTACAGTCAGTTGATGATGACTGAACTGTCAGTATGGATTTGCAATAATACAGGTAAGGTAAAAAAAAAAATTATTTTCTCTACCTTATAGAAAGGGGAAATATGTTTATCAGAAAAATATTCCACGTTACAAAATACATATGCAAAACTATTAGAACACTGACAGACTGACTAATTTGACATTCGGCAGTACAGGATCTACGGCTAATCGACTCGAAAAAATAAAAAAAAAAAAACATTTAACAGTATATAGTCTTTATCATTTTTAAGAACAAAGATAAAGACTATATACTCTTAAATGTTTTAATTTTTTCGATTCGATTAGCCGTCGATCCTGTACTGCCGAATATCACATTGGTCAATCTGTCAGTGTTCTAATAATTTTGCATATGCATTTTGTCAGACTTACCCATTTCTTTTCTAAATATGTTTCTTTTTTGGTGCGCGATATGGGAACTTGTGAGGTGTAATATGGAATATTTTCCTGATAATCATATTACTCTTTTCTATAAGATAGAGAAAACTGAATTTTTTTTTTACCTTACCTATATTAACCTTACATGTATTATTGCAAATCAAAAATTCAAAAGAGAAGGAATTATATACCTCGGAGAACGTGCTGTGGAAAATCTGCATTAAAGCTGAGCGCGGAATGGCCGCTACCGCCACACCTTCGTTCATGCGCTTGATGGCCAAAGCAGGATCTGTGGGGCCACGGACACCGGAAAATTGGGTCATTATGCGACCCATGAGGGTGTCCTTCGGTGCACTCTGAGGGGGAATGGGGAAATACGATAATGCCTTGCAATTACACAAGTTTATTTAGTTGTTGTTAACATTTTATGTAAAAATTGATGATATAAAATTTGAATTTAAATCTCGTGAATTATTTGATGTACTTTGTACTTACACAAGTTTATTTAGTTTTTGTTAAAATTTTATGTAAAAACTGATGATATAAAATGACAATTTGAATTAAAATCTCGTGAATTATTTGATGTACTTTGTACTTACGTTTATTTAGTTGTTGTTAACATTTTATGTAAAAATTTATGATATAAAATAACAATTTAAATTTAAATCTCGTGAATTATTTGATGTACTGTACTTACACAAATTTATTTAATTTTTGTTAACATTTGATAAAAAAATTTGATTATATGAAATTACAATTTGAATTTAAATCTCGTGAATTATTTGGTGTACTTTGTACTTACACAGGTTTATTTAGTTTTTGTTAACATTTTATAAAAAAATGATTATATAAAATAATTTTAATTTAAATCTCGTGAATTATTTGATGTGCTTTATACATACACAAGTTTATTTAGTTTTTGTTAACATTTTATATATAAATTGATGATATAAAATGACAATTTGAATTTAAATCTCGTGATTTTAATTGATGTACTTTGTACTTACACAAGTTTATTTAGTTTTTGTTAACATTTTATATAAAAATTGATGATATAAAATGACAATTTGAATTTAAATCTCGTGAATTATTTAATGTACTTGGCAACTGATTTGTCAATTATTATCGGAATATAAAGGTGCAGGCAACAAAACGTGGAATAAACACTCATCAAGCACAGAGAAAAACATTTGTTTTGAAAATTTATACATTTTTTAACCTTTCAAAAACTTACTTGCTAGACTTCCTACTTTGTAACGACAGCCTCGCTTTTCTTTCAATCTCCATAGACTTTTTGCATAAACATTCATGCCTTTTACGGTTGACAGAGTTATCGTATCGACATAGTTAGCATCCGCAATAATTTGGTACTGTTTTGGAGGATAATTACTGATTTCATGGAATACACAACCCATTCAGAGTTTCCGTACAATCAGATGATCTGCCAACTTTGTTAAAAAAAATGTTTTGATATCTCCAATGGGAACACAATAATTTCAGAAACTTTACATGGGGACACGCATGAAATTTCACGAAGCACAAACACCCGCCCGAACCCCGTTTACAGCGTCTCTTTGCCCTCCCCCCCCCCCCATTCGCTGCACCCATTTTTAAGCCTTTTGCTTTACCTTCATTCCTGCTTCCTCTCTTCCAGCTTGCTGTCCAACCACTCCAACTCCTTCTTTTCACTGTCGTAAGTGCTGAATGGCTTCATGGCCAAGTTTTCTTAAATCATCAAGAGGCACAGGGAAAATACGATCCACCCTCGAGTACCCTCCTTACCTTGGCAGCGAGATGCAAAACGGAATCCGTAGCTGTCCAAACAGGAAGCCCCGACTCCACCAGTTCCTCTAAGTTGTTGAAAGGGAGACGAATCGTCGGCGACACGAGCATCGCATTCAGGTTGGAGCGGTAGACGGTGGATATGATGAAAGATGCCATCAGCCACAGCGCTGTGAAAAACCTCACGGCCTCGCCACTCAGAGGCGATTCGACTGCTGGAAAGGGAGGTGAAATGAATAGCTTAGCCGAAAAGTTACGGGTGGCAGAAAAGCATAAGCGTACATGGAAGGTATTAAAGATGCCAGCATCTGTCATTTAAAGGCCATTCTGGGAGATGATCCTCATGAATCGTGAGTGTTTTATGTAACTTCATTCAATACCGTTTGATTTCTGGGACGGTTCTGTTAACGAAAACTCCATAAGAGCATACGTTTCATAAAATATAAAGGGAAAATATATTTCAGCGATAGTTTACTTCATTTCATATCATTGCTCTTCAGTTACTCTCTCTCTCTCTCTCTCTCTCTCTCTCTCTCTCTCTCTCTCTCTCACAAACACACATCAGTACACAAATACAAATAATTTTCATCGTTATAATATAGGCACACATCAAAAGCAATGACGCGAATATATATAAAAAAATATAAAAACGTATGCTTCAACTCACATACACCAGGGAAAGCTGAGTCTTTCTCTCTTTTCACACACATACACACAAACACACACCGGTACACAAATACACACAATTTTCTTCGTTATAAAACGGGCCCACATCAAAAGTAATGATGCAAATATGAAAAAAAACTAAAATATAAAAAGGTATTCCTCAACTCACATACACCAAGGAAAGCTGTGTCTTTCTCTCTCTCTCTCACACACACACACACACACAAACACACACCAGTACACAAATACACACAATTTTCTTCGTTATAAAACAGGCACACATCAAAAGTAATGATGCAAATGTGAAAAAAAATCCAAAATATAAAAAGGTATTCCTCAACTCACATACACCAAGGAAAGCTGAGATTGTCCAAATGATGGCGTCTTGCAGAGGAGAGGACGATTTGCGGTTCTCGGAAACTTCTGCAGCTACTCTTTCTCCTTCTCCTTCGCCGTCGTGATGTTGCCACGAAGATGGTAAACTAGTGGCCGACTCCTTTCTGAAACGATCCGACAGTCTGCTTCGTAATCTTTTCGGTAACAAGCAGGGGAAATATTCCGGAAATTTACTTTGATTCCTAACAAAATTTAACTGTGAGTTTTAGTGTTTCAAATGATTACAATAAAATAGATTTTTCAAATCCAAAAGCTTAGTAGCTCGTTGAATGCTAGTAACTGTTCTCAGTTAATTGATGTTTAATCAGTTGTACACAACACAGGTAAAAACCACAATTCAAGAAACAAGCGCATAAGCTACAACCAAGAATTAGTAGGCTACCTAAGTAGACGCGCATACAACATACAAACACCGAGGCATTTAAAAAAATATAGATACACATGCACACACACACACACATATATATATGTGTGTGTATATTTTTGTAAATGCCTCGGTTTTTGTATGTTTTTTGTGCGTCTACTTATGTGCTAATTCTTGGTTGTAGCTAATGCGGTTTTTTTTTTTTTGGATCGTGTTTATTACCTGTGCTGTGTACAACTGATTAAGCATCATGAGCTACTACGCTTTTTGAATTGAAAAATCTAATTTTTTTGCAATCACTTGAAGCACTAAACCTCATAGTCAAATTTTCTTAAAAATCTAAATAAATTTAAGCATATTTATATGAGTATATATTGATATGTGTTTACGGAATATATATATATATATATATATATATATATATATATATATATATATATATATATATATATATATATATATATATATATATATATATATATATATATATATATATAATGTACGAGTATATGTATGTGTGTGTAAAGGCTATCAATAGGCGACTATGAGATTCCAATACCTTACCACAAATGGATGATTAGAGGATGCGACACAATTTAACATATGGGAAACTCGATAAACAAACTGGATATATCAACAAAGAACACAAACCTTTGGAAACGAAGAGCCTTAGAGGTGATCAGCCGCAACAGGAACGATGTGATTAAAACGACTACAACCGCAAATAGCGTCATGAGCCACGTCTGGAAGTAAAGTACATACCATTTACACTTACGGTATTTACGGATATGGTAAGTTACTAATTTCATAAGCTGGGAAATGGATACACAATTGCGTACATAGATATGTTAAGCGTGTATATATATATATATATATATATATATATATATATATATATATATATATATATATATATATATATATTATATATATATATATATATATATATATATATATATATATATATATATATATACATATATATATATATATATATATATATATATATATATATATATATATATGTATGTATATACAGTATATATAATATATATATGGATATATGTGTATATGTATATATATGTGTGTATATATGTATATATATACACACATATGGCTCAATATATATACAGTATATATATAAATATATATATATATATATATATATATATATATATATATATATATATATATATATATATATATATATATATATACTGTATACATGTGATGTGCACGCGCGCGCGCGTGTGTGTGTGTGTGGAGATATAACAAAAATTAATCGTATTCTTACATCATAGGTGTACGGCTTCACAAAACCTGCAATATCAGGCTCCGGCTGCGGTCTCCTGAAGCCAGCCGACCAGTCCTCCATGTAGAGAAA
>JANJGK010000019.1:45042495-45049995 GCA_039081455.1 Macrobrachium rosenbergii
TAGCCAGTAGGGAATACTACTTGTAGTGAGAAAGATAAACTGCATAATTTGAGGGATAAGAAAATGATATAAATAAATTCTTTTTTAGTTTTCTGTAAAAGGAAACTATTGAGATGGCTTTGTCTGTATGTCCGCACTTTTTCTGTCCGCCCTCAGATCTTAAAAACTACTGAGGCTAGAGGGCTGCGAATTGGTATGTTGATCATCCAGCCTCCAATCATCAAACATACCAATTGCACCCCTCTAGCATCAGTAGTTTTTTTTATTCTATTTAAGGTTATAGTTAGCCACGATCGTGCGTCTGGCATCGCTATAAGAGCCAACAACACAGGCCACCACCGGTCCGTGGATGAAAGTTTCATGGACGGCGGCTGAGAGTTTCATGGGCTTTGGTTTAGAGTTTCACACAACATTGTACACTGAACAGAACACTCGACTGCGCTGAAGAAACTTCAGCGCATTTTGACTTGTTAATTATTGTGTTTTGTTCCGAAGAGGAACACAGTAGAATTCGAAATTACTCTATTCCAGATAATTAGATAATGATCAGATCCATAAAATGGAATAAATGAAACAAAAAACAAAAAGTTTTCCCTTTATGTAAGACCGAATTATGTCACATTAGATGTAAACAGCCACCTTGTTACTTACAAATTTGAAACAACAATATTTGTGATCTTTTATTTATACAATAACATATTTTTCACTAATGCCGATTGTTACCTAGTTGTACGGAAAGAGCGAGTACTGAAATAATGCAATAATTTCTTCTACATTAAAGGTTTTTGTCTCCTTCAGCTTAATCCAGCGTTTTCCGTCGTTTTGACATTAGCCGGAAGAATGTCAGTGGAGATGCGGATATGGCTTGGCATACAGTACCAACGCAAGAAATTCAATTTTCCCAGGCTTTAAAAAAAAGTCAGAGACAATGGCAATGACTTACGATCATTTCAGAAACAGAAGCGGAGGGAAGGAAAGGATTTCAGTTACTGGACATCGGAACAGTGGAAAGATTTTGTTGGGTTTCATGCAATATCTCGAATGGTTTTCTGACTCAATTGCTTTGCCGCCGTGAACGCACCTCGGAGGCTTTTGAGAGGACCTGGACGGCTGTCGTTTCTGCTTCCACAAGAGTTAAGGTTCTGGCAAACCTGAATAATTATATTTGCATGTGAAATAACAAACAGATTGCAAAGTCGCTAAATGGGAAAATCAATCAATAAAAAATTTACAGAATTGATTTTTTTTATATTAAGGCTGAACATTACATGATGAAAAGCCGATTTAGGTGCAGAATGTGATTATGGAAAGAATATATAAAAGTCAAACGTAATTCGCATCGATGTTTATTTTCTACATATGATAACATGTTAGAAGACTATGTGGCATGAGATCCATTGTTCTGCACAAATTAGTACTAAATGTTTGTATAAAAACACGCACATGAATATACATATATATATATATATATATATATATATATATATATATATATATATATATATATATATATATAAATATAATCACATTCTGCACTTAAATCAACTTTCATCTCGTAATGTTCAACTTTAATATAAAAATCCCTTGTGTAAATTTTGTACTGAAATCCTTTTCTTCCCTCCACTTCTGTATGAAATATATTATATTTATGTGTGTGTATATATATATATATATATATATATATATATATATATATATATATATATATATATATATATATATATATATATATATATATATATATATATATAAAATATATTATATATACAGAGAGAGAGAGAGAGAGAGAGAGAGAGAGAGAGAGAGAGAGAGAGAGAGAGAGAGAGAGAGAGAGAGAGAGAGAACACGAACACTTCCTTCCCACAGAAAAGAATGAAATCTTTCTCATAAACCGGATTTAAACCTGCCACACCAAAACAATTAGGAATAAATTAAGATAATTTAGTGGATACTTTATCTATCACTCTAATGTCAAACGTGTAAGCTATGATTTAGATGTTTTCATGGCACACAGATGAACCGATTCATATAATTCATAGAACTATTTTCTATATATGTGTATCTCGATATCAGATACAATTGCTAAAACTGTTCCCTAACAGTAATATTTTCATATAAATTTGAAACTGATTTGTGCAATCTCATAAATGATCAATTAAAACATATAGAAAATCACAAAATAAAAATAATTTTATGTAGGAGAGAAAACCAGCGTCTTCCACAAATTTGGAAATCCCTTAGACTCAAAAACAGAGGAACGTTGCGAAAATTCCCCGAATGAGGATAATAGCAAAATCAACAAGCCCTATGAATCATTTTTGGGAAGTTGGATTTATCTAATTTTTTCTTGTGTTTTATCTCTGCAAAACATCCCTCAAGAATATTAAGGAAGACGGATGATGTTAAGGGGAACTATAAAATCAGTGGGGGTGGAATAAATAATGATATTCCCAGATTCCAATAGAAAAGAGATTATTCGGGCGAAATTGCTTCCATTTTTCAAAGCGGAAAAAAACCAGAACATTACCCAACGGACGTGGGAAATGAAATATTTTCATTGGCAACAGGACGTTTCTTTTGGATTATTTGATTTACGAGCTTGTTGGCGTGCGCTACGCGCCATGGAACCCGGCACTGCTGTCTCCCCTACCCTCCCAATCGCCTACCTACCCAGCCCCACCCGGGGCAGACAAACAGGTTTTCAGGGGGACGGTGGATGTCTCCCCTTCCCTCCCATTCCCTTACCTACCCAGCCCCACCCGGGGCGGACAAACAGGTTTGCAGGGATTGGGTGGCTGTGTCATGTCTCCGCTTGGGTCACTTGGGGAAGGACAAACAAGATCCACTCGGGTTTTATTATTATAGATATATAGATCATTTTTAAGAAATGACGTTTAAAAGAATGCAGGGTATATAGAAAATTTATTCATGTAAGCTTACGACTCCTTTGCAAAATTTGAAATGCTGGCAATAGGAAGACGGTCAGTTACATGATCAGTTTTATATTTGTTTCTGCATAACAGAATATTATTCCTTTATGTAATGTTTAAATTTTGAATTTTAAGAATAAACCTTAGTTTTCTTACATGACTTTCATGTCAGTCAAAAACATTTACATTTGAATTGTTATGAAGTGAAATTAAGATACGAAGAAATTGGAACATATCTTTCATATCTGAGTTTCACGACTGGCAGTGAATGATTTGGAAAGTATTTTCCGAAAAAAATAGCGAATAAGATATGAACGTCAATAGAGTCAGTATTATTTACAAACAACATTACAAGTTTTATATACAATATATCCACCCTTACTTATTGATTTACTTTCCTCTCTTACTTTTTTTTATTTAAATCTCCAGCTGAAAATCGTTATGGACAGTCAAAAGGCCATAAACCAAAGAGGGTTCCACAAGGAAATGGTTCCTCATTGGGCAGGTGGGTACCGTTCTCAGCTAGCACTCTGCTGGCACCGCGTTCGATTCTCCGACCGGCCAATGAAGGATTAGAGGAATTTATTTCTGGTGATAGAAGTTCATTTCTCGCTATAATGTGGTTCGGATTCCACAATAAGCTGTAGGTCCCGTTGCTAGGTAACCAATTGGTTCTTAGCCACGTAAAATAAATCCAATCCTTCGGGCCAGCCCTAGGAGAGCTGTTAATCAGCTCAGTGGTCTGGTTAAACTAAGGTATACTTAACTTTTTTTCCAGAGGGAAATCAGCCTGGAGAGAGAGACAAGTTATAGGAATTGGTGATAAATAAATAAATAAATATGGAAAATAAAACCAATACACCTGAAATTCAAAAAAACTTCAGCAGAGAGCAGGAATGAATTAGCTCCTCGCTTACAAATATCTGGAGATCAGAAGATTTCACAACTGTAGTACGCAAGCTATCCCATATTTTAGTTGTAACCAAGATAAAACTCCTAACAAACTTAGTATTGTTAAACCTGATGCTAGAAAAAGATACACTGAAGCAGCAGCCTTCCTAGTGTTGCGAACAAAAACAGCCAAGTCAATAAAGAAGAGTTCTGAGGATGTTTGTCGTTGTAGTACATTTTATGCAACAAACAATAAATTCACTTTACATCTATGGAACAAGTTAGCATCAAGAGTTGGCATAATAAACCAGACTGATGACAACTCTCTCCTCTACCCAAGAGTTTGAGATGAGAGTCAGTACCCGAAAACCGAAAAAGGAGAACAGAATTCTAAACATGGAAGAAAGAAAGAGTTAAAACACTCAGATATATTAGCTTCATCACGGAACATTCGAAAACGTTTCCGCAAGATACCAACTTTCTGAGAAACAGAGAAAGAAATCTTACGCATATGCCTCTTAAAAGTCAACATCTTATCAAAAGTTACACCTTAATTCTTAATTTAAGAGAGTTAATACCATTTAAAACCGTACCATTTCAATATAAATCAAGAAGCCAAGGCAAAGTATTCTAGATCCACTAACTATCACAGAGTTTTTGAAGGTTAAGCTTCATGCCCCAGGCCCAACTCCACTCCTGAATACGAGCCAGCTCTCTATTCAAGGATTCTGTAACCAAAGTCCTAAGACACAGAGAAGGACCAACAGCTAGCAGAGTAGCATTCTCAAGACCTTGCCACATGCAACTAGTATAGATAATAAATAGCATAGGTATAAGAACACTACCTTGAGGAACCAACTGAAATGAAATTTCTGCAGATATACTGGCCGTCAAAGAGACTCTTTGGCTTTTGCCTATTAAAAAGTCATTTAAAATATAAATAAAAGAGCCACGAATTCTCAGTAACCTAACTTGTGGATAAGTGCTTCATGATTCAGACGGTCCACGGCTGCACTAAAACCTGGACCCACCATACGTGTCTCATCACCTTTTTCAAGAGCACTCTGCAGGACGGAGAAAATTCACAAGAGTGCATCACAAAATACTAAGGCCTCTACGAAACCCGAACTGTAATCCTGGAAGCAGGTTATTATCAAACGTACCTGCTAAGACGCGAAGAGAGCAGTTCTCACAAACCTTAGATAAAACAAGGGTATCTGAAATCGGCCTATATTCAAAGGGGAATTAAGACGGACTTACTCCTTTAGTTGATGCATCAGTGTTTCCCTCCTCCAAACAAAAGGAAAACTTGTAATTCCTAATAATCTTCTGAAAAAATAGTAATCCTAAGAGTAACCTTTTTAAAAAGATGGCTGCAGATCCTATTAGGGTCTATTCCGCTATCATTGCCAAGGACTAGAAGCAAACTCTTGACTACTCTGGACCTGTTACTTATAGATCAAGTAAGAATACATACTCCAAAGTAGATATATTGCTATGATTATATATCATATATGTATGTATGCATGTGCGTATATATATATATATATATATATATATATATATATATATATATATATATATATATATATATATATATATATATATGTGTGTGTGTGTGTGAATATATATTATATACCAACACACACACACACACACACACACACACATATATATATATATATATATATATATATATATATATATATATATATATATATATATATATATATATATATATATATATATATATATATATATATATATATAAAACCATCACGTCACTTCAATATAAATGTACTTGCCCCAATGATTTTTAGCCTGAATAATAATGAGTGGGAAACTAGTAAAATTAAGGAAGCTATTGAACGAAGATTTGAGAGGAACAGCACAAACTGCGCCCAATTTCAGCAAAATTCAATCATAGCGCCACTTCAGGCTTTGGTGAATTGATGAGAACCACCTTTCGAGGAACCGTGCTATTCTAATGGAAAGTCACAGAGATTCAGAGATTAATCTCTGGGCGAAAGGAACTAATTCTGACAGATAAACGGAAGAGAAAGAGGGGGAGACGGAAGGAAAAAAGGACGGGAAAATCCCACTGCATGTTGGTCATTCCTTGTCCTAGTGTCCAACATTTATTTCTGTTGCTGAGGTTGGCTGTGTCAGTTTCCCCTTTCCCTGATTTAAGGGCCAGTGCTCAAAATTTAAATTGTGATCAACGCGAGTCTGGGGTTTCTTTGACACAGTGTAAAAAAACACATTTGTTACTTTTGCGTGTTCAATTTCACTTTCGTTTTATACAACTTAAAACCTTTTAACTGGATCATTTTAAGATTTGGACAGCAATTACTCACCTAGACATGTATTCTTTAATCTGATATTTTGTGTCCATTATCCGATTACTACGTATTTATATCTTAAGTTATTTTAGGAAGAACCTACAATGCTCCCTACGTCAAGCTCAGAAAATGATGACCCGAAGTTGCCTGTTAATCAATCTGACGAAATTACTCAACTAAAATTATTCATTTTCACAGGGGGAAGCAAAAGATTCTACAGCAGTAATGTTATTCACCTACCAGTTTAAACACACTGCCATTCCTCGGTAATGGATTTGCTTGTTTTATTCCATAGAGAATTATACCCTATTATCAACATCTTTTTTACGTATGGTTGCATGCTCACGTCAGTTTTCTATGCATATTTGAATCATGTCCCAATACGATACTGATTTCTTCATAATTCCGGTTTTGAATCTTACATATATACCGTATATATATATATATATATATATATATATATATATATATATATATATATATATATATATATATATATATATATATATATATATATTAAATCTGACCGTGCATATTAAGGGACCCGCTGCAAATATCCATTTTCCTAACTAAAAATAAACAATGGGCAAAAAATAATTATGGCAATTGCGTCGCACCATTTCTGACTTCATTCGTCTATTTATCTGCGAGTTATTGTTAAAAAAAAGACATAGTTTACCCATATGAACTGGGGCAATATGTCGATTATGCTACAATTCGTTGTCCATTTTGTATTACTTGTACGCAAGCATTCTTGATAAAGGCCAAATATTGGAGGAAAATATATTTTGCAGGTAAGTAATATCAAGCATTTAAACTTGAATCTGGTCTGTAGTTAATGTATAAAATATTCAAACTTTCTTAGCGAACTTTTTCTTTTGCCAGTTTGTCGGAATGTGGAGCAAATTTAGTGCATAAATCCATTGTATTTTCTTGCATTAAATGTTATTCCGTATCAATGTTTTAGGCAGAGTCTAAAGCGTACAGTGTATGAAGGATGGCGCCCTTATGAATATTTAAATTACCAGGATACAAAATGAAGTTACAGGATTCATTCTAAAGCTCGGAATTTCAAATCTTTCCTAGATAGTGACTCCCAAGGGTTTTAACCAGGTATGTATCCACCTTTGCGGCGTACTTAGTAGAGAAGGCGTGTTGGCACAAGCCCGTTGGGGATTACCGTAAAATCATAAACAAAAGACTGTAAATATCATAAAGATAAAGACCCCCAAGAAATATTAGTCCGAGATAACGACCCCCGAAAACCCTTGGGGGTCACTATCTAGGAAACATCCGGAATTTCTTGCTTGATGTCAATCACATTCCAAACACATCGT
>JANJGK010000019.1:45059995-45087495 GCA_039081455.1 Macrobrachium rosenbergii
TCCAAAAGATCATAAACCAAAATTTTTTATTCATTAAAAAAAAAAAAACCATGTTACTTAACACGTATCGCTTTCTATGCAAAATATTACGTGTTAGAAAATGGCTACGTATATTTTCTTAGCAGAGGATGTTAAATTTTCCTAAAATTTGTGGCTGGCCGGTTTTGTTTTATTTCAATGTTCAGCCAAAAATAAGCATTAGTCAATAATATAAACTGTAATTACAGAAATTAAAATAAGGTTAATTTACTGATGTCAATCAATTACCTAAAGGAGAAAGGATATTACACATGTCTTCGAAGTTGAAATGAACAGAGGTAAATTCACCACTAACCTGAGAGAGAGAGAGAGAGAGAGATAGAGAGAGAGAGAGGAAAATAATAACTCATTCTCAAAACCGTCTCAAGCTTTTTATTCCGGGAGAGGAGATCTGATTTACCGTAATGTGCCTTGGAATTAAATTTAACATTTTCGTAAGCGGTTGTCACAAGTTAGATCGAAAGATTATCATGGAATTTGGTTACCTTCCACTAAAAATGATAATGACCGGAGTCCTAAAATCTCTCACCTTATTAGCCCTCTCCCAAAAATTGCTTCCTTTCCCCAATCGACTTCTGGAAAAGAATTAAAACACAATTTCCTTTGTTAACTGTATTAGATTTTTGCCTTGAAAATCGCGAGAACTGAGAATATAATATTTTATGATGGACTAAAAGAGCGCACCGTGTTAATTTAATTTCTATTTTTTTTTTATCTCTATTGAAATTATATTAGCCTCTCTCTCTCTCTCTCTCTCTCTCTCTCTCTCTCTCTCTCTCTCTCTCTCTCTCTCTCTCTCTCTCTCTCTCTCTCTCTCTCTCTCTCCTTCTGGTTTCGCCTGTATGACGAATAAAAAATTTACTTGGGATTCAAGAACTCCCCGAATTATCATCTGTTTTGTTCTCAGGCTTATTGCTCATTCAAGAGGAAGGAAAAATTTTCCAGTTTCCTTTATAAGACACAGACACACGCGTATACGTACTCACACACACACATACACACATACATACATACATACATACATACATATATATATATGCCGTGAACTCTTCACTTATTTAGCTAATAAATAAAGATATTTTTTCCCCTCAGATAGCATTGAAATTAGTTTCGGAATGAAATGCAGAGACAGTTCCCTTCCAAGTCACCATTCGCCCGATTCCCTCCGTGTTATATAATCTCCTTAACCGAAGTTCCTCCGTGGGTGGAATATGTCAGACATTCAGCACCAGCAACGTGCCAACTGCAGCTCTAGTTCCCTTCAGCGTCTTAACTCGTTCCGGGAAAAGCAAAACACTCTCCAGGGCGAGTTTCAGCTGGAAGTTCACAGATTCAATTATAACTCCGTATTATCGTTCCAAGAATGGAAGGGAACCGCGTCTCAAGATCTCTCAATATACGGCGATCATGAATTGGCAACAGTTTCGGCGAGAAGCAAGCTGTTCGCAACTGATAACATTCACTTTGATTTTTAATGAAACAACTCCAAAATTTTGCCCTAAGCACGTATCGTGGAGATCGTTTTCGATATGCAAATTGAGAATCAGAATTAACAGATTATTCATTGCTGGGAGTGTTTTCCATTTTTCATAATTGGTCACGATGCTTCATTCCTTGCGTTCCTTTAATGGTCAAGGCCGTGAAGAATGAGCGAGATTTAGGAGCCTTCTTGTATTTGTGTTTGTTTGTTTGTTTGTTTACCTATCAAAGGAAGGATCGATTCAAATTTTAGATATAGCTGATCAAGATTTTTTTGTTGGAAGATATGAGCGCCGTCATTTTTCTATTTTTTTCTTTGTTCCATATGTTCAACCGTTAAAATCGAAATGTTTATTTCTCTATAAGTGACTGACTGATATGTAAATTGCAGAACCTTTTAATATTATAAACAAACAATTTATTTCCTCATTAAACAAAACAAAACTTACCAACAAACTCTTGACCATCTCAAGATGGCTCGGCTCACATTCCTAATGCAATACCTTCTTGACTAAAAGAGCTAAATTTAAAGCTACTATTGCTCAGCATTCTTCGAAACCCATTCATGCGCTATTTTCATAGCATCTAGTTTCTTCTCCGAGACACGCAAGCACTATGCAAACTACCTTGCAAGTCCAATACCCTTTCCTTTTAGTTGATATTGTTTTAGCGTCTTCCCCCTCAGTTCAGCAGCATTTCCCTTTGCAATATCCTTCTCCAAGCGCTATCTTCTACCCGTTGCAACGTCGTCTTCGTCCCTTGATTGCTCTACTTGGGGCCACAAGCGAAGTATAGTTCGAATTCATGCAAAAACTTTAAATGCTTCCACAGTTCCAATGGGTTCGAGAAGTTGGTATTGTACTGGGCCTGGTCGTGCTGATCTCCCGTTTTCATGAGACGAATAAATTCAAGTTATCTTGTCACGGATATCTCAGCGCGTGAGTGAGGTTTCGCTATACTTCTGATGACCCTCTGCGTAGGTTATGAAGCAGCCATTTTGGAAGTTTTCAAGATATGCAAGTTAAAGCATCCATTTGGCAGTGGTCGTTGTGTTGCAAATCTCTGAAGCGTATCTTTTTTCGGGTTCTGATAACGGGGACTGGCTCCCGTGACGAAACAGCACAAATGTCTTAGTTGCATTCATACTTTATCTAGATGAATCCTTCTGTTCCTACAACCTTCTAAACATTAACCAATAGTCTTACCTGCAAGGGTGGCTCTTCAGCAGTGACGAAACAGCACAAATATCTTAGTTGCATTCATACTTTATCTAGATGAATCCCTCTGTTCCTACAACCTTCTAAACATAAACCACTAGCCTTACCTGCAAGTGTGGCTCTTTAGCAGTGCTTCGAACACCGATAAATGCACTTTCCTATTCCCTGGATATTGAGGTCCTTCCTTTCTAACACCTCTGTCATCACATTTATAGAGTGCTTCATTTCTAAGGTCTTCGTCTCACCCTCATTCTAAAATCTTCCAACTTAAACACTCAATTTTCCCAATCTATCGTCCTGCATTTTTGACCACATGGCCAAACCTTGGTGCAAACTATAAGGAAAAAATTGAAGCCTAAGTACAATTCTCAGTGCTAGGTCTAAGACACTGGATCCCGACCCCTTATACGGATCTTTTCATTGCCAGTTTTTCATTAACCAAATGTAACTTATCAAAATAATGTGTTACTCTCGACTGTCAATTCACTTTTGGGAAAAAATATCTGCCTATCTTACTGAGAGCTTTAATCCCTTTACCCTGTTGCGTTTTGAATATTATTCTCGGTTTGGTCTTCATCAACTGACCCGCATCTGAAACTGTTGTAGCAAGATCTTAGTGTGCATTTCGAGAAGTGTGGTTTGTTTAGCTCAATATGCATCTTCCATAAAATTTTTCATTATTCTAATTCTCCTTTAAATATAGACCTTCCACCGTATAGTAAAAGGCACGCAGTTACTTTATATATATATATATATATATATATATATATATATATATATATATATATATATATATATATATATACATATACATATGTATGTATATGCCTGTGTATATATGTATGCATGTATTTATGAATGTAGGAAGGAGTGATTGACGAAATGTAATTGGTTCAAATTTATTAAAAGAAGTGATGCAAAAACATTTATTTCGAAATATTACTCGAATGGTCTCACGGACTAATGTACGAATTATCCATCCTTAATCCTTTCAATTACATCCACTGAAAACTAATTTTGATTTGTTTTCAACAATGGAAGAGGAGTCAGACTAATACAAAGCTCTTGCAAGACTTAATTACTGCGAAGCATAGTACTTGAAAAATTAGAGCGGTTTTATGAAAACTCGGATATGGCTTTAAAATTTACAGTTTTCATTTATTTCTCATTTTTCTGAAGTAGTTTTCATTTAGATTTATCATACTCTGTTTTCAGTTTAAGCGTCGATTCAGAGAAAAGTTACAAATGAGAGAAAAGTCAAGGCAAAATAATAATCAATAATACTGTAATCTTTCTAACAAAATTGATGTAATAATCTATTATATATTCTTGCATCGTAACTTTAAGCCTAACCAGTTATCGCTTATCAGGAAATACTGGCAATAATATAAAAGTATTGGATTCTTATTTACGTGAGTGGCACGCAAAATCTTGCAAATAAATTTCATGTAAAATAAAAGTTCAAAATAAATTTCACCATAAGTAATCTATTTTTTGTCAATAGGATAAAAAATTATCCTATACAAAATCTATGAAACCTCCGTGCTCAACAGGGACAGCAAATAAAAAATATAAAATTTATATCGTTTTCCACTTTAAAAGGACAAACGAGGGAAAGTTTCATACGTTGAAACCCTCCGCCAATGTCCGTTTCCGCGAGAGAAACTTGATGTCTGTCGCATCCCAATCAATATTCATTGCCTAGGAAACAAATACTCCTTTGTACGAAAGTGGTAAAGACCAGAAAATCCACAGAATGGAAGTCACGAACGACCACTCATCCACAAAATCAGATGGATATTGCTGCAAATAAATTCGCATCGAAATTGCAAGGAAAATGGCCTTAGCTTACATTGGACTGCCGGAGGTGATAGGAAGGTGCCCGTTGGTGTACAGATGTATGTTCGGATGTTGGAAACATATGCAAACATAAGAGGAAAAGGATGACATAAAAAGTGAAACAGCATTTTATATATATATATATATATATATATATATATATATATATATATATATAAATATAGGCCTATATATAAGTGTGTGTGTATATCTACATATACATACATTTATATATATATATATATATATATATATATATATATATATATATATATATATATATATATATATATATATATATATATATATATATATATATACAAAATGTGTATATATACATACATATATATATATATATATATATATTTATATATATTATATATGTATGTATGTATATATATATATATATATATATATATATATATATATATATATATATATATATATATATATATATATATATATATATATATATATATATATAGTCGTGTGTGTTTAGGCGTGAATTATATTTTTAAATATTTAATTTTCTCAGGGTTATTAAAGGAAATGATGGAAAGTAGTCTCATATTGTGTTACTTACATGATCATGTGGATTAATATTTGAATGATCTAAACTAACCCTTCCAATGACATTCACTCAAAATCTTTTTGACTTTTGCATAAAGGGAAGATGAGTCAGAAAAAGCTTTTGCAAATCCTAATTATCAAATTCAATGTGTTTTGATTTATTTCTAATTCTTCTGTCGTAGTTTTCCTGTTTGGCAAACGAAGAAAATACACAGTAATTTGTTGTCATTTTACGCGTTTATTTAGAGAAAAGTTAGAATTTGAGGAAAACTTATTGCAAAATAAAAATCAATAAAAATATCCTTTTCTTAATATAAATGAAATATGATATTTCATCGATCTAACTGCATTGTAATTCCGAGTCTAAACAGGTATTGCTCAATAGCAAATATTGACAAGCGAATAAAAGTTTTCATCTTTCATTTACGCTTTATGCCATGAAAAATCATACAAATAAATTTCGAATAAAAGAAGCGCCTGAACTAAAGGTTGAGCAATAAATGATCGGCATTATGTCTACTGAATTATGAACATCTGACGCAAAACCTATAAAACTCCTGTTCTCAGGAAGCAAATCAAATAAAGCAATATTAAATTTACATGAACACCCCACCTACCAACAACTTTATCAATAAAAAAATAATTTCATGACTCATTATGACCTTTCCCCCTTAAAAAGACAAATGGCCGAATTTTCAAATAAGGAGAGCATGTGTCGATTTTCCGGAAGAGGCATCTGATGTCTGTCGCAGCCAAATGAATATCCGTTGCTTATGAAACAAATATGCCTTTGTATGAAAGGGGCAGAGGCCAGAAAGTCCACAGAATGGAAGGCAAGAACGACCACTCACAGACAAAATCAGATGGATATTGCTGCAGGTAAATTCGTATTGAAATTGCAAGGGGAAATGGCTTCGGCTTATATTGGACTGCCGGAGGTGATAGGGAGACGCCAGTTGGTGTATAGATACACGTTCGGAATTGGAAACCAAAAACAAACAGACGAGGAAAAGGATGACATAAAAAAGTGAGAGAGCCATATATATATATATATATATATATATATATATATATATATATATATATATATGTGTGTGTGTGTGTGTGTGTGTGTGTGTGTGTGTGTGTGTGTTTGTGTGTGCACGTGTAGGGATGAATGCCTTTTCCAAATATATAACTTTCTCAAGTATAGTAGAATAAATTATTAAGTAATCTTTATTACAGTATTACTTGAACGATCAAATGGATTAATATTTGAGTTATCTAACTTAACCATTTCAATAACACTCACTGAAAAATAGTTTAAATTTTTTCAAAAAGGTTTTCTTGCTGAGCAAAATAATATGTTTATACGAATTTGTTTTTTGCTTTATTTCTGAAATTAGTTAAAATTTGGATAGAAGCTATGGCAAAATTATATTCAATAAAATTGGCACAGTCTTAATAAAAATAATATGACAATGTTTTGAATCTAATTGCAACGCGATTCAGAGTCGAAACAGGTATCGTACATCAGGAAATATTGTCAATAAGATAAAGTACTGTTTATTTACGTGGGGGCTTGTGAATAAATTTCAGGTAAAATAAACATTTCACATTAAAGACAATCGAAAGGCGACCTGCAGTATGACTATAGAAAAACTAACATCCAACACAAAATCTATGAAACCCATGGGATCATAATGTATATTAATTGCAGCAATATACAGTCCAACAATGTTAATGCCTAAAAATGACAGCCATGGCTATTATGACGTTTCGCCCATGTAAAAAAATGACCAAAGTTTCATACAACGAAGCCTGTATCAATTCCCGTTTCCGAGAGGGAAACTTGTAAGTCCATCGCATCCAAATCATTATCCACTGCTTATGAAACAAATATTCTTTTGTATGAAGCAAATATTCCTTTGCATTATGAGGACAAAGACTAGAAAATCCACAGAAGAAAAGTCATGAACGACCATTTACAGACAAAATCACATGGGTATTGCTGCAAGTAAATTCGTGTTGAAATCGCAAGGAATATGGCCTTGGCTTATATTGGACTGCCGGGGGTGATAAGGAGACGCCAGTTGGTGTATAAATAGTATATGGTTGGATATTGGAAACCGTAAAGCAACATACGGAGAAAGGATGACATAAAAGTGGGAGAGCAAATTTATATATATATATATATATATATATATATATATATATATATATATATATATATATATATATATAATAGTTTTATAAGCAACGTATATGTATGGGCATATGACGGACAGCAGGTTTCTCTCCCGTAAATTGAAACTGACACTTGCTCCTTTTGTAAGAAATTCGGTCGCTTGTCTTTTTTCGAGGTTGAGCGTCAAAATAATGTAAGAATGCTATTTTTTGGTATTGATTTTGTTGGATAACGGGAGTTATAATGTAAATTTTATATTGCTGCAATCAATATACCTGTTGAACATAAGATTTTATAGATTTTATGTTTGATGTACAAATGGCTTCTCGGTGAATTATAAGATGAGGTGTCTATTTCAACTGGAATTTGATTCTTCGATTTTTACTTCGAGTTACAAAGCAAACAGATATAAAACATTTCTATTTTAGTCATAATAAGAAAATAGCTTTATAAATTTCTACTTCGTCATATCTTTTCTCTAAATATAAACAATTCTGTTTTCAAAAAACTACCAGCACTTTTCAAGAGCTAAACTCTGCAACAATGTGGCATTGCAACAGCTCTATTTTTCTGTTTTTTTTTTTTCGATAAAAACATAGTTACTTTTTAATGAAACGACTAAGGTAGAGATTTGGACCATTAAGCTATATGATAATTTAATAGTGTAAAAGAAGATTGCTTTCGCATCATACCTTTTAATAAGCTTGAAAAAATGATAAATTTTGAAAAAAAAAATTCATGTTTACACACACATATACATGCTGAGATATGTGTGCAAATATATATATATATATATATATATATATATATATATATATATATATATATATATATATATATATATATATATATATATATATATATATATATATATATATATATATATATATATATATATATATATATATATATATATATATATATATATGTATATATGTATATATATATATATATATATATATATATATATATATATATATATATATATATATATATATATATATATATATATGTGTGTGTGTGTGTGTGTGTGTGTGTGTGTGTGTGTGTGTGTGTGTGTGTATGCAGAATTTTACATGTAGAAAAGGAAGTTGTTGAGTTTATTTATAGGCGAGTTTCATAAAACGCGCACCTAACATCAGCATACAGTTCTAAGCCGCTTAAAATTCACATTTGGCTTCAGCAGAGGAGGAAATTCATCGCACTTGTAAAAAGGGCGCCGACTTGTAGGCATACATAAATAACAATAACGAATATGGCCGCCACTTTGCACTCAAGGGATTACGGATTAACGAAGATTTCTGAGGTTTTGGGTCCCCCAGGTCCAACGCTGACTTTTCTTTTTATTTTTTCAGTCTTCAGCAGTTTTTCGTAGTATATTTTTTCTAACAAAATGAACATGCTGTTCGACTCGAACATACTCACACAAAGATTTTCTTAAATGTTCTGATTCTGGGTAGAGAAAGAGTGTATATAATAAACATTAAGCACATTATATCGTAGGGAAATCCTTGAGAATTGTTAATATAAACAGCTTTATTACCATATACCTACGATGACACGGTCAACAAAAGAGAACAAAGCAAACGTCACAGATTATCTCTTAACCCAAATGAATTATCTTAATAAATGTGTTATATCCTGACTCGATTAATATATTTACTGTAATCCTACACTGTCCTGTATTATGGAACAATAATTCTTACCAGTCTCTCAGAAACGTGCAATAAGAAGCATATGCAAAACCTTAGAGTCTTTCTTCCTACGCGAGACATGAATCGTTTTTCTCCCTAAGCAAGAAACGTGTGAAGTATCGAGATTGTTAAGCTGAGGACACTTAACGTCGCTTGATCATCATTCAAAGACTAAGAATCGTGCGAAGATAAAGGGAGGTTAAGTAAACTCCTACATACTGAAAAGGGAATTTTTTTCTCTCAAACCTACTCATGCTCCCTCAGTAATCCTCGAAGCTTACGTCTATACCCCCAGCAGCCCTTTACAAGTAATTGTTAAATTCACTGGTAGGATGGGAAGTACCCTTTAAATTGTACTATCTTTTTTTTTTAATCTGGCTACTTCTGATCATGTTGAGCCCCTCCCTACATCTGTCAGACTCTACCCTTCACGTCTTGTTTTATGAAGCTTATGTCTGAAGATGTACCACTACAAAAGATTTTCTCCGCGTGAAAATCTGAAAAATATCAAGCGATGAGCTTTCCTTCCCTAAACAACTCAGAATCAAACCCATAATATCAAACTCCCGGCGTCTGAACAGCTTTTTTCCATTTCGAACCCTATTTCGAAATGAAATTCTTGTATCTTTTCTCTTGAAAGCTCTTCTCGACGTTACTTGTAAACAGCTTCTCACAGCTGCTACACACGGCTGTTATTACTTTTCATCCACACTTAAACACGAGACGAAAGGTTTCTTTTTCTCACTTTCTGTTATTTTAGGTTCTGCCACCCTCGACCCTTTCTTGCTCACAAAATCGCTGCTTCCGTTACGTTTTCGACGTCGGGGATAGCACAGAGTCGTATACTGAAGATAAATTATTGGAATATTACATACAAGAAATTCTTCTTTCCTGAGAGACTGAATAGTATATTGTATTTTAATGAATTCATTTTCATAATTCGATGTTTAACTAGTTTTTTTTATCTTTACCAGTCATTTTAATCATTCGTAAAGGTTATGATGACGATCAGGACGATGATATGATATCAGTAATTGTAATATTAGTAATATGTATACCAACCATAATGGTGAATAAAATTGCTATAAAATTCAGTCATCAAAGTTATATTTAGCATTATCTGCCTGTCGTTTTGTTTCGAAAATGACGAGTGCAGTCACTCCAGGAAAAGTGGTAAAGTATTTCCTCTTTTTTTAAATCCTGACAAGTCATTAAAAAATTGTAAAAATTCATGATATATGAAAAGGCCAAGAGTTCGCCATCCTTAAAACGAATATTTTGAGCCACTGATCAAAAAGGTATAACTTTATTTGCCTGGAGTTTTCAAAATATATTACATGCGAAATATTTTACATCCGATTTCGTTCATGAAACGACACTCCCTACTCTATCTTCATTACTGATGTTAAAGTCTTCAGAGCAAATAGTAAGTAAACACCAAAAAGAGATCAAAAATATATTCCTTAAATCCTATCCCAGTTTATTTATTCATATATTTATGTAGTTTGATCATTAGGAAATAGTATAGATTTCAATGCACGTGCACTAAAATAACGGAGGAAAATGCCTCAGGACTCAAGGATTTTGAAACTCTTTAGAGAAAATTACGCAAGAGCGCCAACCTCACGAAAGCGTTTTCTTTCAATTCCTTCAACGAAGCCAATATCACTTTCCGATATCTTGCTTGACTGACACATTCGCGTGTGGCCGCCGAAATGCATTCCGAGAAAAGAGATGGAATTCGATGTTTAAGCAGTCATAAAACACTCCATTTTCCCTCCCAATTCGTTAGGGGAAAAAAAACCTTCTTAGAATTTTGACTCAGTGGTCTTACCGCTTTTAAGTTACCTTTTCCTGAAGGGTATGGTGGGGAAAACTATTTAGAAAATTACATTTTATTTATGAAACTTTTGACGAAGGTTGTTTTATTTCAGTTTTTTTTGTTTACTGCTAATGTAAATTCTACGGTGTACCCTTCATTAATGGAAGAGAGACTTGTCTTATTGCATAAAACCTCGAACAGCTACCTACTTTCAACATAAAACCACAGATCAACTCTATGTTTCTTTTTACGTATCATTTTGGTGCAAAATGATATAATGCTTCTTTAGCATATCTGTCATCGTTAATTTTATCTTATAATTTTCTGGGGGAATTAACAACTGTATTGCAATATAAATTACATCAGGAACCTTGTTTTCGAAAACAAATTACTTGTAAGCAATTACCAAGAAAAATTACATTTTACACGGTGAATACAAAAAGAAAATTTAAGTACACGAACGTACATGTGATTGACTGATTGATTATAGCTACTAAAACTGGCGCCACAAAATGTACATGTGATTGACGGACATCAATCAATCATGTAATTACATTTAGTATTTTTTTCAGTTTTATGAATACGGCTCTCTTTAAAAATCTATTTGATCGATTTAAAGGAATTCATTCTCGAAAATCTTTATAATTATATGTTTCAGTTTTGTCTTAATCCACCATTTAAAAAAAAAAGAGCTTCAGTCAAATGTCAGTTGTACATGATCAACGATGATACACATCCTTTCCCCCTTGCATCGATATGAGAAACAGAGCTTCACAGTTGAATAATTCCACCACCCGAACAGGGTTATTTACTTTCCTTTTATTTATCATTTTTTTATATGTAAAAGTATAACCTTACTTCATACGGTTAAAACTATTTGAATTGAACTGAATATACAATTTAGGCCAAAGACCAAGCACTGGGACCTACGAGGTCATTCAGCGCTGAAATGGAAATTGACAGGAAAAAGTTTGAAAGGTGTAACAGGAGGAAAACCTCGCAGTTGCACTGAATCAAATGTTAGGAGAGGGTGGAAAGTAAGATGGAAGAAAGAGAATATAAAAGGAGGTACAGCAAAAGGAACGAAAGGGGTTGCAGCTAGGGGCCGAAGGCACGCTGCAATGAACCTTAAGTAATGCCTAGAGTGCACCACACGAGGTGCGCTGAAGGCGCTACCCACGTACGGGGGTTAAAACTATTTAATACACTGACACATCTTTCTCTCACACACGCACGCACATACACACATACACATATATCTACACACTCACACAACCACACTTCGTCAAATACAGAAGTTTACTAAACATTTAAATATTTTTGCGATACATTTCTTGTTAGTAAATTTTTGTAATATACGCACTGCAGGTGTCTGAGAAAGAATATCGTTGCAGTTTGTATTCTATGCATTCATTTTCCTTTTATTTTACCTTAAATTATAAATTGCAGTATTTTTTCCTTTCGGGTAGAGGTATATGAAAAATGCATCCTCCGGTATATCAAAAATGGTAGCCGATTTTGAAGCGCAATTTGCTTTTGACGTCTATGCAGCAACACTGAATTTCATTTTTATTTCTTTTTACTTTTTTAAGGCTGAATTTCAAAGTAAAATGTTTCCAGCGCTAGAGCAGAAACAACGGGGTACACACGGACAGCATAGTAGTGATGTAATAACACTACAAAATAAAAAATACGATTTCTTTGCTTACAAGTTACGAAAAGACATTTTTAATTTTAATATTTTTGGTCTTGGTATGAATCTCACAGAAAAGCTTTTCAGAAAAAAGATATCGCAGCCTGAATATTTAACAGCATAACCAAGATATTACATTAAAAATAATAAAACTTTCTATCCAAGTTACATCTCAGTTATTTAAAAAGAAACACAGAAGGCAGAATCATTTACACACAGTCTCATTTGTAAATACCATATTTTTGTTCCGATATATATATATATATATATATATATATATATATATATATATATATATATATATATATATATATATATATATATATTTTCATATCAACATTCCTTTTATTAATACTCTGTATTTCTCATTATGCATTTTAATAATCGCTTGGTATTTTTCATCTTTCGTTTTTTTAATCTTATAACAAATCTTGTATGAGGTCTTCAGGTATGTCATCATATCTCTTAACAAATTACTGTACATTTTTAAAGTTTAAACGAATAGTTACATGGGCAAATTTTCTACGATATTTAAATATCTACAGAAATATCGTTGTTATCAATTTCAGGTCGCTGTAAATATTCCTCAAAAAGATACACTAATATGCAAAGTGAATGCAAAATTAGATTGGTTGTTATCGACTGTGAGTATTAAGCTATAACATTATAATTTGAAAATAAACACTCACACATGTACACATACGCACAAACACACACACAAACATACATATATATATATATATATATATATATATATATATATATATATATATATATATATATATATATATATATATTATGACGTGTGTTAGTGAAGCTAGGAGTCTTTACCTTAGCAGTTACGTGTCTGACTGGGGAACCGACACACACATACAGAGGGTAAGATTAAGTTAACTATTAAAGCAAATAAGAGAAGGACTCTGGATAGGAATTCTGGGTCTAAATTAATTAAATGTATTTACAACGCACGGAAGATCAATTACAGTGAGCCGTACACGCTGGGCTATTGGCACCTTTCAAGCGAATTAATACAAGTGTTAAAATTGAGTGCCAACGGAATAAAGAATTAAGGCTGATATATGACACTTAGATTGCTTGGTGGATGGACGTAGGGCACAGTGGAGGCAGATGATTTCACAGAACGATACACACAATCTTTCCGCAATGTAGAGGAAGGAAAATAATCACTGGATGAGCCAAAGCACAGTTTAATCTTTACAACGGGAGTGCTGAAGGTTAAAGGAGATAGAGGCGATGACGTCAAAATACAATCAAGTAATTTACACTTTAACTTTCTGATTATGGGTGAGTCGACAATCTGTTAGGGTACTGAGAAAATTGAAGCGGTACCAGATACGAGAAAAAACCTAAATTGACTGTACACTCCCCTCCACCACACAGTGCCTTGTTCCTGGAGCGAAGATCCGTGGATGTAGTCAATAGGATACTCGGTTGAGTGGGATTTCTACGACTGGTACTAAGGCAGCACCTAGATGGGTAGGCTATCGGTCAAGCCAAGTGCAAGCGGTGTGCTCAGGGACAGAGTAGCACCCTGTGGCTTGTACTGGGTCAGTCGCCGGTCTGCTTCTCTTTGACCCCTGACCCGGCCTATGTGACCTCTCTTTATATATATATATATATATATATATATATATATATATATATATATATATATATATATGTATATATATATATATATATATATATATATATATATATATATTTATATATATAGTTATATTTATATATCCATGTATATATTTATATATTTATATATAAAATTATATGTATATGTATATATATATATATATATATATATATATATATATATATATAAATATATATATATATATATATATATATATATATATATTCTGCTAACTTGAAAGAAGCTGGAGAATGTTTAATGGGAATTTATGTAAAGAAGGATATACACCCACTCGTTAAGAAAGAGTTGGAAAAGCTTCGTAAAGTAGAAAGAAGAAGGGAAACCAGAAAATCAAGGGTTCAACGTTCCTAATATAATACTGTAAAACGGGAAGTCATTGTAGATGGTAAAGTAGTGGATTGTTTTAATCCACCACTTTTTGGAGAAAGGGAGTAAAGTTTTCCATAAATATTTGTTCTCGGAATCTGAATGGTAATGTTTATTAAGTACATAGAGTAGATGTTAAAAGCGGTAGGACCACCGAGTCAAAATTCTAAGAAGGCTTTCTTGCCTAACGAATTGGGAGTGTTTTAGGACTGCTTAAACGGTTTGCATTTCGGCGGCCACACGCGAATGTGTCAGTCAAACAAGATATCGGAAAGTGATATTGGCTTCGTTGAAGGAATTGAAAGAAAATGTTTTCGTGAGGTTGGCGCTCCTGCGTAATTTTCTCTAAAAGAGTTTCAAAATCCTTAGTCCTGTGGTACTTTACTCCGTTATTTTAGTGCACGTGTGTAGAAAGCTATACAATTTCCTAATGTTCAAACTATAACAAAAATGAATAAATAAACTGGGCTAGGATTTAAGGAATACTTTTTTTTATTTATTTATCCGCTGTTTGCTCTAAAGACCTTACATATGAAGCTGGCGAATAAAATAAACTTGCAGACTCGAAAAGATCTCTTAGGCGTAAGGCTTACAGCGCGCATGGAAACGGTTTATTTAGAGACTGGTTTGGGAAGTGAAGTTACTAATATCATGCATAGTCAGTTGAAGTTTTTGAAAAAGTTAATGGAAAATCTGGCTACAACCAAACTTACTTTCACCAGTTAGATTAAGAAAGCACCATGAAGTGCAATCTTCTATGGGAGTATATTTCCAAGCATTACATCGAATCCAGGGAGACCTAAAAAAGACTGAATTAGTCGGATTACGGCAAAACGTAAGCGAAAACAGTGAATCAAGTCATGGGTTAACCTACAAGCAGTTTAACCCTGAACTTGTTTCGCCAACTGTCCACGATAGCCAAGAAAGAGTCCCCTGAACACCACAGATTAATCCATACTAGAACGAGGTTAAGTTCTCATCGATTCAAGATAGAAACCGGACGTTGGTCTAGAATCCCAGGAGAAAGACGTCATGTTAGTTGTGGAGAAGCGCAGGATGAGAATCGTGTATTACTTAAGTGTCCCTTAGTGAGTCATTTAAGGAGGGATTTTACAACGTTAGACTACAGTTCACCGGTTAATGACACATGAAAATATTCAGAAATTGCCACAATATTTGTATTTAAATATAAAGAAAATTAATGAAATAAGTGCAATGAGGTAAATAGCAATAAATGCTCTTATTTTCAACTGTTGTATTTTGTTTTATTGGTTCTGTGCATAAATGATATATTTGTATTAAAATGAACGTTTGTGATATTTATTTGGGCTTTACCCCCTGGTAGGTGACGACCATATTATTGTCAATTTATATATCATATATATCCTATATATCTGTACATACTGTAAACACTTTCGTCAATAAATGATTAATTAAATTATGTACGTGAGTACATATCTACATTTTTGCTTGTCTATGTATGTATGTCTATGCGAGTGCGCACGATGGCTTCTATGTGTTTGTAAATATTCATAAATGAGCTTGGTGGCACGTGCTACGCGTACTGGAACCCGGCGCTGCTGTCTCCCCTACGCTCCCAATCTCTCACCTACCCCGCCCCCACCCAGGGCGGACAAACGGGTTTGCAGGGAGGTGAATGTCTCCCCTACCCTCCCATCCCCTACCTACCCAGCCCCCACCCGGGGCGGACAAACCATTTTGCAGGGGGTGGGTGGTTGTGTCATATCTCCCCTACTGTCACCTGGGAAGGACAAACAAGATTCACTGGGATTTTATTATTTTTATTATATATATATATATATATATATATATATATATATATATATATATATATATATATATATGTGTGTGTGTGTGTGTGTGTGTGTGTATACATATCTTATCTGAGCACACTGCTATATGAATGCATACGAAGCTTGGATGGAAGTTCATACGATTTCATTTCTGCAGGTATCCTCGGAGAAATGTCATCAAACGCAACCCTTGCATAAAAAAAATATGTTCGTGCCCTTTAGAATATAAAATCACATTGCAAAATAAATATACCATTCAATTACAATGTCTCTAAAAACCGTACATATCCATGGCAGGTCTTCCATCCCTGTTAATTGGGTTCCTCAGTTCCGTTTGTGATCTTTATAAATTACCTCAGCTGCAAAGGCCGAGGTAATGAACATTTACCTGTGGGCCTCGTGGGATGGAAAGGGGCCGACAATTTGTTACTGCTTTGCTTCAATGGAGGAATTCATTACATTTATAAATAAACTAGCTCTCTCTCTCTCTCTCTCTCTCTCTCTCTCTCTCTCTCTCTCTCTCTCTCTCTCTCTCTCTCTCTCTCTCCGTATATAAAACAGGCACATCAAAAGGGCTATACTAAATTTTTCTTTCTCCGTTAAGTTTAGTAATTAAACTAATTACTCCTGTGTTATTAACGCCACCAAAAAGGAAACAGAGACAGACAGACAAACAGACAGTGTTTGTAATTATGACTAATTGTTTATGTAACTTTTTATTTATTTCTTGTCTCCTTAACTGTCACTATCTAACCTAAAAAAGGGAGGAGTAGGAAGTTAATGACACCGCAAATGCATAGCTTTGAAGTTATCTTATTTATCTGTATACTTTATTCGTTATTCATTTTCAGCTTCATATTAATTTCTCACATAGCCAGCTGTACTTGTCCGCGTTTTGCTTCACAAGTTTACGCTCTCCCTTCATTTCTTATTTTATTAGTAAGTGACCTAAAATATTGTCAAAATTACTAATAAAATTGATGATTGGCAGCTAGATTGCCATGATTCCTTAAAATAATTTAAGTATATATAAGGGTAACATGGAAGATGCATGATTACTCTATACAACTCTTTTTAATATTGAGAATATTCATAGCCATAAATTGTCCACTACGACTCGCCTACTGATTATTCATACAAGGCATAAACGCAAGAATTTTACTCGAAGCCGCGTAAATTACTGTCAACATTCCATACTGTCATCCCAAGGGGCAATATGAATGATGGAATCACCTATAATATTCTTCAGTGTGGAATCCTTTAATGGCTAGAGTTCATGTTAAGCAATTCATGCTGAGTTTCAATTCATATGCTTTTGAATTTGATTTAAGTTTGGGTAGTCTGATTATGGTGCATCTAACTATCTATCTTTCTATATATATATATACATATATATATATATATATATATATATATATATATATATATATATATATATATATATATATATAAATAATGTTACGCTCATAATTTCTCTTAATATCCTAAATTACGACGCATCTAAAATACCCTCGCATGCGTTGCTTTCTCATTAGCCACAAAACAAATAGAATTCCCTTCTTTTTTGTGAGCCAGGCCTGTTAAATCTAACCATTACAGTTTGCTTAATTATCATTTGATTTCCACCTGGAACGTTTTAATGAGATGGAGCTGTAAATTCGGCAGGTGACTTTTGGAAGCTGTTTTTGGATGTGGCCGAACTGCAAGAACTGGTAACAAAACTTGTTGTATTGCCTTTGCTAAATCATACTTCAATGCACTGTGCAAGATACCATATTGCAATGAAGAATGGGATCTTTCCAGATCAACTACCTGAAGATAACTTAGAATATGATAAAAAAAAAAAAAGGTCGAAGCTAAATATCGTACACTCCTAAATCATTTCCGAGGAATGACCGGCTATATATTTGTCATCAACATTTTACGCAATTCCTCAATTTCGGCAACTCTTTTGCAGATTTCCATCTAGACCTGTTCATTTTCTCAATTCCGTTGTCGTAAAAGAGGAGTTTTCAGGTCAGGATAATAACATTTTGCAGGTAATGAAACTCCAGATGTTGACTGGAAATTTTGTCTCGTTAAACTTCGCGGATCTGCTTCAAAAGGGAGGAGTTTAATCAAGTTTCATTGACCATTAACAGTTCTACCCCGCTCCCGTTGTGGTGGTGGCGGTGGTGGTGGTGGTGGATTGGATGGGGTGTGGTGGGGGGGGGGGGGCGGTGAGTGAGTCGGAGCTTTTGAAAATGTGTATCGTCTGAATTTCTTCCCTGTCAAAACTTTACCTGCTTAACAAACTACATTGGCTGTTATTTTATCGCACCGTGTTTTAGCTTTCAATTGATTTATTGCGTTTATAAATAAAGTAGTTGCAATAATTTACGATAGAAACGTCTCTAAATTGAGTTTCATTCGACAACTAAAGTCACTGATGATGTTGGTAAAACGCAATCAGTTGAACAAAACCAGTATGCAAATGGCACATGACCGCTCCGTTCATATTTTGTAATACGATAATATGACAATAATACTTGCAATGTGAAAAGATACAGTAAAACAACAGTTTTATTAAAATTATCATTATTCTCAATACAACTATTATTCGACTTTTGCAAATCGATATATTGGTGTAACAACCTAACCGGGGCAACAGTCTCTCTCTCTCTCTCTCTCTCTCTCTCTCTCTCTCTCTCTCTCTCTCTCTCTCTCTTTACATTTCATCAACCGCTATACTTGTGAAGATGCTCCATCCTCCACTAAAAAAAAACTGGGGCGCTTTCAATGGAACTTTTTGGGGGATGCTTGCGTGTTCGCGACCTGAAGCACGGTTCGCGAACCGGAAAAAAAATTTTCGTGCGTCTTGTTCTTAACCCGATTTGTTCGTGAACAGGACTGTTCGTTAACCGAGGTACCACTATATATGCACGGCAAGTTTAATCAGGATTTTTCTTCTATCCCGAAGTATCCCTCTAACACGGAAAGGAACGGACATGTTAGGATGAAAAATTAATCTAAAGCTAACTACGTTAACAGAAATAAAAAAAAGAGGGGGGACTGGACCTGTTAAAGGCTTAATCTAGCTCCAACTTCGTTGAATGAAGTTGAAAAAAAAAAAGACTTAACAGACAGGTACGAATAGAAAACAATCTCAGTCCAACTTCGCTGACGGTGAGAAAAAAATAATCAAAATGAAATCGTGAGCTATCTAATGAATTACCTGTTTGATACCCGAGCATCAGCTAACGTAATTCCTGAGATCATTTGGTAATGGTTTATTGTTTTAATTTCGCTCAAGAGTTTACTTGTCAGCTTTTCAGAGCTGTTTATTAACTGACGTGTGTAGATAATTAGTATAATTACTCGTGCCCTTTCTTAAAAGTAAATGTAACGATGATCGTTTGCATTTGGTTAACCAAAATACTTTACGTAAAAGTCCCACGGTCACACAAGCGTCATCATTGATCATTTAGTAACTACCTCGTTTTCTCACTTTTAAAAGAAGCTGTGAATGAAGGAAAAATGAAAATGGGAAATCAACACTCCTAGCTACAAAAAGAAAAAATCACAAAGGACTGATATGGTTTTTCTGTTCCAAAGGTGATTGCCACCCCATAGGTTATTTCCATGGAAACATTGATTACAAAACCTTTTAGCTCGTGAAAACGTATCAAAAACAATAACACCGAATTATTCTTTCATACTTACGGAGTGATTCAAATTGGAAAAAGTTCCAAATGGCTCTGTTATCTTAAAAAAAATATGAATATGTGATAGGAAAAAGAAATAGATTTTTTATTGGTTTTCAGAAGAGCGGAAATGAAAACAAAAGCAAAACAGACCTATTTACTCTGTGTTTGTCCGCATCTCCGTCTTTCATCCGCAGGTCTTATGACCGTTGCATTTGCTATTATAAAGTTTAAGTTTATTTCACTTCACGGGCCCTCCTATAATGTCTTTCCCAATAACGGGGAAAAGATTAAATTTTAGATAAAAGCCAAGTAAACTATGGAAATTCACTTACCAACTCAATAAAGAAGCATATAAATGGAAACAAAAAGAGACTTAATTCGAGTGAGAGGCGGTCGCTTTTTTGCAAATGCGATCGTGCATAGTGTTTTCCATTCGCTAATGCCCTGAGTATAAACAAGGTATATAAACGTTTACATATAACTTTGATGTTAAACATTTGCAAACGCATATGAAATGTCTCGGAGATTGGTTGAGTTTTTCTTTGAAATTAACTTAGGTTTCATATACGGATTGGAGATCTGTACTGAAATTTAACAAGTAAAAAATGCGCCGAAGTTTTTTCAGCGCAATCGAGTTTTCTGTGCAGCCGCTACAGCGTATAATCAAGGCCAACGAAAATGGATCTATCTTTCTGTGGTCCCGGCATAATGCTGTATGAGCCGCGGCCCTTGAAACTTAAACCACGGCCCGGTGGTGGCCTATCCTGTATCGTTGCCAGAAGCACGATGATTGCTAACTTTAACCTTAAATAAAATAAAAACTACCGAGGCTAGAAGGTTGCAATTTCGTATGTTTGATGATTGGAGGAAGGATGATCAACATTCCAATTTGCAACCCTCTAGTCTAAGAAGTTTTTAAGATCTGAGGGTGGACAGAAAAAAAGTGCGGACGGACAGACAAAGCCAGCACAATAGTTTTCTATTACAGAAAACTAAAATTGCAATTCAATAAGTATGCATACATTCTTGCAGGTCAAGCAACAAGGCCAACAACCTGCGCAGAAACGTAGCCCAGAACTGAATGCACAAGAGCTAAAAAATAATTAATAGTATGCAAACGGCAAGATAATGGAAACAACACAAGCAAGAAACAATGATAAATGTTCCGGTGGATGAACAGAACAATTAAAATACAAACAAATAACTCACTGCCCACTGAATGAAATATTCCTTGATTTATCGCAAATGGCAACACACCTCAGAAAGAAAAATAGAATGTGGCTACACATGGAAGTTTTATTAAAGAAAAGACATTAACCAGTTTGGGAAAAAACTATCACTGTGAAAGGGAGAAATTATTTCAACTTGAATGATAAATATGCAACTATCCTCTCTCTCTCTCTCTCTCTCTCTCTCTCTCTCTCTGCATCTCTTTACGCACACACACACAACACACACACAACACACACACACATATATGTATATATATATATATGTATATATATATATATATATATATATATATATATATATATATATATATATATATATATATATATATATATATATATATATATATATCCACACGATTGAATAAGGGTTACTGGACCATAACTCTATAACAGCTACTTAAATACCCTGGAGTCTTTTTAATCTCTTATTATTCAAAACATTTACTTATTGAAGCACGGCACTGTTACCATAACCTCAGCACGTTCTAACAAATCTAGAACGGGTTATCCTATCATACAAAACCGACCTCTCTTTCATGTTAACAGATATACCCACGCCAGTTTCGGGTGGTAACTGGAACACAGATCTCTAGCGTTCTTTTTCCCCTTTACGCTTCCTGGAATAACAATAAAATAGTGTGACGGCGTTGGGTCTCTCTCTCTCTCTCTCTCTCTCTCTCTCTCTCTCTCTCTCTCTCTCTCTCTCTCTACAAATAGAATCCCGCGTCTATATCGGATTATCCTGACACCCTGTCACTGTGGGTGATACACGATCGTTAGCATGCGCGCGTATTTCTGTGTCACTCTGTGTGATCGTTTTTGGTAAAAATAAAAAAATCCACATGCACATTCCAGTGAATTTTTCTATTTATTTATTTAATTAACCGTACTTTTACCGAATCATCTTGACTCTCAGATGTTTGAGTTTGCCATAGTTCTGTGTGTCTCCTTCCTCGCGGAATTACAAGAAAACTGATAAAAACAACGGTAAAAACACTGTGGTTATGAACCACCACAAATCTCTATCAGATTCCAAAATCAACGATGAATCGGGAATCTCCCAAAAGATCTTTAGACCAAATTTCTTTTCTGTTCTCATAGTGTCCTCCATTCCCCCTTTATCACTTTTTGGGCCGTTTCAAAGAAGACATTCGTGATAACGTTGATAATACCAGTAATCATGATATTATTATAATTCGTTGGTACGACCTAATTAGTTGAACTGCTTACACAGATGTATGTTATTCCAATAAGTGTTCTCATTTTTATTTGTATTTTACCAAGTCTCTCCCTTTGACTCCTTTTGTTTTTATTGCGTCTCGTTTCAATGGCCTTTTATTCTTCTGAACAATAGTCAGTGCCAATAACATTAATCAGTATAGCTAACAGAATTTACATTTGGTTTCTACTGGTAATTTCTCACTGGTCTGTGGTAGGAAGTTTTATATAATGGTACTGAAACCCTTGAAACTATTTGTAAGAATCAGGCTCTCCATCGTAATACCATTAAATCAATTTGGGCACTCTGGGAGACTTTAAGAATAATGCAATTGTGGCATTAGACAAATGAGATCATTTAATAACTGCAATGGAGGGAAACTGTGCTAGTCAGGGAGTGGAAGTTTTGTTAACTTGTCAATAAACAAACCTAAAACTTTTGTTTGAGCAATAACGCTTCAGGATATGTTTATTTGGAGATAAAACAGTCGAAAACAGTCTATAACTCATTTCCACCTACCCAGAATTAGACAGTCATACGTACATTGTGCGACAATTTGTCGCTCAATGCCGCTCAAAAGGCGGTAAATGCGGTGAACAATTATGTACCAAAACCCACCAAAAAAATTATTTTTAGCAATAATACTCCAGGACATGTTTAATTAGACATAAACCAGTCCAAAACTGTTAATAACTAACATTCGATAATTCCTCAGAAGACTAAACGTACAATAAAATGGGTTCGGGTAATGCGTATTTAAGAATTTCAAAAAAGGTTACCCATACCTAATTTTTATAAAGAAAACTTTTTGTATTATCGAATTAATCACTCAATTAAATCTGCTAAAAAGGAAAGCCGTTGATTACCTCCTATGAACACGACATGACAAAATATACTGCATAATTATTTTGCACGAGGAAATAATATAATTGTTAAGTGAAGCACGATCATTTTCTGCATGTCTATGCATCTAATCTTATACACCAAAGGAAATACGCAACTGTCAAACAGTATAATACATATTCTAACTTGCTGATATTTGTGAATAGCTAAGCATCCTTATGTCTCTATACAAAAGTCATTTCATTTTTATGGGGCCATAATTACTTTCAATATAAGATTATCACTGCTAAAGGTAACCCAAAAACCGAAAACCTCGCATAATAATATTCACCCTTCAACAGTGATGTTTAGGGCTGATTCTGAAATCTGGGGAGAAAATTGATAAACAAATTCACGAGGAAGGAAACATATCTTAGTAGATACACGTGCTGCATATCAGAGCAGTAACCAACACAATCCTAATTAAGAAGCTTTTCGTAGATAGAACTATGCTGATTTAATTATTTTGAATACCCAGTTACGCAGACCAAACATAAAGCGGTGATTGTGTGCTATCTTCCATTCAGTGGATACAACGCATGAATACTGGATGATCCTCTACTTAGTGAAATAAGTCTGCTGCTTTTAATTAAATGAGTTTATTTACTTCGTTTCCAAAGCGCCTTTCACAGACGAACATTTCATCAAAAGGCTGAATTAACAAAATGAATTACCTTTTGAATAATTAAGAACCACGCTCTGCCAATGAAGAGCTTGAGTTTATTGCCGGAGATAATGTAGAAATTACACACACACACACACACACACACACACACACACACATATATATATATATATATATATATATATATATATATATATATATATATATATATATATATATATATATATATATATATATATATATATATATATATATATATATATATATATATATATATATATATATATATACATATACAGGGTGAACTAAAAGTAGGTGTACAATATATATATATATATATATATATATATATATATATATATATATATATATATATATATATATATATATACATATATATATATATATATACTGATTCATTAATTAACAAACGTATTGTTGGTAACAGAACTGCAACGGTCTTGAAGCAGCTAAGTAACTGTTTTACTAAGAAAAATAAAAAATCTGTCAAAAATCTCCCTCGCGTTCAACCTGACAAAAGCGTAAACTCAGCCAATTGTAACAAATTGCTCCAAGGCTTTTATAACTTTAACATAAGATTACCAACCTTGAGACTAAAGAATATTATTTAAGTAATCTTTTTCCAACAATAACACTGGCTAATGGTACAAATACTCGATAAGACGATTTGCTTTAAAAATCCGATTAATTAACAGGCTAAGCTTGTGAGACAAGAGCATGCGTCATACCTTACCACAGCCCACAGAGATCCGGTTCAATCCGGTCTTCTTCAAGGTTCCCACTCAGTTATATATATATATATATATATATATATATATATATATATATATATATATATATATATATATATATATATTGTTTATCTCAGGCATCACGTACGTGTTGCTCTTGGTAAAATTTGACTGAAAAACTTTCATGCAAAAATAGACATTGTCTGGTATCGCAGGCTGCAATGAATCTGTTTCACTGGATTAAAATGACAGAGAAAAAGCCGTACTTGCACTTGTTCAAGTATTAAACTGTATGGATGTCGTTTCTTTGCTATATTAGCAAAGATCAGGAGGGAATACATAACACTAAACCCTTTTGAGAATCAAAAAGGGACAATAATTAATCAAACATCGTCAACCATCGATTACTGAGCTACAAAAGAAACATTATAGGGCCATCTATCAACTGTATTCTGAACGTCAAGAAAGACTATCTTTGTCTCACAAACTAATAATACATTTGACTCCTTAGCGCTGAAAGAAAAAGAGAAACTAGACCTCTCCCTTCAGTAAATTTTTCGTAGGTAATGAAAAAAATACTGTTTAATATATTCCCCGAGAAATACTTAGCGTAAGAGTACAGTAATGCTTAACACTCTCCTCAACCCCCAACCACTTTCAGAAGTTCTTTTACACCTCCAGACCCTTTACATAAAAGCTTTTCACCCCAAGAGTAAACTTTTAGAACATATTTCATAGTCTTCCCTAATGCATTATATTCTTATTCGCTGAGAGAATTAAAGTGTAAGTTTTTTTTTTTCCAAGGGATTTGAGAGATATTCGTCTTTTGGTGTCTACAGTATGTACTTTTATGATTGTTCCTTGGGGGGGGGGGGGTTCAGCTGCGGTATTTTACTAGTTGTGGTAAGCAAACTATAAAGCTAATCTTATATTATTCATTGTTATATGGTCTAACAATGATTATTGTTGACCTTTACTAGAAAAAGCTGATTTGTAAAGCGATAGCCCTTTAACCCTACGAAGTTTCAAATAATACATATGATTTATTCCGAGAAGAATATTACTTATGTTGCTGTACTTGTCGCCACTTACGTATATTAGTATTGTAAGTGGCATCCTCTATTTAAAAAAAAATGCACTTATGACAGATTACAGAAATTAATCATTCGTAGGTTGCATATTTGATAAACCACCCACCTTCATTTCAGATAGATTAATATATCTTCGGTTAATCATTTAGGTATGTAGGTGATAGTCTACTTAATCTCTTATTTCGCCAGATTTTGATTTCTCACTTATATTATTCTGACAAAAGCAATTGTCAAGTCACGCATAATTCACATCAGGCACTTTTCAAAAAGCATAAAAACAAAGCAAAACGGAAGTCAGAAATATATTTCAGTGTTATCGTACTAATTTGGGTGTGGGGGCTAGGGGGGGGGGGGGGGCAAAAGCACCAAGACCGAAAATGGTGAAATTAAAAGTTTTGGCAATAAAGTTCTCAGGAACTTGAGGCTTTAAGCATAAACACGCCATGCATCATTTGCTGGGAACATATTACACAAGTTTTAATATCAATCTTACGGAGCTGGCAGCGAGAAACAGAAGCCATGAAATAACAGTTTTAAGGAGAAACTCTGCTTTCTAAAGTATCCCCTCAAGATATAAATTGCCCTGCGATTCAGTTAATGTTCTCTAAGAAGAATCTCCAAGCAGCATTAACCAATCATATTTCCATCCTCATTATATATTTTTTTTAAAGTCTCCAATAGAATTTTTACATCTTCCGATGATACACTGAACTTCGTAGGATTTTTGTAACACTGTTAGTCTCTTTTTGTATCTAATAGAATACTGCCATTTTTTTTATTAAAGTTTTGGAAGAATGTTATGCGTGTTAGTATGAATAGTATGGAAAATAATACGACATCAGAAAATAGTCCTAAAGATTTTTGCAACACGCAGTTTTGAAATATTTTATTGGCTAAAATATGGCAAAGCTGCGTGTTGCAAAAACCTTTAGGAGCATTTTCTGATGTCGTATTGAATGAAAGAAAATTCATCCTCTAATGAAAATTCATCGTATAATGCAAATTCATCGAATAATGAAAATTCATCGTATAATGAAAATTCGTCGTATAATGAAAATTCATCGTATAATGAAAATTCGTCGTATGATGAAAATTCATCGTATATTGAAAATTTGTCGTATTATGAAAATTCATCGTATAATGAAAATTCGTCGTAGCCATTGCAACGAAAGTTTTTAGTGTTACGTAACCATTCAGTAAATATCATAATAAATGGTCTGGTTTTTTTTTTAAGATTAAACTGGATCTATGCCAACACGGGCTCTTTTCTAGTGGCGATGAATAAGTATCAAAATGTCATAACGAAAAAGAAGGTCAAAGTGGGGATAGCTAGATTATTCAGAGCCTAAAAACCCAGACTTTCTATTATATAACCTCTATATTTTCTCGACACAATGACGCAATGAATGTAGTCACTGCAATGTATAATCAAAAAATTTATGTAGTGGAGAGTTCAAATCAAACTGTATGATCTTTGAGGCAATACACTAATCCTATTCAAAGTGTATATACTGGAAATCAGCAAACTTCGTGAGGTTAACTGAATCTGAATTCCTCCGCAGCATTCCTGCTCTCGCTCACTGGAGCGGCAAACTTGACGAGGGCGGACCAAAAAGGCGGGTGTAAATTAATTTCCTATCATTC
>JANJGK010000019.1:45089995-45109995 GCA_039081455.1 Macrobrachium rosenbergii
GTTTTTACTACTGTGAATTTCACTCACATGTACATTCACCAATATATCCAGTTGTTGGGTGTATGTGCCTTTAATAATGAGACCATTACAGCACAATGTGTCTGGATTGAGGAAGTGAGAGAGAGAGAGGGAGAGTAAAGGGAGTGTTAGGGAGAGAGAGAGAGACAGACAGAAGGTTGGAGAGAGAAAGAGAGAAAGAGACAGGGGGGGTTGGAGAGAGAGAGAGAGAGAGAGAGAGAGAGAGAGAGAGAGAGAGAGAGAGAGAGAGAGAGAGAGAGAGGGTGTTTTAACCAGCCAGCGAGTTTCTCTTCCTAACACAGGCCTATATCTATTTTTTGGGGATATTTTGATTTTTTTTTTTTACTACTGTCCGCAAATGGTCGTAATATAAGCAAGAGAGGAAAATTTGCAGCAACATATGTGGAAGCATAAACCATTCGAAACTGCTTCCAACTACATACTCCGTTAAAACTGGGAGTTTTATGCTGGACAACAGCTGCTCTGGAAAGCTCATTCATTGTGGAAAGAACTCCAGGAACACTTTTTATCTTCTTGCCTTTATGTACTACATAGATACATACACACGCGCGTGCACAAACATACACACACACACACACACTATATATATATATATATATATATATATATATATATATATATATATATATATATATATATATATATATATATATATATATATATATATATATATATTATATATATATATATATATATATATATATATATATATATATATATATATATATATATACATATATATATATATATATATATATATATATATATATATATATATATATATATATATATATATATATATATATATATATATATTATGTATGTGCATACGGGCAAGAAGATAAAAAGAGCGACGGGCTAGCAACATCACCTGTCAAGAATGTCTTAAGAACATGAAGGGTGTAAACCTCAGGCGTAGCCACCTCGATGTATGCGTGTCTGTGTGCGTATATGAATACCTTCCTCGGAACAAGCAAATAAAATTAACCCTTGATAACAAAGGTAGCAGAACATTTCCACGAATATCCGTTTGTCAATACTCAGGAACTTCACCCGAATTAACTATCGCCCTCTTCGGGTCTCAAGGGACATTCAATTAGAATAATGTAAAATTGTAAATAATAAACTAGAAAAATAGAAGTGATTGACAAACATTACGAAGAAACAGACGTCAAATAATTTAAATAGTCTTTCTCTGTAACACGAAAATCTCTGCTTCCTGTTTTTTGTTAATGAGAATCATTCTGCAAACATTGGTAATCAATAGTCAATAGGCAATGCTGCCTCAGAAAGGAATCAGATCAATAAAAACAATCGCAAAGAACTTTTAAAATCAAGGAAAATGTAGATTATTAATACAGAGACTTTCATACAATAAATAAAAAAAAAATAAATAATGAGAAAATAAATAATGTACCTAGAGAAATTTTCCTATTTCTTTAGGGCTATCATATTTTCTAGTGCATACCTTGAGAGAGAGAGAGAGAGAGAGAGAGAGAGAGAGAGAGAGAGAGAGAGAGAGAGAGAGAGAGAGAGAGAGAGAGAATCCACTTCATTTAATTTACGAAAACTTTTCGAAAAAGCGTAAATAAATCGAAGTACTTAGACAAGCTATATGCACTAACATGACAGCAGTGACCGATAATCCCTAAATATTAAATTACAAATGTGGTTTAGTTTGAAACCTGCTGATTTTAAATATCTGAATATTTTAAACGATAACAACCATTACAAAATTATTATTCTCCGGATGCATTAAATTTTCTAGTATCCTTACTTTCATAACGAGTCGTCTATGCATGCCTACTGGAATTTTGAGTTCCTGTTGACACACGCAACAAATGCAGCCCTCCAATAGGGAACCAGACTGTTTAGAAAGTAAGCTATCAGAGTCTGTTAATAGTCTTAAAAGGATTATCTGGTAACAAGGCCGCCGCTGCACTGTTTACCGACCAGTCCATTAACGGCTTAATGGCAAACGTATTTAGGTGCATAATGCGTTTGCTAACAACCATTACCGGCGATCAGATTCCCCTGTGATGCCATGGGGCATATTTCGTCCCTTCTTTTTCGGGTTCCTGATTTCGGGCATGATTTAGGTGTGACTGTCTGTCTGTCTGTCTGTCTCAGTAGGATGATATTCCTTCTTGTTAATGTCATCAGCATGTTTTCATTTGTAGTTTTTCTCTTGCTACTTCCCTTACTCCCTTTCTCTCTTTATAAAACGTCTCACGTATTTCCATCAAGAAAAATATGACCTGCTTTGCTGATATGTTTATTTTTCTAATACGCTTTTATTACTAATTAACAATCTGAGATTCCCTTCAAGCTTATGATGACTTGAAGCAATTCATTTTAACATGTTTACAATTCGCTCTCACGTAAAGTAAAATTAAAATGAATCTGTCTTTTCTCGAAAATAATTACGAAGCTCTGTCAGCCGGACAGTTCGTCCGTCCGTCCCTTATCTGCTTCTCCCACGGCGAATTAGATATGACAAGATTTTATTATATAATTTTGCTTATGTTTTTTTATTAATTAATTAGTTAATTAATATGCATATGAAGTTTTACGAATTGATCAGCAATGCATTTCAGCACATCTGTCATTTTCTCTTACGTCCACTAAATATTCGGGGCAAATACCTGTAAGTAATTGAACTAATTGCTTTTTTCTGATATTACGAAACTGTAGAAGCATATTTTTTAGTCCCTTGAAATTTTGAATAAGTCAGTGAAACTGGCGTCCGTTTAATTACCTATCCAATACCTGTAACATATCTGCCCTTCCTTTCTCACCAATTTAAGAATCTGATTTTAATGTTTCACAATCATTTTGATTCTACGTTTTTCTTTTTCTGGACATTTAATTGCAATTTTAGCTATTCTTATCAATATCGTACACTTTCATTATATTTTATCATATTCCTTCTTCTACCATTCAATCACCAAGTCCCCCATCGAAAACTGAATGCAAAAGTTGATCCTTACATTACTTCCATACTTAAATGCATTCATGTATATCAACAGCTGTACATCAAACAAAACAGACTTTACGAACTGGGGCGGAATTGAAACTCCCGAGGCAGGAGCCGCGTCCATTAACATATAATAGGTTTCAGCTGATTCATTTGCACAGCGAACTCGACGTCGTAGCAATGAAAGCATCTCTGAGCAAACGCTGGCGTGGAATTTGATGCCTGCCGTCTAATTGAATACTGAATTTCGTTTTTTTTATTAAGCTACTGAAATTAATTTATATTTCAATGTTTACCAACGTGATAAATACACATATTTACATATATATATATATATATATATATATATATATATATATATATATATATATATATATATGTATACATATATGTATATATATATGTTTGTATACACATACACACACACACACACACACACACACACACACATATATATATATATATATATATATATATATATATATATATATATATATATATATATATATATATATACCAATTTAAGAAATAATGAATCAATTGCTGATAAAGGAACGATAACACTTGTTACAAAGCTCAATAACTGTTTTACCAAAAAAAAAAAAAAATATTTATGGAATTTCCCTCACTTTCCACCAAACTGAAAACGTACAATGAGCATTTTGCTACACAGTGCTCCAAGTCTAAAATAACTTTAACATATGATTTTTGATATTGAACCTAAAGAATATTATTTACCTAAAGCTTTCAATAATACTTATTTTCCTCCGAAGTTTCATATCTAAGGTCCCAATATAACCAGGACAGGAGTAAAGTTACAAAAGATCATTAAAAACTGAATTTTCCATAAAATGAAATAAGGAATTAAGGGAGAGAGGTGATTAATAATAACACTGACTGATGGTACAATTACTTTGTAATAAGATTTCCTTTCTTAACCCGACTGCCAGCCAAAACTTGGGAGACGAAAGCACGTGTTGTAACCCACCTTAGCATGCACTTTGAAGCAGGTTAATAATTTGCCAATGACCTGAAATATCAAGTTCAGTTTGTTCTTCTCCAAGGCTCCCACTCAGAAATGCTTCCCTTTTGAAGAGATGTCAGTGTTTTATTTATTTCAGGAATGTAGGTGTTGCTCGAAGCAATATTTTACTGCAAAATTTTCATGCAAAACTAGACACTGTGTCTAGGAAGACAATGGGCAATGAATCTGTTTTAGTGATTTAAAAAGGTTGAGGGAAAAGATGTACTTTTTCAAGTATTAAACTGTATGGATGTCGTTTCGTTGCTATATCATCCAAGATTATAAATAACAAGATAATAAGTAACAAGAATATAAATAATAAGATTAAGAAAAGTGCTATCGTTGGTCAAGCATCATCAACTGTTTGTTACTAAACAACGACAGAAACATTCTAGGGTATTCTGTCAGTAGTATTCCGAACATTGGGAAAGACCGTCATTGGCTTACAAACAAATACATTTGACTTCTTAGTACTGAGAGAGAGAGAGAGAGAGAGAGAGAGAGAGAGAGAGAGAGAGAGAGAGAGAGAGAGAGAGACTACACCTCTCCCTTAAGTCAATTTTTCGTGTGTAGTGAAAAAAGAAATTGTTTAATATATTTCCGGAGATGTGCTCTGCTTAAGAGTACAGAGTACAGTAAGGCTTAACACTCCCCCTGCCTCTGAGAAGTTCCTGTACACCTCGAGACCCTTTTATATAAAAGCTTTTCCCCCCCAAGAGTAAACTTTCGGATCATATTTTCTTAGTCTTCCCTGATGCATCATATCCCTATTCGTCGAGAGAACTCAAGTAAAAGGTTCCTTTTTCCCGAGCTTTGTGAGATAATCGTCTTTTGGTGTCTACGTACTTTTATGAGTGTGTGGTGTGGGTGTGGGAGGAGGTTTCTCCGCTGGGGTATTTTAGTATTTGATGTTAACAAACTATAAAGCTAATCTCATATTATCCATTATCATATGGTCTAACTTGTTGACCTTTACTGTTTGAAGTTATGTAAAGCGATAATTCTTTAAGCTTACGAAGTTTCAAGAGATTAAATTTATTCCGAAAAGCAGTTATCCTTGAGGCGACTTAAGTACGTTAGCATTGCATGTTGCATCCTATGTTTAAAATAAATATGTGCTCTTGTAACTCAGTAAGATACTCTTCGTATTCCAGTCAGGCTTAGCTGTATTTTCCAACTTACCTATTTAATTACTCATCTACCTCTAGTTCAAATTGATAACGAATGCTTCCGCTAATCATTTATGTACGTTTCTAATAGTCTGTTTCATCGCCTATTTTGACTAATTTTGATTTCTCACCTTCTCACTTTCCTGACAAAAGTAGTTGTTGTGCCACAGAAAAATCAAAATTAGCCACAATTCAAACAAGTAAAAAATGCGCCAATCTTTCGGTGCTCTCGGTATAATGCTGTATGAGCCGCGGCCTATGAAACTTTAACCACGGCCCACTGGTGGCCTTTCCTATATCGCTGCCAGACGCACGATTATGGCTAAGTTTACCATTAAATAAAATAAGAACTACTGAGGCTACAGGGTTGCACTTTGGTATGTTTGATGATTGGAGAGTGGATGATCAACATACTAATTTGCAGCCCTCTAGCCTCAGTAGTTTTTAAGATCTGAGGGCGGACAGAAAAAGCCATCTCAATAGTTTTCTGTTACAGAAAACCAAAAGGATGAAAGTGAAGTCAAACGGAAATTAAAATCGTATTTCGATGTTATTTCATTCATTTAGGGTGAGCTGGGAGGGCGAATACGCAAAGAAGAAAATGGAGAAATTAAAAGATTCGGCAATAAAGTCTTCAAGAACTGAAAGTTTTAAGCTTAACAATGCCATGCATTGTTTACATGGAACATTTCACAAAACTTTTAATATTAATCTTACAGAGCTGGCTGCGAGATACAGGAGCCCCGAAACACAACAGTTTTAAGGAGAAAAACTGCTTTCATAAACATTCTCGCAAGATATAAATTCGCCTATGATTAAATTAATTTTCCTCCAGAAGACTCTCCAGGCAGCGTTAACCACACATATTTCAGTCCTCATTATCTCTTTTAAAACTCCCCAACTGGATTTTTACAATTTCCGATAATACATTGAACTTTGTAGCATTTATGTGAGTGCTTTCCACTAAGTTCTTTTTGAATTTACAGAATAATTCCAGTTTATTATCGAAGTCTTGGAAAAATTTTGCGTGTGAGCCTGAATCGTACGGAAATGCTGCTAAAGATTTTTCCATCACGAAGTTTGTGAATATTTTAGTAGATAATGTATATTCTGTGTCCTTGATCATAAGTGTTGTGGCGAATTTATTCTGTCAATAAAATAACGTATGCTTTGTGCTAGCACTGACCTTTGTCCAGTGGCGCAGAATAATTATTAAAAGGTTATAACGAAAACAACGGGCCAAGTGAGGAGCGCTGGATTGCAACTAAACAACCCAGATGTTGTGATATAATTTTTATACATTCTCTCTATATGATAACACAATGATTTATTTACTATAATGCATAATCAAAATATTTATAAAGCGAACGCACAGAATAGTTTCAACCAATGCATTCTCAATGATCTCTGGGGCTGAGGCAATATGCTAATCCTTTGCCGAGTGTATATTGGAAATCAGCTAACTACAGTAGTTCCTGCTGACGACCTTGAAGGACCTTATCAAATCACTCAAAAGAACTCCTTCCTCGGTGAGGTTAACTGAATCGGAATTCCTCCGCAGCACTGCTGCTCCCGCTCCCGGGAGCGGTAACTTGACTAAGCCGGATTAGAAAGATGGCTGTAAATCAATTTCCTATCACTCGCGCGTATTCCTCTCTCGGAATTTTGAGGAACGAAGTCATTTCTAGCGGAGCTACTGCATGAATAATCAGTATAGAATAAATTCATCATTCTTTTGAGAACTAACTTTGATTGACGTCAGCGCCATGCAACTCAATTTTGCCTAAGAAGGATGAATGTAAATTGATTTAAGTTGCATAAAGTACAAAGGCTTTTAAGCTTTCATATCTGGTAAAAATGGATGAAATAATTCCATGTAAATAGGGTGTTTTGTGCTGAAACTTTTATATATATATATATATATATATATATATATATATATATATATATATATATATATATATATATATATATATATATGTGTGTGTGTGTGTGTGTGTGTATGTGTGTGTGTGTGTGTGTGTGTAATATGCATGTGGATGTACATATATGTAAACATCATTCCCACACAGCGAGCGCTTAAACAGAGTACTTTTATTTAGTTTTTAATCATCGCCAGTCATCCTGAATTCTGCCCCAAATGGCCTTCAGGTAACTCGGGCAAATATAACTTCGCGGTTTCCGTTTCTTTCAGACGCGAACCAACTCCTTCAGAATTATGAAAGCCGAGAGGAAACTTGGGACTCGTCAGGGGAAAGTTCGAAATGAACTTCTCATTGTCGACATTTATTTGTTTGCTTCTCCAAAGATTGGCTGATTCGCCGGGAAGTCTTCTAACGGCCAAGTCAAACAGATGTGTCCGAGTTGTTCCCGAAAAAGTTCAGAACTTGACAGGTATTTTGAGGTATTATGCCGGTCATTATTTTTTCAAGTCGACCAAATCTCGGCCTTTGATTCACATAGGAAACTCGATGAACACTAAATTATCGAGTTTCTTTTACCATGTTTTAATTGAAATAATGTAGTGTACTATAGCTATGGAGCTTATACCAAACCATTTCTCAGTATCGAAAACTACAAATACCGTTGTAATTAAACAAAAAGCAGCTACGTTAATTTTTTATTAGGCTGTGCACACTTCTTTCTTCTTCCCAAGCAAGAAAACAATTTTCAAGTCAAGCCATAATATTTTCAGACCAATGAGCCAGTGTAACAACACTTTTCACAGTCGTTTTTGGATGACGCGTAATGAAAATTATTGTATTCACTATCTGCGATGGTCAATGTTTATACACGAAGGTATATAAAACGCCACATACTCATATTTCACTCGACATACATTCCCACATGTATTTAGTAGTTGGATGCGTGCCTAAGCCTTTAATTATGAAATCATTACGATTTCCTGTTTGATCTTGCCTGGCATTTTAACCAGATAACTCTTCTCTTCCTGACAAAGGCTCGAGGCTTCGAGCGGGAAAGAAAATACTCATCATTTTACTCCTGATTCCATTCTTAAAGGAATTCAGTAACATCTGATCCAGAAATGTTAAGGAAACCAGATGTCATGCGTTCCTTGTATAGCCTCTGTATTTCTAGAAACACACTCACATTCACACGCCCACAGACACATTCACACACGCACACACACACACACACACACACACACACACACACATATATATATATATATATATATATATATATATATATATATATATATATATATATATATATATATATATATATATATATATATATATATATATATATATTATATATATATATATATATATATATATATATTATATATATATATATATATATATATATATATATATATATATATATATATATATATATATATATTTATATACATATATATATATATATATATATATATATATATATATATATATATATATATATATATATATATATATATATATACATATATGTGTGTGTGTGTGCGTGCGTTTGTGTGAATGGTAGGTATGCATATTTTATAGGCCTCTATTTTTTCTCAGAGATATCATTCTGAATTCTTTTACTACTGTCCGCAAATGGTCGTAATATAAGCAAGCGATGAAAATCTGCAGCAACATATGTGGAAGCATAAACCATTCGAAACTGTTTCCAACTACATACTCCGTTCAACCCTGGGAGTTTTATGTTGGACAACAGCTGCTCTGGAAAGCTCATTCATTGTGGAAAAAAACTCCAGCAACACTTTTTAACTTCTTGACCTTGCGTATATTTCGAGCAAATGTTTTCTTATATCTTTTAGAGAATAGACAACACCAACACTCACACACACACACGCACACACACACACACACACACACACACATATATATATATATATATATATATATATATATATATATATATATATATATATATATATATATATATATACATATATGCAGTAGGTGTGTAAGTATTGCCTACAAATATTTAGGTCTTTGTTTTTCTTATTAATTTTTTTGAGTATCTATGCCAGCCTGAATTTACTTGAATAACTTCACTATACCCACCCACTTATATCTTAATTCATATATATGCTCACGCAATATTTATATAAACACAAAAAAACACACACACACTCTATACATACATACATACATACATATATATATATATATATATATATATATATATATATATATATATATATATATATATATATATATATATTGTGTGTGTGTGTTTTTTTACGTGCGTGTCTGTATAAACACTATTCGCAGAATAAGTATAAAAGATTTAGTCCACGAAGACAAAGCTAGATGAACATTTCCAGGATATAACCGTTGTCAATACTTAAGAATTAACTATTACCCTCTCCAGGTCTCAAGGGAAATTCAGTTACAATAATGTAAATAATAAACAAGAAACTACGCAAAGAAGTGATAATCAAATATTACGAAGAAACACAGAAGAAATAATGTAAATAGTCTTTGTTTGCAACTCGAAATTTCTGCTTCCAGTTTTTCTTAATGAGAATCGCCGTGCAAACATTGATAATCAATAGTCAATGCAGCGTCACACGGGAATCAGATCAACGCAAATACGCACAAAGGAGAACATTTAAAATCGACGAAAATATAGGTTATCAATACGAAAGGGACTTATATGCACAACAGAAGAGCAAATGAATAATGAGACCGAAATGAAGATGACTAACGTGCCTGGGGAAATTGTCATGTTTCTTTACGGCTATTATATTTTGCGAATATTTTAACGAAAACTATTTTAGAAAAAGCAAAAATTAATCGAAGTATTTAGACAAACTATATGCACTAACAGGTCAACAGTGACCAATAGTATCTGAGTATTAATTCGGAAAAGTCAAATTAGCTTTAAACCTGCATACTGTAAATATCTGACTATTTTAAACGATTAAAAACCATTACAAAAGGATTCATTCTCCTGAGGAATTTGATGTTTACCGCTGCTATTTTTACCACTAGTGGCCTAAGCATGCCTACGTTAACTTCCTGTTGACACAGGCAACAATTCCAGCCGTTTACAGGGAATCAGGCTGTTTAGAAAGTAAGCTATCAGAGTCTGTTAATAGTCTTAAAAGGATTATCTGGTAACAAGGCCGCCGCTGCGCTGTTTACCGACCAGTCCATTAACGGCTTAATGGCAAACGTATTTAGGTGCATAATGCGTTTGCTAACAACCATTACCGGCGATCAGATTCCGCTGCGATGCCATGGGGCATATTTCGCCCCTTCTCCTTTTTCGGGTTCCTGATTTGGGGCATGATTTAGGTGTGACTGTATGTCTGTCTGTCTGTCTCAGTAGGTTGGTATTCCTTCTTGTTAATGTCAACAACATGTTTTCATATGTAGCTTTTCTCTTACTGCCTCCTTTTCCCTATTTCTCTCTTAATAAAAGTCTGATGTTCTTCCTTCCAGGATAATATGACCTAACTTGATGATATGTTTATTAACTATTAAGTTTTTCTCAATTAATTATCTGAAATGTTCTTGTGTGTTTCTGATGAGTTCAAACAGTGCGTTTTAACGTATTCACAATTTGCTCTCACGTACAGTCACCTCAGAATTAATCTGTCTTTCCTAGAAAACAATTAAGAAACTCTTATGTCAGTTTGCCGGTCTCTCCCTCGCTCTTAAATTATCTGCCTCTCCTCAGGCGAATAAGATAGGACAAGATTTTCTAATATTTTTTATTTGTATTTTATTAATTAATATCTTTATATGTGTGAGAAGTTTTATGAATTGTTCAAACAAATGCACTTCAGCAAATTCGTTTTTAGTTTTCTGTAAAAGAAAACTATTGAGCCGGCTTTGTCTCTCCGTCCGCTCTACGATCTTAAAAGTTACTGAGGCTAAAGGACTGCAAATTGGTATGTTGATCATCCACCCTCCAATCATCAAACATACCAAATTACAGCCCTCCAGCTTCAGTAGTTTTTATTTCACTGAAGGTTAAAGTCAGCCATAATCGTGCATCTGGCAACGATATAGGACAGGCCACCACCCGGCCGTGGTTAAAGATTCATGGGCCCAAGCTCATACAGCATTGTACCGAGACCACCGAAAGATAGATCAGTTTTCGGTGGCCTTGATTAAACGCTGTACAAAAAACTCAATTGTGCTGAAGAAACTTGGGCGCATTTTTTACTTGTATCTTTTATATCTCCTAAATAGTTAGGACAATTATCTGTTAGGTAATTGCTTTCTCGGATATTATTTGTCATTATAAACTTACTACTTAGTCTATTGGATTTTGAATAAGTCAATAAAACTGGTGTCAGTTTTAATTACTTCCTAACATATGTAACATATATCCTTCATTTCTCATCGATTTAAGAATCTAATTTTAAAGTTTCCAAATCATTTTGATTTAACAGATTTTTTTGGACATTAATTGCAATTTCGCCTATCTATTTGTCTCACTATCGCATACTTTCATCAACACTCATTATCCCTTCTTCCGCCATTCAGTCACACCAAGTTCCCCATCGAAAACTGAATGCAAAAGCTGATCCTTACATTAATTCCATACATAAATGCATTCATGTATATCAACAGCTGTACATCAAACAAAACAGACTTTACGAACTGGGGCGGAATTGAAACTCCCGAGGCAGGAGCCGCGTCCATTAACATATAATAGGTTTCAGCTGATTCATTTGCACAGCGAACTCGACGTCGTAGCAATGAAAGCATCTCTGAGCAAACGCTGGCGTGGAATTTGATGCCTGGCGTCTAACTGAATAATAAATTTCTTTTTTTTTTATTTAGCTAATGAAATGAGTTTATGTCTCAATTTTCCTTAAATGCGCTCTCATTATAAATATACACACACACAGATACACACACACATACATACATACATACATACATATATATATATATATATATATATATATATATATATATATATATATATATATATATATATATATATATATATATATATATATATACATATACATGTGTGTGAGCGCGCGCGCGTGTATTTCTTACACACACACACAGTGGCCTGGTTTAGAATCAACGATAGACACTGACTTTGACCGGCAAACTACTTATCTATTGTAAATTCTCTGTTGTTGTGAGTTATTTCCAAGGTATAGTGAAATCGATCTTAAACGATATTTATGGGTTAATGCATGGACATACATACGTATATCTATACCTATATTATATACACATACATACATACATATATATATATATATATATATATATATATATATATATATATATATATATATATATATATATCTATATATCTATATATATATATATATATATATATATATATATATATATATATATATATATATATATATATATATATATGACAGTGTCTGTGATTATCCAAAATTCCCTTTTATACAAGTTTTTACTCCTCTATCTTTCAGTATATTTCAGAGCTGAACTAACAATATTCACAAAAGAGCGCCTGACAGAATGTATATCAATCGACAAAGAAATCAACACTAAATTTAGAAAAAAAAATAAAGCGAACAAGAAAGAAGTGTTTAAAGAGTTAGTATAGGACTTAGTCACACTCATATTGGCAGCAAAGATAGTTGAAAGTAAAGCACTTGCAGTTGAAAGTAAGTTCTGTTTTTTTTTTTCTCTCGATCTCATCATACTTGCAAGTATGAGAGAACTAGCAATCTTGCTCTTTTATTAACCATGGCTCGACTCCCATTTTCTGTTTTGATAAGAGAAATACAAGGATATCCGAGAAACCTTCTTGTGTTTGGAAAAGTGAATACTAAACTAAGTGAAAGCGTTGTCAATTACTAATTCATAAAAAAAGTGCTCTTTGTCTTCAATTCATTCTACATATCAAAATAAGAAATGTTTTTGAGAATCTTCTGGACATATTTCGAGAACAGAATAAATAAAGCTTATATTATGTAAATAAAAACGTCTGGAAAAAAAGTCTATTTTTTCAGCATGTTTTGGAAAATCTTATTCTCCTGGGGAGGTTTTATGAACCGTACGAAAACCGTTGTCCGAATTGCGTCAAGAATTTTCTATTTTTTTTTTCCAGGACCTCATCCTATCACTCGGGAGATATCAATCTTCTTTTCGCTGAATAAAAAGAGGAAAAGTATTTTTGAAAGGGTCTCAGCTCAAGGTCTTATAAAATGGAATACCTTGAAGTCTTTCAGAGGCTTACTGCTGTAATCTTATTGCTCCATGAGAGATTATTTTATTTTTTAAGCAAAAAATGATAAAAATTTATTAATAAAGCTTACACATCTTAACGAAAGGAAACTAAACATCTTTTCTGAGGTTCGAAACTAGGCAAGTGTGTTGAAGAGGAGTAAGAAAGAGTGCTCATGTGATATTATTTTCTGCAGTACCTGAACGTCCATAAATAAAATAAAAATTTAACCGTGAGCAGTTCTAAATTGCTTAGGATTTAAAAATTCTTCCTTAAAATTTTGGATACTTTGGGAGCAAAACCCCTTGTCGTGTGTTTTCTTGCTTACACATTCTTTTATTCTCTTGAAACAGGAATGAAGAAAAGAGAGAAATGCATATATGAAAAAAGTCCTAAACCTCCTTAGCTTTTCATAATACGATTAAACTTTACTTCATTCATTAGACGCAAGTTATTATTTTCCCTGTTTTAAGTTTTCACACTTTTATTTGTCAAGTAATTTTAATTATATAAAAAAACAAGGAACGTGTTTCAAACACGTGCAAGGAATCACCGACAGCATAAGACAAATCTACATTCGCTAGATTATTTAGCTAATAAAGCAAGATGAAGCGACATGCGGACGCCATCTCGTTCGTCTTTCTGAATGAGAAAATGCAATTTTCTATAGAAACATATAACAGTATTATTGATATTATTGTAATTTCTTCCGTTATGAATATTAAAGCAGACGACGCGAGAAACTGGAAAAGATCTTTATTCTGTAAACATTAGTTTTTTTTACTGAGTGAAAATCATATAAATATTAAGAGGTCAAAGATCTCTCAGTTAGAATATTTTCCATGGGAAAAAGGTTGCATGAGTTCAGTAAACGCTTTGTAGGTTTAACTCTTGTTAAAGGACTTTACAGCAACTTCCTTTTGCAGATTTTCGTGGAAGTAGCAACGATTGCACTTGCAATTAAATTCTGCCTGAGAAGCCTAAGAGAAGGAAAATATGTTTTTGGTCCAATAGCTTCCCCGAACAATGCAAGAAATTATTTCAAAAAGTGTTTCAGTTTTGCAGTTTGACATAAATCTCTCTCTCTCTCTCTCTCTCTCTCTCTCTCTCTCTCTCTCTCTCTCTCTCTCTCTCTCTCTCTCTCTCTCTCTCTCTATATATATATATATATATATATATATATATATATATATATATATATATATATATATATATATATATATATATATATATATATGTACGTCTTCTAGCTAACTATCTCTCTTTATGTTATATAATGATAATAAAACTGACCAGAGATTTATTCTCATATATCTATTGGCGTTTTCCTAAAAAATAGAAGTTCCGAATAAACACACACACACATATAATATATATATATATATATATATATATATATATATATATATATATATATATATATATATATATATATATGTGTGTGTATATATATATATTTGTATGTATATATTTATATATATATATATATATATATATATATATCTACATATACATATATATATAAATTTATAATATATATATATATATATATATATATATATATATATATATATATATATATATATATATATATATATATATAAGTATGTATGTATGAGTGTGTGTTTGTAGCGAGAGATAATGAGAACTGCATCCTGACATGTCAAGTATCAAAACCGATTATATATATATATTATATCTGCAATGATGAACAAATAACAAAAAAGATTAATATAAATACAAACTTCCCTACTTTGAGTTCTACTATGACTTTTTTCATCATGGTGATTCAGCCCAACAATAAATTCTTTCCGGCAATAATTCATTTCTCAGAACTCGTAAACGTCTCCCTGATGGAATGATAATGGGAAATAGATAGTTTTTTTCACTTTTGTTTTTGCAGGGAATCAAATAAAAGAAGACAAATCTTTTTTGCTGTGATTGGATAAAAAAAAAAAGATTACAAAAAAAGGAAAACATATTCTCGACTATTTACTTGGACATTTACAGAGGAGTTGAGTTTCTCTCTCTCTCTCTCTCTCTCTCTCTCTCTCTCTCTCTCTCTCTCTCTCTCTCTCTCTCTCTCTCTCTCTCTCTCTCTCTCTCTCGTTTGAAACCCATTCATTCATTTAGCGTCTCCTTATAAAATGACAAGTAACCGTTCTTATGAATAAAACGTTTTCCAATGTAATTTTCGCTTCTATTTTGATGAAAGCAGAAGGATTTATGACTCACGAAATGTAAAGACTGTTAATGAATCGAAAGTAAGTAGTTGTAAGTAGACTTTAAGTGGGTATGAAGTTGATATTCGGGCGTATGGATGAAGAGGTCATTTTAGATAAGTACTAAATCAAATTCCAAAGCAGAATGTGAATAGATGAAAGCATTCATAAACACGCATTTGTCCCTCCATTAACTTAAGAATAACTCAAATTCATAAAAAAAAAAAAAAAAATGGAAACCTTATTTTGATTTTGGTAATATGTTTCTGTGAGTCATTGTACTTTTGCACAATTGAATTTTACTTATTTACTTTTTAACATCCATATGAAAGGGGTTTTATATGACATGAGGATCAACTAATTGATCTTGGAAACAAATACTATTAGATAATTTACTTGATTTCAACTTTCCGTCAATAAATTTGAAGAATCCTTTATCCACACTCTTTTAAAATGTTTCCAGATTTTGAAAAAAGGGAGAAGCCTTCTGCATGCATCAGTTTTAGTTTTCTGAAAACTATTGAGATACCTTTGTCTGTCCGTCCGCACTCTTTTCTGTCCGCACTTTTTTCTGTCCGCACTTTTTCTGTCCGTCTGCAGATCTTAAAAACCTACTGAGGCTAGAGGGCTGCAAATTGGTATGTTGATCATCCACCCTTCAATCATCAAACATACCAAATTGCAGCCCTCTAAACTCAGTAGCTTTTATTTTATTTAAGGTTAAAATTTAGCCATAATCGTGCTTCTGGCAGCGATATAGGCCATGCCACCAGCGGACCGTGGTTAAAGTTTCATGGGCCGCGGCTCATACAGCACTATGCCGAGGCCACCAAAAGATAGATCTGTTTTCGTTGGCCTTGATTACACGATGTACGGAAAACTCGATTGCGCCAAAGAAACTTCGGTGCATTTTATACTTGTTTACTTGTGCATATCAACCTATATTTGCAAATACACCTGTACATAGGACAGGTATTATAATCAATTTCCTCTACGAAATAGGTATATAAGAAGCCAATAAATGGACTGATATAATTAAGAATACTTTTTATTTTGAACAATTTATACAAGAGGAAATTTTTGCTAGCCTAATTTTTTTTATGGAAAATCCAATGGACGAGCTTACCCAAACACCTATAAAGAGCAGTGAAGCCTGAGCACGAACGAAAAAATATATGAAATTTACTTCGAGTTTTAAATATATCCTGAAAAATACTGGAAAATTTGCGAATGAATTTTTCCCATGATTTAAGATCATTTTTCTTTGAAGGTTCGATAAACTTTATTATTTTGTATGCATCGTCCAAAAAAAAAAAAAAAAAATAGGAAATGCAAGCAACGAGGAAAAAAAAATCTTTTTCGGTGAATATTTCTTTTACTGGGTGAAAATCATAAATTTTAAGGGATCAAAGATTTCTCAGATGAAACATTTTCCAAGGGAAAAATGTTATATATGTTCAGTAAATGCTCTGCAGGTTTAACTCTAGTCAGAGGAAATTTGAGAATATTTTTTTTTCTTTAGTCAAAGGAAATTTGAGTTTTTTTTCTCTAGTCAAAGGAAATTTGAGTTTTTTTTTGCAGACTTTACTGGAAGCAACAGCGATTGCACTCGCAATTAAATTCTGCCTGAGAAGTCTGAGAGAGGTGGAAGTATATTTTTGGTTCAACAGCTTGCAGGAATAATGCAAGGAAATTATTTCAAAAGGCGCCCCTTTGCAGTTTGATGGAATTCTCTCTCTCTCTCTCTCTCTCTCTCTCTCTCTCTCTCTCTCTCTCTCTCTCTCTCTCTCTCTCTCTCGTTTTTAAACCCATTCAGACAGAGTGGTTCGTAGTATTTGGTTTCTGTTTCCTACCATTAGCAGTTATGACTTGGACCACTGACGGAGGGTCCCTTGTTAGTCAATTTTTCATAATGAGTCATTTTAACAGAGATCTTAACATTGACAATCGATCCTTGACTCTCTTTTCCTGCCGAGACCAACCACATATGCTGAACAGCACTGCCAACATGCAGCAAATGTGCCTTGCTGTCAAACTTATCAGCTGGGCTGTGAACAGCCTCCCTGTTGGCGTTGCGCAATTGCAGCTTCAAACGTTTATGCCAAGATGCAACGCATTATTCCACTTGTGTATAAATAATTCGCTTACACTTTGATTTATCAATTAATTAAATTTTTCATTTATTTTTCCTTTTCCAATGACTATCTCTACTTTCTGTATTCCCTAGTACCTTCTGTTGCTTTTTTTTAAAAATGAAGACCATGTTCGTTGGAAGCTTGAATTTCAAGTCAATGAAGTCAGTGACCCGTGCGGGCTTGTTCCATATGAACAGAGTTCATGTTATGAATAATAATAATAATAATAATAATAATAATAATAATAATAATAATAATAATAATAATAATAATAATAATAATAATAATTTAATAATAATAGTAATAATAATAATAATAATAATAATAATAACAATAATAATAATAATAATAATAATAATAATATACGAAGGAAATAGACCATCTCTTAAGCAGGTGTTATTAAAAAGGATGGCTGTATTATGCGAATTTATCTTTCACAGTACCTTCTCTATTTTCCTTATGATTCGCTTTTCAGGCTCAGCGATGTCGGTCAGCAACTTTTTCCAATATGAATATTGGCCAGTTGCTGACCAACACCGCTGAGCCTGAAACGCGAATTATACTGTAAAAGATAAATTCGCATAATACAGCCATCCTTTTTAATAATAATAATAATAATAATAATAATAATAATAATAATAATAATAATAATAATAATAATAATAATATCTCGGATGAAGACCCTCTCTCAAGCAAACTTCATTGAACAGCATGGCTGTCTGGATGCTGTTTAGTTTGTATTGTAGTTTCTCAATTTCTCTAAAATCATGCAGAAGCTGTCCGGGGCTCGTTTATTCCTTGACGTCTCGGCAGAGCTTTCTACCATATTTGAGAGGCGAATGAAGCCAGGGGTGCATCTATACCATATTTATGCCCGTAATTATTATTATTATTATTATTATTATTATTATTATTATTAAAAAATACGCATAGTAGCATGGGTCTTGAAATGGAGAAGCAAATCCACAGTTATGTATATGTTTGAAAATAACTTACTTAGTTTCCCATTTTCGTCAATAAATTTTAGTTTTCTGGAAAAGAAAACTATTGTACCAGCTTTGCCTGTCCGTCCGCACTTTTTCTGTCCGCCCTCATATCTTAAAATCTATTCAGGCTAAAGGGCTGCAAATTGGTATGTTGATCATCCACCCTCCAATCATCAAACATCCCAAATTGCAGCTCTCTAGCCTAGATAGTTTTTATTTCATTTAGGGGTAAATTGTGCGTCTGCCAACGATATAGGATATGCCACCACCGGGCCGTGGTTAAAGGTTCATGGGCCGCGGCTCATACAGCATTATACCGAGACCACCGAAAGATAGATCTATTTTCGGTGTCCTTGATTATACGCTGCACAGGAAGCTCGATTGCGCTGAAGAAACTGTTTATCCTTGCATATGAACTATTATTTGTGAATATATCTGTGTATGTTGTGGTACAATTAGAAAATTCCTCTAGGAAACAGGTATATAGAAATCTAATAAATGGCATGGCACCCTATAATTAGGAGTCTTTTTTCTTGGAAACGATTTATACAAAAGTCATATATTTTCGTCAGCTTATTTCTCTTATGAAAACTAAAATAAACAACCCTTCCAAAACAGCGGTGAAGCCTGAGCATGAACGAGAGAATATAAGAAATTGACTTCGAATTTAAATAAATCCTAAAAAATAGAGAGAGAATTTTTCTGATGAACCTCACAAATTTTTGTTTTAAAGCTTCAATAAATTTCACTATTTTCCCTTTGCATCGTCCAAAAAACATTAAAAAAAACAACAAATATATGCAACAGGAAAAAATGTTTATTCGTTGAATAACAATTTTTTTTTCTGTGAAAATCATAAATTTGAAAGGGTCAAATATTTCTCAGTTGAAATATCTCCATAGGAAAGAGGTAATATGATTTCATAAAACCCTCTGTATATAAATCTTGGTAAAGGAAGTTTGAAGTTTTTCTTTTATTTTTTAAAGACATTTGTGGAAGGAGGAGCGATTCCACTGGCAAATAAATCCTGTCTGAGAATTCTAAGAGGAGTGAAAATATGATTTCGGTCAAATAGTTTGCACAAATAAAAATACTCCCACTACTTTTGGCTCAAAAATCGGTAGATAACTCATGAATCTGAAATAATTTGATTAGATGACCATTATAAAAAAAATATTACTTCAAATTCCAAAACAGGATATAACAAGTAAAAAATGCGCCGAAGTTTCTTCGGTAAAACCGAGTTTTCTGCACAGCGTATACTGCTGTATGAGATTCTCAGCCA
>JANJGK010000019.1:45114995-45132495 GCA_039081455.1 Macrobrachium rosenbergii
CGATCTTCATTACGAGAGATTAAATTTGTTCCCTCGCTCTTATTCAGTTTTCACAGTAATCAGTTTAAAGGAATTAGTTTTAATCAGGACATTTTTCAACGATGATTGTTTTCACTACAGGATATGACCTTTGCCCTGTTTTTCTTTTTCAGAATTTATCAGAATTCTATACTTTGCGATAGCTTATCTAAGAAAAGTATATACTATCCCGCAAGCGTAGTATAATAGTGCCCGTTCCAAAGAGTGGCATATCTGCAGACTGCAGTAACTACAGGCCAATCTGTATTCTCTTTGTGCTCTCCAAAGTTGCCGAAAAAAACTTATTTCTAAGCCACTATATAAGTACGTGGAATCTAAAGGATTGTTAGCTGATAGTTAATATGCATACAGGAAACAGTTAGCTACCTGCGATGCTGTTTTAGACTTGACATGCCATTTGCAAGGGAACCTTGATAAGGGTTATGAGTGCAAAGTAATTCAAATAGATTTTATTGCTGCTTTCCATTTAGTAAATCAAAAGGCACTTATTTATAAACTTCAGAATCTTGGAGTGGGTGGATGTGTTTTAGGATTACTTCAAGATTTCATTACAGTTAGGCAGCAGCGAATTGCTCTTGACAGGATCTTTAGTGAACCAAGACCTATTGTGTCTGGAGTTCCACAAGGCAGTGTTCATGGACCACTGTTATTTGTAGTGTATACACGTGATATGGTTGTTGGCCTGGATAAGAAGATTGTTCAATATGCCGATGATGCAGCACTTGTGGGTGTAATAAAGTCTCCACTTATGAGAAATGAAGCCGCCCTTAGCCTCAATCGGACATGGACCAGAGCAGGGAATGGTGTAGTCGGTGGGGTATGAGGCTGAACTCCAGTAAAACGAAAACACTATTAATTAGCAGATCTTGTACAGATATCCCACCTCATCCTCCCTTTCGTGTGGATGGAACTTTGCTGAATGAGTCTGAAGCTTTAACTAGTCATGGTGTAGCTTCTGACTCACATCTAACTTTTGAGAAAGATCTAATGAAAGTTTCAGCAAATGCCGCAAGAAAGTTAGGTATTGTTCGTCAGGCCTCATATATATTTATAACAGTGATCAAATTAATGCAACCTGTTCTAGGTTATATGTACACCCTTTACTAGAATACTGTTCTCCGGTGTGGATGTCTGCTTCAGCCAGAGACCTATCTCTTGTAGATAGAGTGGTTCGTGGTGGTAGGTTTCTGTTTCCTAATAGTAGCAGTTATGACTTGGATCACAGACGGATGGTCTCATGTTTGTCACTTTTTTATAAGTTGTATTTCAACAGAGATCTTTGACATTCACAACTGATCCCTGATCCCCTTCACCTGCCGATAGCAACCATATTCACTGAACAGCAGCCCCGGTATGCAATAAATGTGCCTCGCTGTCGAACTTCTCCGTTCCAGAGGTCCTTTATTCCTCACACTGTCGGACTGTGGAATAGCCTCCCAGAGGATGTCGCGCAATTGGAACTTCGGAAGTTCAAACGAAAATACAATGCATTAATACCCTAATACTACTCTTCTCGCATTCTGATACATTTTTATCTATTTATTTATTTATTAATTTTTAATAAGTTACATCTCTTCTTTCTGTATTTCCCTTTACTTCTTCCTAATGAACACCATATTCTTTGGAAGCTTGAATTTCACGTCAATGGCCCGTGTGAGCTTGATCCATATAAAAAGGTTTTATCTATTGAATAATTTTAATAATAATAATAATAATTTGATTCTTCTCAGGCCATAATGAAAATGTGACAAGGATTTATCACGGATCATACTGACCCAATTTGAAGAATACTAATATCATCATGGATTTCATGTTACTCGAGCCTTAATAAAAAAAAATGGAAGGCATTATTACAAATCAGTTGGACTCAACATTGGAAAGAATTATCATCTTTATAGAATGAAGAGAATAATGATTATCGTCAACAAATTAGTTTTTAAAACTATTTATAAATATATTCTATATACACGAGGCGGAAATTTAAATAAGAGAAAAATAATACGAAATCTAAATACATTACACACTAGTAAATAAATAGAAAATTAAAATATACATCAAACAATAAAAGGCATTTAAGAAATGAAAGAAATAATAAATGATGATCAAACTATAATATTTATTAAAAATTATTTATTTACTGTTTTTAATGGATTTCCATTGTTAAAAATTTGCCGTACATACATGTACTTCTCAATGTAAATCACTTACGTGAATAATTCATACGTATATTATATGTGTGCTTCTCAGTCATATGAAGGTCTAGGATAATAAGGAAGCCATTGAAGGATCTATAAACAAGTAACTGTGAGGTTCACTAGGTTTCATGTGCACTAACTATTATATTGCTAACGATATCTAAAATTTCTTACATTTCGTAAGGACGGATAGCTTTAAAATTTTGTTTCTTATTGCAAAGAACACACACACACACAATATATATATATATATATATATATATATATATATATATATATATATATATATATATATATATATATATATATACACACACACGCATCTACCTCTATCTACTGTATATAAACTTCTATGAGAAATTACAGAATCCTAAAATTACCTTGTTTCGAGGACACCACCTGTGTTTGCAGGATGTATTTCTTGTTTCTCGAAAAGTCCTTCATTCGTGACAGTCCAAAGGGACCTGAAAAGAATATGAAAATTAGGGTATTTCCTGGTGTTTTCGGAAAAAATGCCTTCATGGAAAATACTAATGAACCCTTTTCATCATTTAACCGGGCAAGTATCTAATGCAATTACATTTTTTAATATTTACCAAACTTCAACATCTTTAACATTGTGAGCATGGAATGATTTTGCCAGTATTTGGAATAAAGCCAATTATGAGTACAATCACGTCAGTACATTTCCTTTTGTAATTCGGCAGATATTTGTTACATACAATGATACGCATAATACGCATGCAAACAAATACGCTGACAGACAGACAGACAGACAGACGTAGGGGTGCTACCACACGAAGGAAACAAGACTGATTAACCGAACAATTATACCTATAGCCACTCTTACCAATATCATTTGTTAAGGAAGGAAGGATAGACTCATAAATAAATTACCTTTGCTAGATCAATTCCGCAAAAGCTCAAGTGATAAGAAGAGAAATTATAGAAGGTGAAACTCCGCAATTATGAGCAATTTGTCGTTTCATCAATTCTGGGAATAATGCCGTGCTCACAAGGAGAGAGAGAGAGAGAGAGAGAGAGAGAGAGAGAGAGAGAGAGAGAGAGAGAGAGAGAGAGAGAGAGAGAGAGAGTTTATGGTTAAGCTTACGACAGACTCTCATTTTGAAAGATGGCCGTAAAGTAGCCCCTTTTTAGGATGGAAAAGGTTTCGGGTAGATTTCCCGTGAGGCCAAGATGGCGTCCTTGCAGTGTTCATAAGAAGACTGAAGATGTTTGTTTTTTAAGGGAATTCTTAAAGATAAACTGACAGATTGCAATGAAGAAGGATAAGGCTGCTGTCGAGAAAAGAAAAAAAAAACTGATTAAACGCAAGGAATAGCGAACTTGAAAAGAAGTGATAAAATAGACTGGCTATGAGTTGGTTCCGGCTATTCAGTTCAAGAGTGTTATGATTTTTTTTTTTTTTTCAAAAGTTACGAAATATCTTGTCTGTCTTATCTGCGCGAAATAATCAGCGAAGTCGAGACAATACGTCTTGAAAGTGGTAGAGAAAAATATTACTTCACCAGATCCTCTTAACATGAGATTATTCCTTATCGCTTTAAGCTTGTTCCATAAAACCAGAGCTCTATGCACGAATCCTTATATTATCCTTTTATATATATATATATATATATATATATATATATATATATATATATATATATATATATATATATATATATATATATATATATATATATATATACACATACATACATATATATATATATATATATATATATATATATATATATATATATATATATATATATATATATATATATATATATATGCTTAAAAAATCACAGTAGATGCACGTGACTTCAGTGTATAAGCGAATCCCACAGGAGAAAGACAGGCAGAAGTTCAGTAGTACCAAGCGCTTTTACGTTTATTGACGCATCGTCGGGGCACGATGCGTCAATAAACGTGAAAGCGTTTGGTACTGAACTTCTGCCTGTCTTTTTCCTGTGGGATTCGCTTATATATATATATATATATATATATATATATATATATATATATATATATATATATATATATATATATATATATATATATATATATATATATATATATATATAAGGAAAATATGATTTCTTTTTTAAGTATATTGGGTTGTTTTATAATGACAATTTATCACGGGCCATCGATAAGTATTAACATTATTTGAAATCCTGAATTTTAAATTGGTCCAAGAGTTATATACGGACTTATATTACATAATGTCAAAACCCTGACTTACGGGCATAATTCATTGAAAATAAAAAAAAAACTTGGAAACCTGACGCTAAAGAATAAAAGATAGAGTCTCTCTCTCTCTCTCTCTCTCTCTCTCTCTCTCTCTCTCTCTCTCTCTCTCTCTCTCTCTCTCTCTCCTATCTGCCACTAGCACAAGCTGAAACGGGAAGCGAAAAAGTTCATTTTGTCCGAAAACTGCAGATAAAAGGAGTCCATGAACACAAGGCAGCGAACAAAGTTTTAATGAGATATGTATCTCATTTTTTCCTAATTTTTCTGTATTGCTTTATGACGAAGACACTGGCACTATTATGAAAGATGTTCACAGAAAACAAAAGCCAAAATTTTCCATATTTCACTTACTTGTTCTTCTATATGGAAAATTGTAAGTCGGAAGGTCATCTCAGGAATGAAAACAATTAAGGAAATATTTCTCCCAATATAGTCCGTTATTTTTTTTTTTTTTTTTTGGCAAATGTAAATCAGAAATAATTTTCAGTAAACTGTAGGATTACTTAGAAAACTCATTTTTTTATTGCAAATGTAAATCAGAAATAATTTTCAGTAAACTGAAGGATTACTTAGAAAACTAATTTGTTGAAAGTCAGAGCCTAATAACCGTACAATATACAACATAACTCAATTTAGCATTACCAATAGTGATAAACAGTCATGGAAAGGTTTCTGGAATAACTTCATAATATCGAATCTTTTTATTACTTGCCTGCTTCAGTGATCATTGTAAATAAAAAATAAACAAAACACTCCTAGCTGTAAGTAACGCGCCTTTCGTAATATTTTGCAACATAATATTTATAGGATGAAAAATTTTACCAAAATAAATATTTTCCATGAAGCGCATAACTTAATGATGAGGCTTAAACATTCAAAATATAGAGGAGAAAATTAAAACATATCTCTAGTGCCGAAGGAAAGTAATTAAGGTCTAAAACTTTCCATTATTTAGGATTTTCGTTATCCCGCGACCATCTCTTCCAATTATCAATCACAAGGAAAAAACACGAGAGCAAATTTTTTGTTTACTTCACCTTCGATACACAAACACTTCTTGTAGCATTTTAGGTCACTGGAAGTGGTTTATAGGCCTACCTCGAGTAACCGGCGGAGGTACATTTAGGCCTAGAAACTAGATAGGCTGCTGTGACCTACCATGAATGTGAAGGGTCATGTTCTCAATACAACTTTCTGAGACTTGAAGATGTAATATGAATGATTTTACTATTCTTGAAATACTGCAGGAATCAACAAGTCTTCAACTAAAATCAACACTATTGACTATTCCTAATGAGAGGCGTTTACAAATGGTTATCCGTAGTGTTAACTGTTCTTGTACATCAGCTGGTGAATACAAAGTCGTAACTTGTGTTCGTATATTTCCTATTTATCACAACACACACGTCAGCTGACCTCGCCATAACAGGAAAAAAAGATCGGATATTTCTCATTCGAATTCTCCAAAGAAATTCTCTCATTTTACGAATTATGTGAGTCAGAAACTTCCAAGCTTGCACGAGTTTCAGATGATACTCGGGGCATATGAATGCCCGCACCACCAGTTTCCAAATATATTCAGTTCTTACTGCCTCTTTTAGTGTTTGAGAAAAGTGGGAAAAAAATCCTCGCAAGCAATGAAAGCGACAGTGAAGTTTTGTTCCTTTTCGTTGCAACTGTTCTCAAAGAAAGCAAAATAAAAATAATACCTAGCACGCACTATTTGTCGTTTTGATATTTCCTTTCAAAATACTAATGGGAATCTGTAAGAAGTCCATTGTTCTAGAACGCTTCTTATACATTTTACATAGATGACTTTTTCCTCTCCAGTTAAAAGAGTTGCACGGAAATCTCCTATCTATCCCACGTGCCTAATTCATATTCCGGGAATATGAGGCGAAGGAGAGAGTTTTTGACGAATAGTGTTTTATATTAACTACAAATGCTGTCTATTAAAAGAGTAATTCTTTTATATATTTTCACTGAAAACTGAAAGGGTCTCTCACTTAATCCTCTTGAGCAATGGAATAAACTTTATATGCTGAATTAATAATTAATGTTTTTTATGATAAATACACATGTGAATAACCACCTGTTCATGTGACACAAGTAATTTTCGCGTTTATGAGGCGTTTGTAGAAGAGATTAAAAGGAAATATTTCCCGTGCTATTCGAATAATGGATACCATTGCTCTGAAATGGTTACTTACGTGAGAATATTGGATTACTTACATATTTCATTTAAGTACTAAATTCTTTCATCCTACCCTTTCACCTTCACAAATTGCCAATTAATATTGGACATTAAATCTCTATGGCGCTGACGTCGAATTGATATAGGATTTTCCTCTCATTCGCAGCGATTGAATCGAATTCTGCGAAAAATCTACCCTTTGGCTCGCGAGAGCGACAAACGACGCCAAATTGAACTCAAAAGATGAAATCATTTTCACGTATTTGTGCTCCAGCAGATTTCACCATTAAATTTCCTGTCATGAAATAAAATATTCAAAATATTCAATAAAAGTCTTTAATACGCAAACATTCCCGTATTTCCGAAACAGAGTTGAATCAGTGTGTCAGAAATCAAATGTCTGTCAGTTTCTTGTGTGACGTTATGGTAATACCTTGAATAAATATCTTGAATACAGGTAAAGGAAATGATATTTACCTTCGGGGACACTTCATGAGAAATGACAAAGATTATTCTATTAACGAATTATCTGTAAAACAAACATCTCAGTCAATGGTAGATGGTGGATGGCTGCGATCTTAATGTCAACAGGTTTTAGCGTTCCCCCTCTCATGGTGGAGATACTTCTTTCACCTTCGTCATAAGAGCTCACGTTTCTAAAAGCTCATCTTTCCACATGTCACGTTTATCGGATACTCATAATAAATATTCAACTCATAAATAAAGTGCCCCCATACAATAAGCTCCAACAACTGAAATAATACAGGGAATCGTGTGTATTTTCTGAAAGAGTAAAACGAACTCAATATTCTACATTTAACCACATGACATAAATTACGTGGGTGCCATTCATAACAACTAGATAAAATCGCAGTATTTGGGCAGCTGCAGAAAATATATTAAGCTAATAAAGTTATGCACATTATGCTACTGAAATTTAATCTTCCTAGCTCTCTATGCATATAAATACATGGTTGATAAGTTAGGGAGTACAAAGAATATTTCTTTAAAATGATATCTCAATCCATTAAACGGAAAACATTTCTGTCTTACGTGGGTAGCTTGAGGTAGGTCATACTATATGTCAGAAAATAAAAACACTTGTTCAGGGATCAAACTGAACTTCAGTAAGCTTTGGTATTTTCCAGGATTTTAGCTTTTTTCCACTGACCTCCAGACAAATGTTAGGCGAGTAGCCTACGACCAAAATAAGACTTTTACTGCAAACGTTAAGGTAATAACTCTTAAGCTTCAATATTTCAGTAGCCTAACAAAAAGGCATATTCCCCTAGAACATCTATCAAATGTGGGGCCTTTTACAGAGAAAAGCAATAACGAGTCAATTTTATCATTTTCTGAACGCTGCTGCCACTCAGACCATTAACTCCCAATATGCTTTGTTATTATACTGAATACCATTCAAGCAGTAATTAGCCCTGGATGTTAATCCTATTTTCAGAAGAGTGTCTGGTATGATGTTTCAAAGCATACGTTCGGAAAACCGCTACTAAACGAGAGAATTTACCAGCTACTCTGCCAAAGTTCGTAAAATTTACGAAGCTATTCGTTTTTAACACTGACCATTTTGTCAAATGGTAAGACATAAATCCAGAAAACGTCTGTAGCATTTGAAATTAATTCTGCTTCGGAATTCTACTAATAAACTCCATTAAGCCTAAAAGACATGGCCTGGATTATAAGTGTGGGTAGCATCTGAACTCCTTGCAACTGTGTGAAGAAATATTAGGGCTTACACCATTACAAATCGTAAGCCTATTACCTATTTCAAATTCGAAGTACATCGGTGGAATGATTAAATATATATATATATATATATATATATATATATATATATATATATATATATATATATATATATATATATATATATATATACATATTTTAATATATATGTATTTGTGTATATATATATGTATATAACTTATATATATATATATATATATATATATATATATATATATATATATATATATATATATATATATATATATATATCATTCATATTTTTCATACCGGAATTTTGACTGACTGAATTTCGTTTCTCTGCTTTTAAAACTGATGAGAGTAAAGTATTTATAAAAGAATAAGGTAACTAACAGCAAACAGTGCATTAGACAAATAATATTCTATCATTCCTTACCTTAAATCCTCAGTAGTACTTGGATGTTTCTTAACTTTAGTTTTAAAAGAAAATTATTTTGAAATACAGATTTAATTTTACAAAGTATCATGATAACGCCTCTATGCATTGGAAAATTCTCAAAATAAGGTAAATATATATGTAATCTTATCCAACTATTTATTTACCTAACATCGAACTGAATCACTTCTCTTGACCTGTCTTCGCATTTATCTTTTACAGTAAAATGCTTGTTTTACCCCAAAATCTTCTGTTGACTTTGAAAAAGAATGGTGGCTCTTCTTAATAGAAAACTAGTGGTACAGGCATCGATAAAGAGGCTTAAATATGTCCCTATATGCCTCCTGACCGTGCACGACATATTTTTCCCATAAATCCCCATTTTCTGTAAGCTATTTACAGAAAATGGAAAATGCTGTTTTTTTTCTATATATTTTTTCCATAATTCCCCATTTTCTGTAAGCTATTTACAGAAAATGGAAAATGCTGTTTTTTTTTCTATATATATCTTTCTCTTTTTATGACGGGATGGTCGTTTGGGAAGAGAATATGAATAAGTTTATAACGACAAGAGTTAAGAGTGTGAGTGCTGTTTTTTATATATATAAACTCCCTTTCTTAAGAAATTTTTATCAGAGTCATATTTTGTAAGGATCGTTCTCAAATACTTATAGATAGAAGTCTAAATAAGTAATGCACTTCAGATGTGTTACTTTTCATAAAAATGGAAATGATTTTAGATTCTAATTTCTTTTGTAGTATTTACTGAATGGTGTGCACCATTCACGTCTTACATATACAAAAAAAGTTTATCCCTTGAGTTAGAACATTACGGGGACGACAAAAATATCAGCCATAGAACCTAAAACATGATGGCGAACTAAAGAAAATTATTTTTTTTCGTTTTAATAAATACTAGGGGTTGAGTGTTAAATTTCCCTAGAACCAATCGTGCAAAAATATTTGTTTTATAATTGTTAAAGTGAAATGCATAAATATCATCACAAATCGTGTAAAAATAATATCATATTGCAAAACGTTCAATTTAGATATTTTTGGAATAATACATTTCTGCAAAAATTTAATTTCCCCAGCCATCGGGACGCAGTCCTCAATATCATTAGTCTCTGAGACAAATGAAAACTAAGAGCCTTTTGATAATTGGATTTTTTTTTGGGGGGGGGGCAGGAGGGAAGAGAGATTGGCAGAGCAAATTTACTTTTATTGTATTCATTTATTATTCTAATTCTTGTTGTTTTAACGAAAGTTTTGTAATGCCGATTTCATTTGAATTTCCATTTTCACATCGGTTCATATATACATTATATATATATATATATATATATATATATATATATATATATATATATATATATATATAAATATATATATATATATATATATATATATATATATATATATATATATATATATATATATAATATCTTACATATATTTATCTTTGCTCTTCTGTCCTTTCGTAAATATGAGCAGGTTGAAAAAAATATAGTATATAATTTATATATATATATATATATATATATATATATATATATATATATATATATATATATATATATATATATATATATACATATATACATATATGTATATGCTAAGTGGCATTTCATTTTCATACAATGATCCCCTATGTATGAAAGGCCATGAGACCCAAAGCAAATAAAATGAAACTGGAAACATTGAGCCTTCGAAATAAAATCCGATCAATGCATTTTGGTTAAAAGTAACACATTGAATCATACTTGCTTCTCAGATGCCCAAGAAGAATGTTACATAGCTTTTGGGTAAGCGTGACCTAACGAATTCCTTTATTACTAATAATATAAAATTTTTTATTGTAACACACAACGTCCACTCTGCCACTCCGCTGTGAAGCCATTGTTATATTCTTGGCTGTTACATCACCCCTGTTCAGAGAACTCCTTTGGATGAGAAAGGTTCTCACTACCGTACGCTAAGAGAAAAATACCATTTCAAAGGGGAACTTATATTTTTATTCGGTAGAAATAAGAATGTCATGGTAAGCATTTCAATTTGAATGAAAGGCTGTACACCGTTTCATAAGAAGATGTTAACGTCCGTCTAGCTTTTAAATACAGGGTATTCCAACAAGTGATTTTTAGAATCACCGTTAGAAATGAAATTGAAAACTAATTTTAGCCGTAAGAAAACTTAAGAATGCTCCAGAGAACTTTATATATGTATATATATATATATATATATATATATATATATATATATATATATATATGTATATATATAGATATATAATCAGTAAGCTACAAACGTCCTTTAATATCCAATTCGCTCTACCTCGGAAATAATATATTTTCATATATGTTACCGAAGGGGAATTTTTTAGTTGATAATAAGTTCGTCGTCTCGTGGGCTCGAACCAGCGAAGGACAAGAACTCAGGACTACAGTGGACGCAATTAACCCACGCGGCCAGCAAGTGAGGTATAAGTGGGATATCGTCTCCCCTATGCAAATCGCCTGTCGAACTCAGGTGTTTGTATTTAGAGACGATATCCACCCACCTCTGCCATGCTAACCGTGTAGTGCGTTTGTCGCACGCAGCCATATTATGACTTTTTATCACATCACCGTGATTCATATACAATCAGTAAGCTTACTGATTGTATATCAATCACGGTGATGTGATAAAAAGTCATATAGCCTACATATATATATATATATATATATATATATATATATATATATATGTATGTATATATATACCTACATATATATATATATATATATATATATTATATATATATATATAATTATATACACAATATATATTATATACATACATATCTGTATATGTATTATATAACACACACACACACACACACACACACATATATATATATATATATATATATATATATATATATATATATATATATATTATTACTAAATTTAATACGTAATTTAAAAACATAAATATACACACACCAACGTACTTTTCACATCAGTGATCGCCACATCCACCAATCTGAAAAACAAATGCTAACTAAGGACTTTTATTTTTGTCGTTAGAAACCCAATGAATACTTTCATCACCGTTTTCTCTACATTTTCTCCCAATTCTTTATCCGTTATTATCCCATCTCTTGTTTTCTGGGGTTCGTATGTTTTCGGAATTATTCTCTATAACCTGACAAGAATATCACTCACAACGAGGAACTGTATTACACGTAGTAAAAAATTTCTCATCTCTCTCTCTCTCTCTCTCTCTCACTCTCTCTCTCTCTCTCTCTCTCTCTCTCTCTCTCTCTCTCTCTCTCTCTCTCTCGCAGAAAGAATGTCGAGAGTGATTCCGCCGGACAAGGAGTGGTTGAATTCAACCGTGACTGAGATTGATGGTGATTTATTAAAGGCAAAAGTGAAGATTGCTGAACTTGGGAGAAAGTCGGTGATAAATGTCTTCTGCGATAAAAAGAAAAGAATTCCTCTCAAGAAACGTCCTACGGTTTCCTCAGACAAACAAACTTTCAGAGGATCTTTTACAATGGCCGTTGTTTCTTTCGTTCTCTTAATCTCTTGCCGTTTGTGACGTCGTTTTTTTGTAGTTTGGCAGAAAATTGGATTCCGATTTTGTAGGAACAGAATGTTATATCGTTCTGTTCCTACAAAAGACGTAGGATTACGTGCAGAGTATAAAGTCGATTTCATAGTTTTGATAACTTATGAATCGCACTGATGCAAAATATGTCAGTATTTATATATTTAGGATAATGAAGCAATGGCGTAATAGCCCAACAATGAGTAGTTGCTTTTTAAAAATCAGGTAAATTATAGAAAGACGCTAATTCAGAATAGAAATAAGGAATTTCGCAATCTTGTAAACTGAGGAATGATTGATGATCACATTTTCTGTAATCTGAGTTGGTATCACCGCAATTCTCCATAATGTTTATTTTTTGTGGGGGATAAAAAGGCCATTTGAAAGGTCTGCAGAATGCTTTCAAGCACACGAGAAAAAACATATTCAAGAACGCAGGTTTATATATAATTAGGATTAACCTACGCACAAATAAGTAAAAACGTCCCCATATTTAATTTCCTGGGATTGGTCAGGGATAATATTAATTTCAGGAAGATTCACAGAAGTGCATATTTGTTTGTGTTGCTTTGCAGCTGGTAGAGACTATGAAATTTTTTCCCCACTAGTGGATGTTAAAATAAAAGGATTTACATAGAAGGTCACTTGGTTAGCACAACGGATGGCCACGAAGGTTTTAAAGAATTAAAGGGTGCTTACTTCTGCAATGGCACAAAAAAAAAAAAATCAGAAGTGAATTCTGTACATGAACAGGTATTTGAGAAGTGTTCAAGGGTAACTGAAGGGAGTAACTGCAAATGCCAGAAAAGACCCAGCGTTCTGGTAATGATAATTAATAATGATAATTAACATCATTACATAATAATGAAGTATCAGATATATTTTAATGGAAAAATATCTGCTGCTGCTGCTAATACTACTACTACTACTACTACTACTACTACTACTACTACTACTACTACTACTACAATAATAATAATAATAATAATAATAATAATAATAATAATAATAATAATAATAATAATAACCGACCCACTGCCTTGATCATATTCGGAAGAATCCGGGAGAAACGTTGGCCACTTCAAGATTTTGACCTGTATCCAAACCCTATGGAATAATAATAATAATAATAATAATAATAATAATAATAATAATAATAATAATATTAATAATAATAATAATAATAATAATAATAATAATAATAATAATAATAATAATAATAATAATAATAATAATATAAATATGAAGGGTCAGCGTATTTGATTGTAAAACAAAAATAGGAAAAAATAGTTTATTTCATCTCAACTTCATAGACAAAAAAAAAAAAAAAAAAAATACCTATTTAACGTTTATATGAAATTGTGTTCCACAAAGCAATGTTTGAAAATCTCCCATCTACCATATACTTGTTCTGTATCCATATATAACTTAATATACATTATTTTGCTTATCAGATAATAACCCACAATATTGATATAAAATTCTGACAATAAACACGAAGGGTAACAAGCGAGAACGAGCAACATTTTATCTGCCTATTCACGTGATTATACACTTCAACAGTCATCACAACGGCAAATTACCTTTCCCTTTTAAAGCTAACGAGGGTTAATTGGCTACTTAGCCAGGGGAAATCAAGTTTTCTTTAGAGGACAATCGAGGCTAATTGGCCACCGAGGGGTTGGAATACTGATGTCCATAACAAAAGCTACTTGGTCCAAGCAACATTTTTTTTTTTTTTTGGGGGGGGGATCTTTGACCCCCCCCAAGGGTTTTCGGGGGTCGTTATCTAGGACTAATATTTCTTGGGGGTCATTATCTTTATGCTATTTACTGTCTTTTGTTTATGTTTTTACGGTAATCCCTAACAGGGCTTGTACTAAACACGCCGCAAAGGTGGATACATACCGGGTTAAAACCCTTGGGGGTCGCTATATAGGAAAGATCCCTTTTTCTCTCTCTTTTTTTTTTTTTTGAGGACAGTATTGGAGCGCTTAACACGAGGCAATCACGTAGCCCAGATCCTTTGGTAATCAGCAGAGCGAAGGCGATCGAAAAGGATATTGTTTAAGGTCCGAAGGAGGCTGTACTCCGGATTAAAATTGGGAAGTGTGAGTCATTAATAAAGGCCACCAGAAAAAAAATTCTGACTCTTTATATTTCACGTACGCTTTTCAGAAAGGTTATTATGTTTACGGAAGAGTTGAAAATAATAGTTAATAGTACTGTACTTATACGTAACTTTATAGATTACGACAAATTTAAACAAATGAATATGATTTCAAAATGTACTTGAGTTTGGATCCTCGAAATGCTACGAATAATCAGATATGCAATGAAATCTATATAACACATACACACTGTGTTGCGCGCGCGCGTGTGTTTGTGCGTGAGTGCGTACGTGTGTGTGTGTGTGTGTGTGTGTGTGTGTGTGTGTGTGTGTGTGTGTGTGTGTGTGTGTGTACGAGCGCACACTCGTTTTCCAAATTTTTAGTGAGTTTGTGTAGATGTATTCCCGCATTAATAGAATGTGCGCAGATTTGAATAAGATCATGCATTACAGTCTCCTAGAAACCAATACTCACTCATTTGTGATGCAATGAAGACAAAGGGAAATAAAATCTAAAGATCAGTATGTAGCTTTTACATCAGTTTTTTTATTTATTTCCCGCTAAAAGGACGTTAACCGTGTCATAACAACGTCAGCTTTTTGTCTTTAATTTGTTTCTCCCTATCTGGAAACTGATCAGGAAAAATCATTAGCAAACGTATAAAAAAAATGTATGTTCTTGCTGCTGAACTTATTAATTTTTAGAAGATGTTGAATAGAAGTTTAGCACGCAGCATTCCGTTCCTTTGAAAGGGAAAATTTTCTTTGGAATCCTGCTCTTTCTATCTTTATGTCATAAAAAATGTTTCCGATTTTGTTTTTTTTACAATCTCTACCTCTGGCTTTTCCGTGCAACGAGGATAACTTTTATTCAGAAAGAGTCTGTGACACTGATAGCCTAATGAGGGCTCTACTTTTGAAAGTTGTTAATTGAACTTAAATCAGACCACAGCCAATTAACTGCCGCCATGCGAGCCAATCGAAAACTAAACAACAGAAGTCCCAGAAAAATAAGTCGCATTTCTTCACCTCATCAGAGATACTCGTCCTGAAGTACCCACTCTGCCCCGTTCTCTCTCTCTCTCTCTCTCTCTCTCTCTCTCTCTCTCTCTCTCTCTCTCTCTCTCTCTCTCTCTCTCTCTCTCTCAGAACTGGTGTACAACAAATTTTGTCAACAGAATAATTATTACTTCTTTCTCTTCTAGACATAATAGAGTTTGACTGTTCATGCATTTATCCTTTTAATTATCTCTTGCTGCGTCCTTGATTCAATAGTAAAGTACTACTGTGCATCAAAGAACTGCTAAATGAAGGTTTCGGTATTTCATATAAGGTGCCTTAAGCGTCGTTCACGCGACCAGACTTTGTCTGTGAGACTTAGCAATCTAGCAGACAAAATCTGCACAATACGACAAGGGCAGTATGGCTCATAGCCAGCAGAACAGAAAGCGAATGGCCCTGTGAATAATATGAATGATAACTATCATTGTGCCGTGAAAATAGAGAGTTGGAAGTGTCGTCGGACTAATGAATCGGACTGTACCTCGTTTACGTTGTCAATTAGGTAGAACTGAAAACAATTCAACAACCAACCCTGAAACCTCCACAATAATTGGTTTCACGTGTTTTAAGTTTACATTATGATTACCATTATCATCAATAATATGAATAGCATCAGAAATAGTAGAGAAAAATGCTGTACACTCAAGGGCACCAACAAAGGCAACATCCAGCGAGGGAAGCGAAATAAAAGAAGTAATGTTTTAAAAACAGAAAAATAAACAGAAAGGAAAATTAATGTGGAGAAATTAAAATAAAATGAATGTACTGTATATTAAATAAGACAATGCTTGGAGATCAATATACATGATTAAACATGTATTATGTAGAATAGCTAACATTTAAAATAGAGAATTACAAGAATATGTTCCCATGGATATCAAGTTACATTTGATTCCAGTGATCAATATAATCCTAACATTCACGATCTCTGTATATTCCAGTAAATATTCTCATGTCATACATAAACTCCAGCAATTTATATATATATATATATATATATATATATATATATATATATATATATATATATATATATATATATATATATATATATATATATATATATATATATATATATATTACACATTCTGGCCTCGGTTTGATACTTTAATAAACATTGTTTAACTAAGCCTTGGACAACGCTCACCGTGGTCAATCCTAAATACTATACCCATGGAATATACAAAATCACGCATATAAGAATAATGGTAGGTCGCCAACTGAAAGTTCTGATCAGCACAAGATTCAACTTTATTACACACACAGTATGGCATTTAACTAACAGAATACTGAGCCACTTTCAAGAAAGAGAATTAATGATAGAATTTAATATTACAGCAAAATAATGATACTACTTGCAATAAGGAAATTACTGCTACAATTTATTGAACCAGAGGTTTTGGTAATACAAGGTTTGTTCGCTTGACCTTCAAGTACATTTAGATTTCTTGAAAGGTTGCAAACGCCTGCCGCAGCAGAGCAGAATTCCCCCAGCCAAGATGGATGGCGGAAGGGCGAGGGTGAACGATATAACATGTGCGTGGAGATAGAGTATTCCCAAGGTAGAAGCTTCGTGGAAATGTGGTTCTCTCGGTAGCAATTATAATCACATGGGAGTGATTTAAATGTCACTGCGAGTAAGGGATGATTATTTCAGCATTCAATTCACACGGGGAACTCTTTGACACTGGGAAACGGGATGCCAAAGAGTATTTACTGGGGAGAGAAACAAGGATATGAAGTAAAAGATTCAGGATAATGGACAGAGAATGGCATCACTCGAGTGACTTTACACGTACCAAGCAGCGGTTCGAATCCCACTGGCGTTGGAGCTGTTATTAATTATAATTTCCCTTGGGTAAAAGTTGTTTACAAGACATAGTGAA
>JANJGK010000019.1:45142495-45144995 GCA_039081455.1 Macrobrachium rosenbergii
TTCTCCATTATTATTGTTATCATTATCATTATTATTATTATTATTATTATTATTATTATTATTATTATTATTATAAAGCAGCCGGCCGAAATTCATTTATAATTCCGACGTTTCGGTAGCCCTCGCTTCCATTTACATGGGGTAAATGGCAACAGGGGGGTACATACTTGCATGGGGGGTCGCCAGACGTGATCATCTAATCAAAAATCGTCCTGCTTCTGCGAAAACCTTTTCGGGTATAAATATACAATGTGTGGTCCCCTGGTGCCATTTACACCTTGCAAATATTATTATTATTATTATTATTATTATTATTATTATTATTATTATTATTATTATTATTAATATTATTAACGTTTTGGAAACTTTTTACTAATTACTCAAAAGAAACGTCCACGATTATTCCGATTTAACTGGTTTCCGAGGAAAGGTAAATATTTTGTTCCGATTTCGTGTAAATATCTTCCCAGAATTATCGTTAAAGCGAACTGACTTTTTTCAGACGATTCCATTTTGATTTACTCTACATATGGACTCTTTTCAAATACAAAAGTTGAATCAAATTCGCGTTAAAACGAAATATAAACACTACTCTCTTTTCTCTGGCACTCACATCGAAAGTGAAACAATTATAGAAAATCATTTTATAAATTCCAAACCAGTGACCTTGGTCTTTGGTGTTGGGCGCAGCAAATATATTTTTCAACATTATTATTTTTTTCTCGCTAAACCTTCCCGATTAATAGCTCAATATCCAGCTTTGGAATAATACGCTTTTGAAGTTATGAAACCAGGAGCGATTTTCTAATTAGACTCGAATGGGAATTGGAAAGCTAAAATTGTATATGCCATGGCGCAAAATGTTCTATTCGAAAATTTTTTCTTTTTTGTAATGAAGTGATTTTTTTTTTTTTTTTTGTAATGAAGTGATAATTCATAGCGCCGACCAAAGGAAAGCTAAAAAGTGCAGTTTTTTATGGTTTTCTGACAAATATCGTTATACCAAGAAAAGTTTTCAAGATAAGCTGGCAAAGAATATAACTGAAATATAGTTTTTTCCCAATGCATATTGAACCATCAACGTTTTAAGGGCCTTTTTATTCAACATGTGTTTAAAAGTGTTATTATTATTATTATTATTATTATTATTATTATTATTATTATTATTATTATTATTATTATTATTATTATTATTATTACTAAAGACGGAATAAAGTCATGTTGAAAAGGAAAACCACATCGAAAAGTTGAAAAATGCAAAATACAGACGATACTGGACAACACCTATAAAAGTTCGTAAATAATTACACGTAAGGAGAAACAGCAACTGATAAATAAGTCAAAAATATTTAGAGCGGCGGTTACGGCGCATTAATCTAGCAAAATACTAATCGAGGAATTTACATTATAAAAAGGAAAAGAAGACCTGTGCAAACAACTTTAGAAAATCTTGATACTGAGGCACTCAATACGATTGGCGGCGCTATTCTCAAAAGGTGATATGAAAATCCGTTAAGATACTTCGATCCAAATCGGAATCTTGATTTGGCGTTTAATCAAGGTCCCGCCTACAACATTTACAGTTAATGAAGAATCCATTTAGATACATTAGCAACCTTCACTACTTAATTTTAGTTTTTTTTTAGTTTTCTGTAAAAGAAAACTATTGAGACGGCTTTATCTGTCCATCAGCACTTTTTCTGTCCGCCCTCAGACCTTAAAAACCACTGAGGCTAGATGGCTGCAAATAGGTATGTTGATCATCCACCCTCCAATCATCAAACATACCAAATTGCAGCTCTCTAGTCTCAGTAGTTTTTTATTTTATTTAAGGTTAAAGTTAGCCACGAACGTGCGTCTGTCAACGCAATAGGACATGCCACCACCGGGCCGTGGCTGAAATTTTCATGGGCCACGGCTCATACAGCTATGAAACTATAACGTAATAGTTAATGGTTTACTTTTGAAAAAGATCTTCTGAGGGAGGGAGCCTGAAAAATGTGTCAGCGAAATCTTTTCCTAGGAAAAATCATATTTTCTACAAATAAGAAATGATATCAACGATCATTAATATGAGTTATATTTCATTTGACCATCAATTAAAAGATATCAAGCGAAACAGTCAATTGAGAACCAATTGTAAGATTCACTGCAAAACTGACTGACAGTTTCTTGCGGTATTTAAGTGTAGGTCACTTTTAGGCTAAAAGTTGGGTGCATTATATATGTGTGTGTGTGTGTATATATACATACACACACACAGACATATATATATATATATATATATATATATATATATGTATATATATATATATATATGTATATATGTATATATATATATATATATATATATATATATATATATATATATATATATATATATATATATATATATATATATATATATATATATATATATATATATATATATATCTTCAGTTTCTTGCAGTACTGAAGTGTAGATCACTGTCAGACTAAAAGTCAGGTGAATTATAATGTC
>JANJGK010000019.1:45147495-45157495 GCA_039081455.1 Macrobrachium rosenbergii
ATAATATTATATATATATATATATATATATATATATATATATATATATATATATATATATATGTGTGTGTGTGTGTGTGTGTGTGTGTGTGTGTGTGTGTGTATGTATGTATGTGTGTGTGTGCATCAGAAGAGGACGTCCTGCAGCATTTCATCTATTTGTGTGGTAACGTTTCGAAGCCAAGCCTCATCATCAAGCTGAAACATACAAACATTAAATAGTATAAAATTGGCTCGAGTAATTATTAAAGGTAATTTATTTAAAAAGAAAGTAAAAAACTAAAGGGGAAATGCTAAATACCTTTCAGGGATTAAGAGGGAAGACGAGTGACAAACACAAGATACGTAAAAGTTAAAAGTAAGCTCAAGCCAAGAAGAGAGGGGAGGCGGTCGTTTGACTGTTTAACTCTGGAACTACTTGGTTAATAAAAAGTGATTCATAGATCGCAAGCTGTTGTAGGGAAGAGGCCCTAATAAGAACTTTGAATTGCTCATATTGAATGTTAAATTTACATTTATTGACATGGCTCCGAATATTAGAGTATTCTGGAGACGCCAATCGAATTCCAGTGCGATAACTCCCACCCCTTATTGCAATCAATGCGAACTTTGAGGAGTCTACGAGATGATCCATAGAGTAGTTTTATATGGGTTACCAAAAGTCCACAAGGGTGGGGTAACCATCAGAACAATATTAGCATCATACGACACCCATATCTATAAACTAGCAAAATTTTTAGTTCTTCTTTTAAATAACCACACGGTAAGAAATTCACAAGAATTTATGGAAAATAATTGGTCGAGTCAATTTTATACTATTTAATGTTTGTACGTTTCAGCTTGATGATGAGGCCTGGCCTCGAAACGTTGCCAAGTAAATAGATGAAATGATGCAAGATGTCTCCTTCTGATGCCCTTTGCTGTATGTTCTGCCAATGGCCGGTTTTCTGTAAGTTTATATATATATATATATATATATATATATATATATATATATATATATATATATATATATATATATATATATATATATATATATATACATATATATGCATATGCATTAAGCTACAAACGTCCTTTAATATCCAATTCGCTCTACCTCGGAAGTAATATATTTTCATATATGTTACCGAAGGGGAATTTTTTTTAATTTTTTTTTTTAGTTGATAATAAGTTCGTCGTCCCGTGGGCTCGAACCTGAGTTCGACTAATTGTAATATTGCATCCCGAAAGGAAGAGTAGCCTAGTTAATCGTCAATATCAGCATATTTACTTACTAACATGTTTTTATCAAATAATTTGTCACTTTATCATATTCAAATAACAAAGAAAACTGCAGCTAAGTAAATATAAATGCTGATCCCAACCAACCCAGACATAACAAAACAAAAAGCAAGAAAGTTTAGGGGTACGGGAATAGAACCTATAAACTATATATATATATATATATATATATATATATATATATATATATATATATATATATATATATATATATATATATATATATATATATATATATATATATATATATATATATATATATATATATATATATATATACTGTATATATAATATATTTACACATATATATATATGTGTGTGTGTGTACGTATGTACATGATAAAATCAAACAGTTCCATCTTCATCATAAGCAAATCAGCACGTAAATTTGGTTAAAGAATACACGAATTTAGAAAAGACACACAAACAAGAAATGTCCATAATGGATGCTGAAAGAAATGGAAGTTTTTACCATTAAAGGCAAAAAATAATCACTTTGGATAATTGCTTCATTCTTCTTTGTAAAAATGTAACGCTTTTGCTAATGGAGAAGCCCTTACTGAATAACGCCAGTTGAAGGCATCAATCTCTCAACTTGGAATGAGTTCCGAAGGTTTCTGACCCGAAAACCATTTTTCCATAAACCATAAGAGAACTGCTGAGTTGTTCCTCACAAGAAGAAAGAAAAACTGGAAAAGCGAGTAGTTGTGTACAAGTAGACCTTATTAGCAACGGCATAAAATCACCATATTTCTGGTGGATACATTTCAAGACATTTTTTTCTATTCATATATACCCTAATGTGTTATTTCTTCGCATTTTTTTCTTAAAAAAAAAGATAAATTTTAGGGTCAAACTTGTTATTCAAAGGTGATGCTGATTCAAACTACTATCTTTATTTGTAAATGTCCCCCGAAGAAAATAGTTATGGCTCTTCTTCATAGCCTTCCTGCTATTAAATTACTAGGAAGTATTTGTTTCACATATTATATGCTTCCCAATTATCGGCCCCCACCGGTAATATGCGTATTATCTCTGCAGTTATTTATTAATTACTGCAAAACCCGATTCATGCACACATATGTATACATCAAAATGGTTAAAGCCGATTGTTTATCTAGCTGGAGCAGATGCATTTATTAGTCATAATTAACGCTAGGTCTAAAGTTATATTGAAACTGATACTGAAAGAATATGTATGGCCTAATGTTTGTGAAGATTAAAAAGTAGCTCGTGCATAGGTGACAAAAATTATCACGAACACACACACACACACACATATATATATATATATATATATATATATATATATATATATATATATATATATATATATATATATATATATATATATATATATATATATATATTGTTCAAAGACAATTGCTACCCGTAAACGGGGATGGATTCATTCAGAAGCCGCCAATCATTCACACCTAACAAATAGCACCCAACCCGCAAATCTTCCACAAGCTCGGACATTTGGGTGCTCTTTCTCTCTCTCTCTCTCTCTCTCTCTCTCTCTCTCTCTCTCTCTCTCTCTCTCTCTCTCTCTATATATATATATATATATATATATATATATATATATATATATATATATATATATATATATATATATATATATATATATATATATATACAGATACTAAAATGTGTTATATGTAGAGATATTTAAAATGTCTTTTCTATTTTACCAGCTAATTTCACAGGAGCCCCGAACTGATTAGGAGGCGAAGTATGGCACGAGAAGCCTCTTGTCAACGGAGACGCCAGGCAAGAGAAGTAATGGCTTCAGCCCACTCAAATCCAGCGACTCGAGGGCCTTAGCAATCCTCGTCCATGGTCCCCGGTCCAATTAGTCCTAATTCCATTTTCCAGAATTTTAAGAATTATTTTGCCCCCAGTCAATTCGTTGGCAGACCCGTCGGTTAAATTTGGGTAGAGGGCGAATTTCTGTAAAAAGGTTGTGTGAGGTTTTTCAGCAGAGAATTTTATGCATATTATGGGATCATTCACGTTGAGAGATGGAATGCGTTATTCAAATAAGCCTTTCAAACTACAACAGGCAAATTTACATCGAGGTAAACATGTTTACATCATTTTCAAATAAATGCAAGGGAATGTGTCGACCCCTTTCACATAATTCAGTATATATCTTACATCATTGACTATGGATGAAAGTTATTTTTTCTCGAAACCAATTAATTTCTCAATGTAGACAAAATGTAGTGTTCCTGTTAATATATTCATTTGTCTGTTATCCAAAGGGCAGCATCTGACATATCCAAGTTTACATAAAGGATGGAAGGTCGACGGAAACTTTGTTTTAGTGACCTTTACATCTTTATGATTGTCTAGATGTCATTGACATTTGTAAAGGCACTATGGATATTCTATTTCATATAATTATGTATGTATATATATAGTATATATATATATATATATATATATATATATATATATATATATGTATATATATATATATATATATACAGTATATATATATATATATATATATATATATATATATATATATATATATATATATATATAAAATATTATATAGACTTAGGTATGGGTCTGAAAACTTACCATACAGTATATATCAATAGGACTATATATATATATATATATATATATATATATATATATATATATATATATATATATATATATATATATATATAATATTATATAGACTTAGGTATGGGTCTGAAAACTTACCATACAGTATATATCAATAGGACTGACTTTTAATGACATTTAATAGCATATTAACAACGAAAAATTTAACTCTGTAATGTTAATATTTTGTGACCTTTAAAAATCTTGTAGTTAATATTTAATTAAAAACCTAAAATCCTCTAAAGCTGAAACTTGTTTATTTGAAGAATTTTGCATCAATCGAAATGAGTCTCTTTTATACGACTGCATGACAGTATTCCCATAATGTTATATCTGTATCCAAAAATAAGTTTTATGAAGTTTATTTTTCATAAATATATTATTAACTGCTTCAGGAGCAGAAACCCGTCTTTGCATAAAACTAGCATAATCTACAACACCATTCATGAGCATAATTAGCACATTCCTCTTATTTCTACTTCATGCTGTTGATGATAAAAGATAATCAGTAATTAAAGTAATTGAATTAAACTAATAATTACTCTGGAACACAGAACACAATGTGGTGAGTCTAAATGAGGTACCGGTTAATGGAATTAGGAAGCATGCAATCCAATTAGTATTAATCTAGATCATATTGGATCAAAACAGACCTGAATATTATGAGGTTCTACTCCGAATTAGTACCCACGATCCTCGTACGTGTAAACAACATGTACATTTGTGCGTGTGCATGGCAATCAGCTAGCCCCTGTGTCCTAGAGGTTGTTTTCAATTTTATATATATATATATATATATATATATATATATATATATATATATATATATATATATATATATATATATATATATATATGTATATATTACTAACAGGACCTCATTCAAACTGGATGGTATCTAGCGGAGATAATTATTCAAGAAAAGTTACAAGCTTTCTAGGACTAACAGTCCTCATCGTCAAGTATCCGAAGAATCAGTTTTAATGAGGTCCTGTGATAAAGTTAATATATATATATATATATATATATATATATATATATATATATATATATATATATATATATATATATATATATATATATATATATATATATATATATATATATATATATATATATGTATATATGACAGAGTTTCACCGGTTATAGACGTGTAACTCTTCATTGTTGAGATCAGCAGTCTCACTGCTTAACTATTCTGACCATCTACATAACAGATGATATTCGAAACACTGATTCCACTTTAGGACTTAAGGATTAATACTACAACTGAGATTTTCTGCGAACACCACTCAAAAGATTCATTCCAGAATCAGCCATTCTCGTTTCTCTGTGTCCATTGCATTTCACAACGTGAACGCTTTTAACTTTTGATGTCAGTTCTTTGTATATTCCTTCGCGCTGGATTTTGTGGCTTGGAATTTTTTTCTCCTCAACTCAAGCAAAGAATACGCCTGCGGTTTTTTTTTTCTTGTTCTTCCATTTTTCACTAGTTTATTGCGATTGCTTCCAGTGCCAAATTATGAGAACAGGATTGTTGAGGTATTTAATATTTTTGGCGTCACTGACCGTATTTCTAGTGATGTTTTAACGTACAGAATCAAAAAGTAAAAAAATATTTAGCATTGCCTTTTAAAAAATATTTAGCATTGCCTTTTAAAGAAATATTTAGCATTGCCTTTTAAAAAAAAAATTTAGCATTGCCTTTTAAAAAAAATATTTAGCATTGCCTTTTAAAAAAAAATATTTAGCATTGCCTTTTAAAAAAAATATTTAGCATTGCCTTTTAAAAAAATATTTAGCATTGCCTTTATTTAAGTTGTAATTTGGTAAACTGGTGTAAGGGAAACAGAACAGCTGTAACTCGTATTAGCGAGAGTATGTACATCTGAGTTAAACAGCACGCTTTCATTTAGGTTTATATGTGATATACTTATATTTAATACATATAAAAAAAAAACTCGATCAAAATCAACAGGCACCTACGTGGAATGAATCTTGAGCAATACTAACTTTTAAAACAAGCTTTGGCTGAACAAAATGTCTAAACCTGAAGAAAGGGAGAAAACAGTAAAGAAGAAATTGAAGAACATACTTTTTTTCTGGTCTCCATATTTGCTGTTGTTTTTAACGATTATTTTCTCTATTTCTATTTTTTTTAGATCAATTATCATAGTTTCGTATGCCTCTTACCTCTGAGTAATCAAATTTACATAAAATTAAATAAATTCTACACCTGGTGGCAATAAATTGGCTGGTATACAATGAATATCAATTAATTAAAATTAAGGTATATTACGCCGGGTTGGTATGTGGATGGGTAACCATGATGCAGAATTAGACGCTTAAGTCACATCAAAAACCATTACTTGTATCAGTACAGGGGAAAGCAATGGGTCAAAAACAGTCAATGCTTTAGTATGCATAATATTCATTAACGAATCTTGCAAATATGTAAGGCGAAAAACAAGTCTTAAAAAGGATGATACATATTCAAGAAAAAGGTTAATGCTAAACTAGATAACTACGGAATTGTAAGGTAGGAGTCGGCACTTTGTTCTGTTTCGTAACAGAGAGACGACATAATTCCATTCAATGTTACATTTCAGTTATCAGCCACTATGAACTAATTACTTGGCACTATGAGCACGTACAGCTCCCAAATATGTATTTTATAGTTGACCTAATTACTCGCATCTATTCATTTGGTCAGTGCATAGCTACGAGTCCCGCTCCGAGCTTGGGTCGCCGTTGAACATTAGAATCACAGGGTACAATGATTATATTAATTATATTGCGAATGTTCTAAGTGCTACTTTACTTTGGGTACTTTCAGAAGGAATTAGTGAATCTTAAGCAATATATCACTGAACATCTATACATCTATCCGAATTACATATTTGTATATAAACGTAATTGTTAAATCAATTTAAACAAGTAAAAAATGCGCCGAAGTTTCTTCGGCACGATCGAGTTTTCTGTACAGCGTATAATCAAGGCCATCGAAAATAGATTCATCTTTCGGTGGTCTCGGTACAGTGCTGTATGAGCCGCGGCCCATGAATCTTTAACCACGGCCCGGTGGCGCCCGGTCCTATATCGTTGCTAGATACACGATTATGGCTAACTTTAACCTTAAATAAAATAAAAACTACTGAGGCTAGAAGGCTGCAATTTGGAATGATTAATATTTTGAGGTTGGATGATCATCATACCAATTTGCAGCCCTCTAGCCTCAGTAGTTTTTAAGATCTGAGGGCGGACGGACAGACAATAGTTTTATTTTACAGACAACTAAAATCAACCAGGACGTACACAACGTTGATCCATTATTTCTCTTTTATAAATCATTCAACCTCATATTTTATTTTACAAGGGTCTAGCTAAGACAACAGTCTAAACGCTCCCAGGAGAAGAACCTCCAAGGAGGTCCCATTCAGCGCTGTCAGATCAATACTATCCATGCAACAGCTATGATATATTTGGCGTTTAACCGGGCCAACAAATGCCAGACACGAACGTATCTCCGTAAACGCATCCTAGCATGCATATATTAGTTCAAAATCAAGAGTATTTATTTCAGACGCCAAAAATAAGTCTTAAAGATATTTCAAAGTTTTTTTTTTTCTTTTTTTTTTTTAGGTTCGAATGAAGAAGAAAAACATAATCTTAAACCGAGATTCTCCCGAGCTTTATTTGCTGACGTTTCACGGCAATTTTACCTTCCTAGTTCTAGTTCCATTCCAAGCAGTCCCTCGTGGCTCCTTAAAACGTGTAGGAACACCCCCAAGTTTTCGTTTTCCCTGCGGGGTTTCTCGCCTTAAATTCCCAAGACCAAGGATTCAACAGTTTTAAGTGCGTCTCCAAACATACGTGAAGAATGTGGGTCTTCCATCCGTTTATTTTAGGAGCACGGCTACTTTTTGAGTACGTCGCCAAACACCAGTCTTGTTTTCAACGCCGGTCATGGTAAATTGCCCGATTATTCACTTGTTCTGCTAATATAAGAGTTATGGTTTTTTCACGATCTTGATGTAGAATCTATCGGAATACGTTTGTCGAAACAAGGAAATGATAAACTCATCTTATTGCAGGACTGAATTTATTTATGAAAACACGACGGTAAAGAGCTAACAGAAAGGGAACTTCGTCATTGCATACCTTTTATATTTTATATATTTATTTGATTGTTTTACTTTGATGAATTTGTTTTGGAACTCAACAAATGAATTATTATCCTATGAATACGCGTCACAACACTTCTTTGTTGTGATAATTTGCAAACGTCTCTCAGTAACTTCAAATGAATGTGATTATTCATGGAACTAAATCTTGTTTTCAGGCAGCTTGAAATGCGAAATATTTTAAGTACTTTCCACCGTAGCGCCGCGGGAGTCTGTGAAAAGAAATGTGGATCTTTTCTCGTTTAGACCCAAGAAATATTTTATCTTGTAGAGAAAATTAAAATTTTCTGCTCTATTTCTTTTCGCAATTGTACCGTAAGAAAATTGGACGAAATTATGGTATTTACTTAAATGACCCATAGTGTTTTCTTTGTTTATTTTTTCTGGTGCATTGAAACTGAAGATAACTTTTTCATATAACTGTGAAACTGTATCAGCGCCAATAATAATAATAATAATAATAATAATAATAATAATAATAATAATAATAATAATAATAATAAAAGGAAATATATCGTTTTGGAAGACTTTGTGTGTTAAGGTTTCCATTTTACAATAGTTTCTTTTACGAAATATCTGTCATATGCAGGTTACATACCTTTACGGATTTCTTTTTATATTTGATCAACATTCAGCACTATAAAAAATTTTAATTCAATCAGAAAGATGACTCCTCTCAATCCCCCTTTACAACCTATATCCCACTGGATAACCCCTTTACAACCTATACCCCACTGGATAACCCCTTTACAACCTATATCCCACTGGATAACCCCTTTACAACCTATATCCCACTGCATAACCCCTTTACAACCTATATCCCAATGGATAACCCTTTTACAACCTATATCCCACTGGATAACTCCTTTATAACCTATATCCCACTAGATAACCCCTTTACAGTACTACCTATATCCCACTGGATAACCCCTTTAAACCTATAAGCCACTGGATAACCCCTTTAAACCTATATGCCACTAGATAACCCCTTTACGACATATTCCTTCGGACGCTGGAGTGACTGAAGATCACAGATCATTAGATACGTTATCGGATCTAGACCTCCCTATGCTCGAGTGGGGGAGAGGGGGTAGAAGGGGGGGGGTTAGTGGGGGAGAAAGGAGACGGTTGAGAAATACACCTATGAAAGCACTGATATTCAAAGGCTACATATTCAATGTCTTTTCAATACAAATATGATAAATCCTTGGTGTATGTTTGGAAGATGGAAGTTTGTTTGTTTTTTAACCGGCCTGATTTCGTGAGCCGTTCCCACGCAGAAGGACACTGCGTACAGTTTGTTCTAACCGAAGCACTAATGCAGGAAGCGCATCAAAGCTTGCATTTTTCTGGGTGGAGGTCGGGTGAGATTCCCTTTTCACCTGCTTGCAATTGCTTTCACCGTTTTACTTTTCGTGCCATTTCCTTCGTTTCTTTTTTTGTTTATGCCGTCCACCTTCTTGAACTTCTTAATCCTATTTTAACTCCATTTAAGAACGAATTCAGCGGACTTGTCAAGTAAGACTGTCGATATATTATTTGAATAATGAGTAAAACAATTTAATAATAATAATAATAATAATAATAATAATAATAATAATAATAATAATAATAATAATAATAATAATAATAATTCGGAAGAAGACCTTCTTTCAAACAAACTTCATTAAACAGACGGCCATGCTGTTTAATGAAGTAGTAATAATAATAAATTATTATTATTATTAGTATTATTATTATAATTATTATTATTATTATTATTATTATTATTATTATTATTATTATTATTATTATTATTATTATTATTATTAAACGCAAGTCACATCAATAAGATTATTTAATTCTACCTGAAGCATCGGGAATCTACAGAAAAGGAACCCTTCATTTAGACTAGTTCTTTCGGCC
>JANJGK010000019.1:45162495-45164995 GCA_039081455.1 Macrobrachium rosenbergii
CAGGTCCCAGTGCTTGGCCTGTGGCCTAAATTCTCTATTCAGTCAGTCAGTCAGTCAATAATTAGAAGTCTTGTCTACTGAAACTTCTGACTGTCTGGAGTATTTCAGCATTTCATAAAAAAATACATAAATAAATTTCCATGTTGATTCTCTATTCAGTCAGTCAGTCAGTCAATAATTAGAAGTCTTGTCTATTGAAACTTCTGACTGTCCTGAGTATTTCAGCATTTCATAAAAAATACATAAATAAATTTCCATGTTCCATCTGATAATTTCTTTACGGGATCTTTGCAATCACTTTACCATTCACAGACTGACGGATTTTCCACAAGTTCTTGTCAAGGCACAAAACATGAGACACTTCGGTGACGTAATGGAAACAAATGGTTTAGAAAGTTCCGGAATGACAATCGAAGGAAAATCGGCAAAAAAGGCTTCATCTGTTTCTAATCCACTTCTTGGATTATTCATCTTCCTTTTAGTTTTCTGTAAAGCAAAACTACTGTGCCGGCTTGTCTGTCAGTCCGCACTTTTTCTGTCCGCCCTCGAATCTTAAAAACTACTGAGGCTAGAGGGCTGCAAATTGGTATGTTGATCATCCACCCTCCAATCATCAAACATACCAGATTACAGCCCTCTAGCCTCAGTAATTTTTATCTTATTTAAGGCTAAAGTTAGCCATGATAGTGCTTCTGGCAACGATATAGGATAGGCCACCATCGGGCAGTGGTTATAAAGTTTCATGAGCCGCGGCTCATACAGAATTAAACCGAGACCACCGAAAGATAGATATATTTTCGATGGCCTTGAGTATACGTTGTAACGGCTGTACAGAAAACTCCATTGCGCCAAAGAAACTTCGGCGCATTTTTTACTTTTCTGTTTCTATCACAATTCCCGTTCTTTTGATGATGATGATAAATTACCCCTTTGAAGGCTACTCATTCTCGTAATCCTTTTATCTTTAGTTGTCACAGGGCCTAGCTTAGACACTCATTAAATTCCTCACCTGTAAGCTCCGGACAAAAATGGAACGTGAGTAAATTAGACAGCGGTTTTTATTCATTGTGTAGTAGATGAAATACGAAAAAACGTGTCTTACAGGCGAAAATAACATCTATTCAACTGACAGTCATCAACGGGAGTTAATTACGCCGTTTGGAGAATGATTTTTAAAAGATTAGAAAAATAATCGATATAAATATAAATTGCAATTACTGAGTAATTACTGCACACTCTGCGATCCAAAAATGCAGTCAAAACTGAACTTCATCAAGGAATTCAATTTCATTTTAGAAAAGTTTTACGAAAAATTTCGGACAAAAACGAACCGGATTGGAGAGAGAAGGGAAAGAAATTACGTTATTACTTGTTTGGGCTCAAAGCATTGCAGGTGTGAAGAATTATTTGTGATTATTTTTTTTTTTTTCAAATAAATAAAAAGTTATAACTGTAAGGAAATAGACGTAATATCCAATAGTTCAGTCTTTCAGGAACAGATAATATAAAAAGTATGACCTATATATAAAAGGTTGATAACTTTACTTACTTATGAATAACCTTTACAAAGTAAGGGTTATTGTTCAGACCGTCATACAATTGAAAATTATAGTTATATTACGGTAATGTATATCTTCTTGCTTGCATGAAGCCCTTCTTTGTTTCTTGAAAGAGAAGGATTTAAACGATTACAATAAAATGTAATCATGAGATTAGCAAATTTTTGAGCTGGAAAATATTTCCATCCAAGTTATAACTATGAGAGAAAATTCAATTCAGTTGTCCTAGCTCCTAATCTCGACTTATCACCTACCTGCATTTTACCTGCGTTTTGGGTATTCCTATCATCTCAACATAGTTTCTAAACATCAGGATGATACGACAGGCTAGTCGTGAGGATTGAATGTGACATGGCAATTTTCACGTATATTGCTGCTGATTTCTCTCTTATCCAAGAAATAGAGATCTTATGCGTATGGCAGCCTACGCCCAACTTGCATTGGAAACAAGTGAGGAGAGAGAGAGAGAGAGAGAGAGAGGAGAGAGAGAGAGAGAGAGAGAGAGAGAGAGAGAGAGAGAGAGAGAGAGAGAGAGAGGATAAGTCAATATTTTTGCTTCAAGCGTTGTAGTGAATTGAGAACACCGCAAAGAGAGAGAGAGAGAGAGAGAGAGAGAGAGAGAGAGAGAGAGAGAGAGAGAGAGAGAGAGAGAGAGAGAGAGAGAGAGAGAGGAAGTCAATATTTTGCCTCAAGCGTTGTAGAGATTGAGAACACCACAACAGAGAGAGAGAGAGAGAGAGAGAGAGAGAGGTCATGAAAAGCTTTTAAAAGTAAATTTAGAGGTTTAACTTCTCCACAACGTATCCGCGAAAGCAAGAGATTAATGAGAAGATGGCATGTGACCTTTTATAGACAACGCGGAATTCTCTAGTTCCTCTAGACGAAGATAGGTTATTGTGTATTGATGCACTGTCTGTTACAACCACGGAATAACAAAACAA
>JANJGK010000019.1:45170618-45198118 GCA_039081455.1 Macrobrachium rosenbergii
TATATATAAGCCTGCTTTTGACATGGCTTAATCCTTTTTTTTTGCCGAGGATTGACGAGCTTTGAAAAGAATACAAAATACTACAATGGACTCCATTAACTGTCTGAAAAAAAATATATATATTAAATTAAACTGTTGTTGGCTTCGCTTGTTCAGTTGAAAACACACAGTAATCAAAAGTTGTGGTTCCCCCCAAAAATATCGAAATGAAAAATACCAACATCCAATTTTTAGGAAAGCTAATGTGGAAAAAGAATAACAGATTCTGGAATCGGAAAATATTTACAATGAACGTGTCGGAATTTTCACACACATAACTCAATTTTCGTGCCCTTTGCATTCAAATTTCCCACGAAATCGAATAAAAAATAATTTATCTGTTAAATCGGAGTACTTTTGTATTCGACTCACATTTTATTCGATGTTAAAAAAAGTTAATTTTTCATATTCCAGTGATAAACTGAAGGACGATGCAAGTGGCAAATTCATACTGATGTTAATGTCAACACTTGCTCTATCGCCATCCAGGGTGACAAGTAAAAAATAAATAAATAAATAGAAAACTTAAATGATTGATTTTAAGGAACTTAGGTTATCAAGCCAAGACTGGGACATTTTCGGCCAACTGGTGCTTAGGACAGTGAAAAGGGGAGTTGGGGTCTTTGGACATCAAAATAAGTAATAGCTACAGAGATTGGACAGCAACATGAAAAAAAAAATGGGGGCAGATTTGGGCCGAAGAGACACTGGTTTTCAGTAACGCCTACAGTGCGCCAAGTGAGGTGCACCGGCGGCACTACTAGGAGGACAAAAGGATAATCCGAGCCAAAATACCTGTATAACTTCTTATCTTAGTAAACAACAAAAGAGTCAATGATCAGAAAAAAAAGAGTAAGAAAACAAAAAATTGGACCGCCAACAAAATCAACAAGCGAAAAACGAGAAGGGCAACAAAACAACAACATTACCAACAACAGAAGAGTGAACAAAGCGAAACAACAAAACGCATCAGGAATACGAAGCACATGAAAGACACCTGTGATAAGATATAATATAAATAAACTACATAAACAAAAGGGGAAAAAAAATCAAAACCTGCACCAACAAGCGAAGCAAGACGGAAAAACAAAATTCCGCTCTGTGATTTTCTATCAACGCTTGCGAGTACGGTTGACTGATTCAGGGGAGGCAATAGTTGCACCGGAATTGGTAAATCGAATTGCGAGATGAAGGGCCTGGGTAAACACCTTGGAATATTTATCATCGGTTGGACGAATGGGAGCTGAACTATGGCAACGCTGTTTTACCCATGGAAAAATATTGTCGGCAATTCACCGAAGTTTTTATCGGCGGAATCTTACACGAGTGGATAAAAGGAAGGACAATAATTACATCTTCTTGGGATTACGAATTTGTGTTAATAAAGGAAGGACAATAATTACATCTCCTTGGGAATACGAATTTATGTTAGTAAAGGAAGGACAATAATTACATCTTGGGAATAGGAATTTGTGTTAATAAAGGAAGGACAATAACTACATCTTGGGAACACGAAAAAGGAAGGACAATAATTACATCTTATTGGGAATACGAATTTGTGTTAGTAAAGGAAGGACAATAATTATATCTTCTTGGGAATACGAATTCGTGTTAACATTCTTACTACGGTTAAATGTTGCCTTCGGAATATTTTTCTACAGGAATCTCTCATTACTGTAATGCTTGATTCGTTTCATTAACAATCTTTTTTCCTTGAATGTTTAATTCAGATATATCATAAGATTGTATACAACTGTTTACCTGTGCAAGATAAGGCTAACTGTAGTAGGTAAAAATAAGGAAACTGTATTACTGTAATTATCAATTCGAAGTGAAAATAGAGATGAAATTGGTTAGTGAACTATTAAAGCGAATACCAAAAACAAATGGAGTATGATAATTGGGTATTCATTTTATTATACAACTTTCAAACGACACTATGGAATTGTATCATGCGTAAAACCTTTCTCTGCCAGCACAAAAATAAAAGTCTGTTGCTGGCGTTACATTCATCAGAATTCATTTCTTATTTTAAGATATTACTGTCTCTGAAAGAACAATAAAAATTAAATAGATTATGCATGCGTGCTATTTTTTTTTTTTTTTCGTGGGCATTCCGATATGCGGTAGCTCGGATGGCAAGATGATGGTCTTTCTGATTTTGCCAAAATTTTGTGCACTTATATTACCCCCACCCCCCCACCCCCCAAAAATAAAAGTTTCTTTTATGTATTTTTACATGAAGTAAGATTGTGCGAAAACGTCATTCTTTTCACATTTTCCTTTTGCAAGGAAATAAAAAAATGGTTGGTGAAGCGATCAGGTGTCACAAACTCTTAATGTAGTTATATAATGAATACAAATAATAATGTGACTAATTGGTACCCTTAGTTAACAAATTAACACACGATACATCTTTTATTTTCAGCATTTTTACATTGTTAGGCAATTTATAAGCCCTGAAGATATCGTTCCGCGAAATTCTTGAAAAATTTATTATCATTCACCGAGCTTTAATACATATTCAACTGCTCTTTCATTTTGTTTTCTTTTCGGTCTGAACAAACAAGAAGCTTTCATTTTGAAAAATTACTTTACCCTACAACCGGGCACGAAGTTCCCTTTTCCCCCAAACAAAATATGAAAATACCCCAGATCTTCCAGAAACTTTTACAGGAGACATCACGGAACCTATGACGATTTTATCACTTATTTTTGAATTTTCACAATTATAACACTGCAACTTTAATTTTCGCTATTATAAAGCTGTAACAAGTTTCCAATATGAGGGATGAAGCAATAAACACAAATGAAATATACACATAAATACTTATTCCCAAACTATTGAACCAATGATGGAAAAATTGTGAGAACAAAATCCCACCTTCAATACAGTTTTATACATTCTTAGGTATTGCACCATGTAACTCTGCGTTGAAGTCCCTCGGTATTTTCTGGGAATTTCTTCACTTATCGATTCGACACTTGTTTCCTTTTCGTCATGCTTCCGTCTTCTGTGTCAACTGAATTACAGAACTTTATCTCCAACCATTCAACACTATTAGTACTTTATATCCCCAGTAATTTAATATTATCCACAGACGCCCAAACAATTTTGTGAAAGAAATATGATTCGTATGTCAGTGTTGTCAGTTCTTACCAGTTTTCACGAGTAGCGTTTGCTTGGCAATCTAAATTGTCTTTACAGTGAATAACATATTTAAGGGCATGATCGCAATTATTTCTGTGACGCCAGTTTTAATCGCTCAATCAGTCAGAAGGTTCTAATCCATCATTACTGAAGATTCTCCATTATTGTTTATTCTATCAATATATTTATTGGTTTAGTTATTTATCTATATAATAATAATAATAATAATAATAATAATAATAATAATAATAATAATAATAATAATAATAATAATAATATTATTATTATTATTATTATTATTATTATTATTATTATTATTATTATTATTATTATTATTATTATTATTAGTACAAGGAAGAACCTTAGCTCTCAACTTGATTATTTTTTACCCGAAATCGACTTCCTCTCCCCACTGGTTTTAACGAGTAATAACTCCTTTTTTCCAGCTCTCTCTCTCTCTCTCTCTCTCTCTCTCTCTCTGCTATGAATTAAAATATTTTTATGTTTGAGAAATGCAGGAAATATTCTGGTCATTAATCAAATTCCAATAAGTTTGGCCATTTAAACCGTGCGACAGATGATTAAGGCTTCCTGCGGGACCAGATATTTTTACATGGATATATGGAATTGATGAGAATTTCCCAATGCTGGAAATATAGACGGGTATTTATTTCGAATTTTAGGATCAGCGTTATAATTGGCAGTATATTTTCCCCCGATGTTATTATTATTATTATTATTATTATTATTATTATTATTATTATTATTATTATCATGAAATTGATGAGAATTTCCCAATGCTGGAAATATAGATGGGTATTTATTTCGAATTTTTGGATCAGCGTTATAATTGGTAGTATATTCTTCCCGATGTTATTATTATTATTATTATTATTATTATTATTATTATTATTATTATTATTATTATTATTATTATTATTATTATTATTATTATCATCAAAACGAACAAGCATAAACTGTTAATGTTTGAGCAAACATCATAGAATTGTAAGGAGTGAAGGGATTTAGCTACGAAAATTAAAATTCACTTTAGAGTTGACATAAAAAAATTAATGAAACAAATAACTATTTTGTGTTACATCATCAAATGGCGATATCTGGACTTAGCAGAGAATACTGAAATGAATAATTGTGAAACTTACGCATGAGAATGAAATAACACCGTTTCTTGAGTGTAATTCTGTATTATTCTTCCTAGAAGAAGCAGTACAAAAAGCAGTAACTGATTCTACGTCGTTGCTTATTATTGTCAAATGACGAATACTCAACATTTTGCAATCGTGAACGTAGCAATGATTTACACTGGTGCCTAAGGCTTACCCCCTCTAAGTTTCCTCTGAAGTCAAGCGATCAAAATCCCCATAACGGCTTTAAGAGGATTACCTGATAATGGAGACAGCCATTTGGACGTTTAAGCTCCGCCTCATTAAACGCTTAATGGACATACTAAGGTCAATAATCTGTATAATATTGGGTATTTCATTAATGTGGGTCTCGTAGTGATGTTAACTATATGACTTATTTACTTATGATGAACATATATTTATTTATTTATATATATATATATATATATATATATATATATATATATATATATATTATATATATATATATATATATATATATATATATATATATATATATATATATATATATATATATATATATATATATATATATACACATAGATACACAGTATATATATATATATAATACATACATATATATATATATATATATATATATATATATATATATATATATATATATATATATATATATATATATATGTCTATATATACATATATAGATAGATAAGACAGAAAAAAAGTATACCTTAGCTTAACCAGACCACTGAGCTGATTAACAGCTCTCCTAGGCTGGCCCGAAGGATTATATTTATTTTACTTGGCTAAGAACCTATTGGTTACCTAGCAACGGAACCTACAGCTTATTGTGGAACCCGAACCACATTATACCGAGAAATGAATTTCTATCACCAGAAATAAATTCCTCTAATTCTTCATGGGCCGGCCGGAGAATCGAACGCGGGGCTCAGCAGAGTGCTACCCGAGAACGCTACCGACCAGTCCAACGAGGAACTTCATGAAAAAGAGATAGATAGATAGATAGGATATTTTTCCAAACGGGGGCTGATCCCTAAAATAGAAAACATGAAGGTTGTAGTTTCACCCACACTCTAGTTGCTGAATCGTGGATGAGTCCAGGGTGCTGAAAAATTCCAAAACCTAGCCACTTCTTACCCCTACACAGAAAGATGGCTCATAACTTGCTGAAACCATCAACGCATGTTGTGCCATTCACCTTTATTTTTTACGCACTTTCTCACTCCCTTTCCAACACCTCATTCACAGCACCTATCCATTCTTGAGGCCTCTCTCCTCTCCCTCCCAACACATCCCACTCTTATAACATCTTTACCATCCTCATTGCTTTCCAAATAACCAAATCATCTCAAAACACATATCCTTTCACCTACGCTAATAATTCTAACACTGCTTCTGCGTATCTCAAAATAACTCCGATCCGTTAACTTCTTATACCACGAATACTAAGCAAATAGTTCATTTCCTCAGCTTCTACATTTCGTGCTTGCATTCACATGCAACACGGGCATGGATGCATAGAAGAGTTTACACAAAATCTACAATAATCTCGTTTCCCCTTACGAGCAAATTAAATTTTGTGGATGTTAGTCAAATGCTTTAGAGCACAAAAGGATGTGGGCAGAGAGAGAGAGAGAGAGAGAGAGAGAGAGAGAGAGAGAGAGAGAGAGAGAGAGAGAGAGAGAATGTATGTTGCACTATGTTAATTAAACACAGTGAGACGTCGGGAACGTACTCTTTGATTCGTCAGATATACTTTAGATTCCTCTTTCACTGGGCATTTGGTGTTCATTTTGACAACTGAATGGTCGTGATAATCCAATCCCTGTACAAATTTCATCTATTCATCCATTCTTGCAATTGATTAGTATGTCTGATCTACAACGCAGACTTCTCAAAACTATCGCTGAACAGAAATTCCTACGGCTGGAACCAATTCCATTAACATTCATTAGGCTTCAGTTGATTAATTTTCACAGTCAACTCCCTGTTGACGGTAATGGAAGCATTTGTGAGGCTTCTGCAACGTACGTTTTCATACGTGGCGCTTTAGCGAACCAGATATTCGACTCGTTTTGAAGCGAGCTAATTATCTGACCCTCTCGTATCACGTAAATACTAGAATTCCTTTGAAAATTCCGGGTAATCAAGATTTCGCGCAATAGAAGGAACTTCTTTCTTCCGCAAAGATAATCTTCTGCTAAAATCTGATGTGTGCTCTGTTATTCACTGCCAGTTCGTTGACATCTCTTGGCATAGAGGGAAAAGGGTGGCAATGACATGAATGTCAAGTAGAACACAACAATATATATATATAGTATATATATATATATATATATATATATATATATATATATATATATATATATGTATATATAATATATATATATATATATATATATATATATATATATATATATATATATATATATATATATATATATAATGTGTGTGTGTGTGTATATATATGTGTGTATCAGGGGGAAAGAAATGGTGTTGAGTAAATAGACATAGGCAGCCATAATTGCCATTTGACATCCATATTTGTACACTGACAGAACTGACACATTTACCTCCAGGCCAACTTCCATTATATCGTATAATAGGTTTCACCTAATTAACGCAGTGCGGGGGCTCTACCAGAGCGGTATCTGAAAGCGTTTGTAGGTCGGTAAATTTTTATTACATTGATGACTTGTACTACAGGGAAAAATATTCGGTCTTTTCGAATAAAATCTTAATTAGTTTCATGGACTGGGTAATTTGTTCTGGATATTTTAGTAGTTTTTTTTAGGAGTTACATAAAACCGCTTTTTATATATGAGGTTCAATACCGAATTATTTGTTTGTTTATTTGTGACTTTTCCAAATCAAGCACTGGGGTACTTTTATAACGGTTAATTAATCAAATGATTACATCCGTCTGATGAAATAAAATGAATGTCTTTTCAATAACATTGTTCAAGTATTTGTTTTAATTCTATTGTGTTCACGGGAAAAAATATCTTTTGGGCGATTAATTGTCCTACATTCGAAATAAACCGTTTGAAGTTTATGTAAACACTTGTGGCTTTTAATACAACCATTATTATAATTTCCTTTGGAAAAACACATCACAATACATTATCTTGATATTTCTGTTGTGCTCTAAATGACGGGAAACTTTAAAACGAACTGATGCCTTATTTTCAGTTAACACAAGGGCCTAAGGAATCCTTTTCCGAGTGTTATAGAATATCGTTATTCTCGTAATGATCCATTGAGAGGCTGTCGATGGATACTGGAAACATTATGAATGGATATTTTGGGGTTTTGTGATCTCAGTGGTAGCCGCATACAGTGTAGTATGTATGTATGTATGTATGTATGTATGTATGTATGTATGTATGTATGTATGTATGTATATATATACTATATATATTATAATATATATATATATATATATATATATATATGCATACATGTATATATACATGTTATTCGGATTTTCCCGTCGACTGCCTTGTTGAAAACATTTTAAAACTGCCCTGTTATTCTCTACTCCAGTTCCATTTTTTGAGCTCCTTATCTCCGTTACCCTTCCTCGAGAGAAACGAAACAGGTGGCCGGCCTTTTGAATTATTCAAAAGATGTTTCGAAACTATATATTCGGAAGGACATTTTTATTCCCCTCAACGCCCAGGTTGATTTTGGGATTCTAAACCTTGACAAGTTACCATAGCATGAACTGTATACTTGAATGAAAAAAAAAAACAGAAGTTAGAATATGATTTAATATAGACAAACATTTCTAGAACTCCGACTAAACTAATCTTAACGGTTCTCTTTTGGAAATGAAGTTCGCCCAGTTACTTCGGAGATGATACTATTTAGTTGCAGAGTTTCTTGAAAACAGTATCAATAATAAACAGCTCCACTGTCGCTATTTAAGACCAAATAGTGGGAAATATATTCGTAACGATACAAATTGTCCTAATAAAGAAATAAAACTAAATCCCTGTAAATCCTTCTATTTTATATTTTACTCTGTCTACAAAAATCTGACAGACTATCTTTGTTTGCATTATACTTTTTCCCTTGTCTTTCTAACTTCATTTCTCTAACTTCATTTCTCTCCTCATGTTTAAAATTCTCAAACACAACTTCACGAGGAACCTATGTTAATGACTATAGCATTGAACAGCGGTTTACACTCCAATCCGCCGATATACATGAATATTTGAAGGTCAAACAGATTACACTTACTTGTAGAATTGTCGCTGAAAGGAACGGCAGAAACTGGCTTTTCATATTTGCTTTTGTGCGAAAGCGAAGGTGACAGATTGAGTGCATTCTCGCTGCAATGTTAACAGGGACCTCGTGTTTGCCAGGGCGTATAAAATGGCCATTCCTCTTCTTGACAACATTCACATTCTGGTCTCGTCACTGACTCCAGGGTCAAGACTGAACTGCCGTTTCCTGTTTCGTTGTTGCCGTCGCTTCGTTTTGTTAGCGATTTTCACACTTGCTGACTCCGTGGGTGCATTATTCTTGCGTGCTAAATAATCAGTCTAGGAACGAAGTCGATGTCAAGAAGGCGGTAAGCAACGGGGAGAAGAGTGAGATTCATTGTCTTATGTGAAGGATAATGTCACGGTTGTAACAGGCTGGAAGGTGGTTCTATGGCATTTATGACACTGGCGTTTGCACACAAGAGCTGAGTGGTTAGCCCAGAGTTTTCTACAGCTTTGACATTTTTTATATGGAATACATACATACATACACACACACATTATATATATAATGTACATATATTCATGAAGCTACAAATGTCGTTTAATATCCAATTCACGCTACTTCGGGAATATCTCTGATGGGGAATCAACACCGAGGGGGAATTTTTTAAGTGATAAATGGTTCGGTACTGCCGGGTCTCGATCGCTCGACACAGTTACCTTCCAACGACTCCAGTCGACGGTCTGCCCACTGATAGCAATGTCATATATACTTATATGTTGTTTGTGTATGTGTATAAACATATGTTGCCACACCTCTTCCACCTCATCCTCTCAATAAACACGTTACTTCGAGAGCTTTTCAAATTTTTGCACGATATGAGGAATTCTAGATATAATTATTTATCAGCAGTCCACTTTTCTTAAGACTAGGAAACCAGTGCAACGTATATCTGGTCAATTTAAGATCTATATATATATATATATATATATATATATATATATATATATATATATATATATATATATATATAGTACGTATATATATATATATAATATATACTATATATTAATATATATATATATATAGTATTATATACTATATATATATATATATATTATATATATATCTATATAATATATATATAATAAGGAAACTACAACCACGGGTGATAAGTGTCTTCCTCCAACATTTTTTATTGCACTACTAACACGACCAGCATAGTAAGGGTCTGACAGAGTGAGAGAGAGAGAGAGAGAGAGAGAGAGAGAGAGAGAGAGAGAGAGAGACGAGAGAGAGAGAGAGAGAGAGCCTGAAGGAGGGGGATTATCTAGAAATATCTATCTTCTTACAGATATTCCCTTCTCGATATTGAAGTCCCCCCACGTCTTCTAGGTAGTCAGCAAGTTTTATTAGAATATCCTGTTGAGCGAGTGTTGGTAACATATTGATTCATACATGATATATTTACTGATCTTACCGTATCGAACATGCTTTCATCTCCTTCCAGGAAATGTTGCAAGGGCTGTGATAAACACAGATGGAGGCGTTTCTCTTCTGATCTCTTCCTGTCATTCTAAAACACATAAAATATGACAGAGGGAATGGAATGGAATATGGAGTTTAGGCCGAAGGTCACGCACTGGGACCTACAGGTCATTCAGCGCTGGGAAGGAAAATGAGAGTAGGTAGGAAAGGTGTAACAGGAGGAAAACCCTCGCAGCTGCACAATGAAATATTGTTAGGAGAGGTTGGATAGCAAGATGGACAAGATGGAAGAAACGTAATGTGAATGGAGGTCCAGCAAAAGGAATGAAAGGGGTTGCAGCAAGGGGCCGAAGGGATACGCTGCAAAGAACCTTTAGTAATGCCTACACTGCATCCCGTGAGGTGCACTGACGACATTGACCTCCTACGGGGAAAATATGATAGAGAAGCGTCTTGTTATTCTAGTATGAGAATAAAAAAGTGTATGTTTGATGACATCAGCATTTTGTTATAAAAACACCAGCACAAGGTGGGACTTAAAGAAAACACAGAAAAATAAAATAATCATACAATCGAGTAATTCAGAGAACATCTGGCAACGGCAGAGATGAATAGAAGAGGGAAGAAACAATTCTGATCTTTTACACAACAAAAACTCCTCTATTTTCCTCATGTCCAGCCAGAGGTTTTTTCTTCCCATGTTGGCCCGCCGCCTTTTAGGATCTATTAACGCAACAAAGGGGAAAGGGCTTTTAACTTGACGTTTATTAAACCAACCAGGGGCCCATTAATCAAAAGGAAGGTGACTTATTGGGAACTTTTTCCTCAAATTAAAAATTTCGATATTAGATCAAAATTGCATTCCTTTTTTTGTTTCTTTTCAATTCGATTTCTCTCTCTCTCTCTCTCTCTCTCTCTCTCTCTCTCTCTCTCTCTCTCTCTCTCTCTCTCTCTCTCTCTCTGTGTGTGCATCAAGGATCATTGTTTGGGTCGTTAGTTTATAATTATTGTCAGTAAGTCACCTCTCTCTCTCTCTCCCTCTCTCTCTCTCTCTCTCTCTCTCTCTCTCTCTCTCTCTCTCTCTCTCTCTCTCTCTCTCTCTCTATAGTACCAAGCACAGTATTTTAAGATTTTATTTGTTTTCGTTTTGCATAGAGTTTTCTTCAACATCTCCAACTATTTACGTTAAACTCATATTTCACAACTTTCAGATCCTTTCCTTATGGCAGGTACGTTTTCCGATGACATATTGATGTATTTATGCTCTTCATCTATAATTCTTCCATTTTCTGTAAGTAGTTTTGCTTTTATTTTTTAGTCGATGATAAATGCCCAGGTTTCAGGTCTTATATTAAATCCTACGCTGCAGGATTCCAGTCCGTTGCAGCCTTTTTTCTTAATTTGATAAGGAGATGGAAGATTAACTGATGTGGCAATTCACTTGACAATAGGAAACAAGAAAAAGGCATAAGAGAATATAGTCTAAATATTTCTTATTAAAAAAAAAGACGTACATTCTCACAAAATATTAATGAATGGGTATAAATTAGAACCTGGGGGTTGGTTCAGTTTTTTATGAGTTGGACAGTGAAGCTTCCTTTCATTATAATAACACCTATCATAAAAAGACAGGAAATTGTCCTAGGACTATTCCAAATTGTCTGCATCACATGGAAATATTGTTTTTAAATTTTTATTATATGATCTAGTATTATAACGTCTTACAAATGGCGATGAAGGGTCTTACAATGAAATGAATTAGGCCTATACATGATTTATTCATATTCTGATAAAAGTGGCCGAGATTCTTCCCAGATGAAATCCAGTGAGAAACTGTCAAGAAACCGTTGCTTACCCATCCACACATGCAATTATCTGTCAGTTTGTTTGGAAAAACTTTAGGTCATTCCATCAGTTCAACAGAATTGGTGAGTGGACTGACTATGCCCACAAACGTCTACACGAAAGTTTTAGCGTCAGTTTCGATGAACTGGCAGAAGAAATGACATGTAAACCTGATAGTGAATATCCGGCCTAAAGATGTTGAATTTTCTGATAGTGAGTGGGTGTGTAGAGAGAGAGAGAGAGAGAGAGAGAGAGAGAGAGAGAGAGAGAGAGAGAGAGAGATTTAAAGGTTGTCATTCTGAGTTTTCCCGGGCGATGCCATGTTGATCAGCTGGTGTATACAACATATATCGGTGTGTATATATATATATAATATATATATATATATATATATATATATATATATATATATATATATATATATATATATTATATATATATACATACATATATATATACTGTAGATATACCTAGTAATAACCTAAGTACCTAACCACTAATGGGCATCCCTTTCAGAATATAACGTGTATATACACAAAGTACTTTCTTCTATACTGTTTACCATATACCATAACTGATGCAGACAGAGAGACTGAGAAATCATTATAGAGGCACAGCAGAGTCTCAGAAATATCAAATTCCTTTGATGTTACGAAAGACCGCCATGTTGCACTCGGTAAGATTAGAATTCCATTAGATGGCCATTCTCAAAATGATGAGTGCAGAGTCTAATTATACATGAATGTCCCCAGGAAAGAAAAAGCTTCTTTTCTCCGTTAAGACAATATGGAGTTGCCAACAATATTTCTAAGAAGCCGGGAAATAAAGCAAGCTATTGAATTGCTTATGAGGTTCCCTCGCTCTCTCTCTCTCTCTCTCTCTCTCTCTCTCTCTCTCTCTCTCTCTCTCTCCTCTCTACACACACACACACACACACACACACACACACACACACACACATATATATATATATATATATATATATATATATATATATATTATATATATATATATATATATATAATCTAACCAACCCGGCACTGCCCGGAATACTCTGAATGACACACGATAAACTCTCTGTCTGTCTCTCTCTCTCTCTCCTCCCTAACACTCTCTCTCTCTCTCTCTCTCTCTCTCTCTCTCTCTCTCTCTCTCTCTCTCTCTCTCTCTCTCTCTCTTGATCTTTTTCCTGTTAAGATAGTTGCTTCAATTACAATGCCATACATTTTTGACATTTTATATTTCACCCCTTCTCACCCCTCACTTGGTCTTAAAGGGCATCGGACGTGTCTCTATTCATCTCAGCGACCTTGAAAGCTGTGGATTAGACACAAATATCTGTCATTTTTTTCATATTTCATTTTTCACCCCTTCGCACCCGACCTTCCTATCGCTGCTGAACTTGGACTTGAAGGGCATCGGGAGTGTCACTATTCATTTCAGTGACCTCAAAAACTATGGATTAGGCAATAATATCTGTTGTTTTCAGTTATTTTTACATATCACCCCCCTTCCCACCCCCACCCCCCTTTGGTGCCTGTGATGTTTTACCCCCACAGTATTCTTTTCCTGATAGTAAATCATATGTATACCGAAATGAGGTATGATAAACATGCAGAGCTTATTTAGTTACTAAGTTTACAGGCAGAGCCAGCCTTGTTTCAGTGTTATGCTGGAACATACATACACACAAACATCCATTTATATATATATATATATATATATATATATATATATATATATATATATATATATATATATATATATATATATATATATATATATATATATAATTTCACTTTCTCGCATGGAACAACTTCAGTTTACCCAATTGCCAACGCAATATTGTAGTTTCCGATAAACTCCGTAATAGGAGGTATGAGCAAACAGCATATTCTGCACTGCAGGGGAGAAATCTCAAGTATCCCTCCTGGGTTCTACGGTCACATAATAATGTGGAGGAAGAGAAGTTTTGGACAAACTTTTCCTATTACGACGAGGACCCATTTGATCAAACTGGCCGGCAAAAGATTTCTGTTGCCGGTTAGCTTTCAGAGATATATTAAAAGAGAGAGAGAGAGAGAGAGAGAGAGAGAGAGAGAGAGAGAGAGAGAGAGAGAGAGAGAGAGAGAGAGAGAGTTTGTGTGTGTATGTTGAAAGTATTATGATGCTGGTGATTTTGCCTCGTGCGTGTTTCACGGATTTTTCAGTGTGTTTATATATATATATATATATATATATATATATATATATATATATATATATATATATATATATATATATATATATATATATATATATATATATATATGTGTGTGTGTGTGTGTGTGTGTGTGTGTAAAGTGAGTGTTTCCGTGGCGATTTTGTTATTCAGTACTGTATATGACATCAGAGGTAAATAATCAATTTGGCTAAACACGTAAGGAAAACATTCACCTTTATTTGTAAATAGATACCTTTTTTTCTAAAAGCACCTTTCTGACTAAGACAGAATTTGCATATTATTCGGCCAGACGGTGGATCCTCTAGGGGGGAATATTGATAAGCACAGTCAAGAAAGTGTAATATAGCCAGCTGACTGATCATTGCAATTAATATCCTTCCCGTTACACACTAACCAATTATTCATGTCATGATAAAAATGTTCCTTAATGTCAGTCAGTGCTTTATTGCTTCGTTTTATTTTTATTTATTTTCACGTGATGGACAGGAGTCATTTCCTCGGTAAGAGGGAGACGCAAGAATGAGATAAATGGAAGAAGGAGATTAAATAACGTAACAGCAGGAGCGTCGCGAATTATGAGGCCTTACTCAGTGGATGGTCACTAAATGTTATTTTAGTTTCCTTTGAATAAGAATCAATATAATTTCACGCTGAACAAACAGCATTATAAGACAGAGTTATCATTAAATATCTAAATACTGCAATTTTCACTGTTATTATTATTATTATTATTATTATTATTATTATTATTATTATTATTATTACCTCTATATCTTTACGGTGGGCAAGAACTAGTTTAAACCACAGACTATGGTTGCAAGGATAAACACCTAAAAAGGTTAAACAAAACTAAAATAGTAAAGGTACAGAGTGTTTTTTTTTTTTTTTTATTTAATTCATCAGATTAATTGAGGGAGTGGGGAGGCATATACGCACTATGTTTACATTTCATGGTTTGAAATGAATTCTACCCCTAAGAACACTGAGCAAAATGTTATACAGAAAGAAAAATTTAAGGGGGCAAAATATCTAGAATACTCAGCTACTGACGGCTGTGCTTACTTTGAAAGAGATGTAAGTTATCAGTACATGGATAAAAAATATCTTAAAATTTACATGTCATCTGACCGAGGACTATATCAGTGTTGCTCTACGTACAATTCAAAGAGGGTGGAATGGGAACTATGTAATGACTTTTGGCTCACTTTATTCAAAATCCACCAGCATGGCAAAAGCTTGAAGACGAAGAGTAAATATTTTCCATATGGAATTTTCACTCGCAACTAATTAGTAAGCGGCTTTTGATTCTTTAACTACTTGCCTTCAAGCACAGCCATTCCGAGTTTTTCATTTTATTGAAATGGCTGCCGTTGCCAGTTGGCAAAAGCATTCATACATAAAAATCACAAATGCAGTACGTTCACCAAAGGAGGAATATTTATTGCTCTGTGAAATTGAAACAGGTTTTTATTTAGGTCCCGAATGAAGTATTTGAGCGCGGGGAATGCGTCACGTGTGTGTTTATATATTTTTTTTTTATTTGATTGCAATCAGGTTGTGAAAAGTGAAATGAAATTTTAAACTTTACCGGTCCATTAGAACGTTTGGAATAAGAGATTTTGCTTTATGCTAAAATGCCATCTTGCAACATAAAGTGCCTGTATTAGTTTTTCTTAATATGTACGTCATGCAGAAGTTGAACTATTTTCTTAAAGAAGAAAAACCCTACTTATCATCTTCAATAGTTATAAGCCCTGTCATGAGTATCTACAGATCTTCGCAGAATACTATTAAAAGAAATGAGGTGTAATCTAAATGAATATTCAAGGATTGTTTCTGTATTACAGTTTTACTTAGTCGTTGAATTTAGGTAAAAGAATGAATTAATTTATTACATAACTGATATGCATCGTTAGTTAATGTTGTTAGAAACTTTGATAAAAAAAAAATACGAACTTCATGTGTAAAAAAAATAAAAGTACAAAAAGCAGAAATAAAAATCAACGAAAACTGAATCCAGGAAGACATAAAGCCATATCTCTCCACCCTTTACCTCCCTTCAAGAAACCATAAAAAACAGGAGATTGATTTTGGGCGGAGCGACTTTTGTGACTCTATTTGAAGTCAGACGGGATTGTTCCGCGGCTTCTAAAAGGCGGAGGGATATTTGTCTGACAAAGGAAATTTGATTCTGTAAATAAGAACGCGATGGAATATCCTCTCGGGAAACGCTTTGTCTCAGAAGAGTGTTTTACTCCACAAGGGAATCCTCCTTTTCGGGGGTTTTTAGGGGGATTTATATGAAATTCAATAAATCGCCCCAGAGCAATATGCCTTTCTGCGATAGATACAACCGGGAATCTGTGCAAGAGTAAAATGTACGAGGAAAACTTCTTCTAATTTTGAAAGAAATTCAACACCTGATTTTTGTGTTGCCAAATAACCTTAAATAGGTATTAAAATATTAATAGCCAAATTAAATCTAACTATAAATATATATATATATATATATATATATATATATATATATATATATATATATATATATATATATATATATATATATATATATATATATATATAATATAATATATATATATATATATATATATATATATATATATATAATATATATATATATATATATATATATATATATTTGCATATAATTTCTGACTCACATCAGGATCGAACCCAGGTCCTTCGGTTGAAAGGCAAGGCCGCTGGCAACTATAGTGGCTGAGCTGGCAGTGGCCTTGCCTTTCAATTGAAGGACCTGGGTTCGATCCTGGTGTGAGTCAGAACTTTATGTTCCACTCGTTACTGTGTGTTGATTATATATATATATATATATATATATATATATATATATATATATATATATATATATATATATATATATATATATATATATACTAAAGCATACAAAATTCCTCGGGATAGAAGCGTATAGCAAGAAAAATGGTTTGGTAATGTCAACTGAAAAATTATGCTTGATATTAAACTGTGGGCAAAAAGGATTTTTCATACCCACCCTTTATACATCCAACCTTGTTTCACATTTCCTCACGGCAAAAGCAGCCTTGCATTTATTTAAAAAAAAAAAAACATATACGCATCTTTATCATGATTTTTCTTTTTTTTTTTTGCATATACGATGCGTTTGGATTTTTCCGCTTATACGCGCTAAAATATCAAAGACTATCTAAATTTTCATCAAACTGTAAAATATAGAATTTTTTTGCTTTGTATTTTCCTTGTTCACCAATTTTCTGTTTATCATTCAGTAATATTTTTTTCGGCTTTATGCAACGATGAAACACAGCTCGTCGGTCGGCCATTTTATGCTGAAAATCCATCGCAATTTATCTCTAAAAATGTTTTGCCATGAACCGATCAAAAAACATAATTCTCGTCCACTGGCATAATTGTCCACATTATCAAGATAGAACATCACAGAAATTATACAGGCGCGTCGTATGGTGTTTTAGACAGAGTTGGCAGGACGTCATGTTTTTGAAGTTTGTTTCTCGTGTGTAGAAATGAACTCTTTTTCAACAAGCAGTTAATAAGTTTTGCTTTCTCTTTGATGAAATTCTCTAGGTTTCATACACTTTATGATACCAGGATAGTAACATCAAATGGTACATGGAAATGAATTGTTTTTAACATGAAGGATGACAAAAATATTTTTCCACGATAAAGATTCCATAACGATTGGATAATATGTATTTCTGCATTTCAGTCGTAAAATGAGAATGAATTATAAGTGTGAAGGACATTAATTTGGATATATCATGCTAAAAGCAATTTTGTGAATAACAAGTTGAGGCAATAATTGATGTTATAATATATATATATGATGTTTTCAGTGAAAATTTGTAACAGGGTTCCTAAAGAAAGCTTTCTTGAGAATCATATCGAAAATAAAAATTCTCCGAAATTCAAGGTTCAGGCATCTGTCATGTATTAAGTGGAAGTTAATTACTGTATGCTACAAAAAAAAAAAAAGTAATGAATAGCAAGTGGCAAAATTTTCATTCAGGGATAACTCCTTTATCACAGCATCTTCATTTTTTTTCAGAAGTAAAAAAAAAAAAATTGGCTTCTGTTGGTCATAAATAACCAAATAAAACATTTTCCTACCAGAGCCAATAAACACCCATCGTAAATTTTGCAAATGGATCATGTTAGAAGGGATATAAGCAAATCACCATAAGCCAATATGCACGGAAAAATACTAGGTATCTGCAAAAATAAACCATCCCAGTAACAAGTAAGCACTTGACAGCCAGCTTTAGTGGCGCACTGTGGGCTGAGCTGAAGTTTATTTAAAGCGACCCGCCGCGCCGCGAGTCGAGGCAGAATGGCATTAATATTTTCTTTTCCATATGCTCACTCTGGTTCCATTTCTTGCAGCCGTCTGGGTGCTTTTGCCTTTGTTTGTCTCCAATAACGATCAAGAATATATCCTTCTGCAGTGCCTTGTGAGAACCCAGGAGAAGGATTTAGCTCTCTGGTTATAATACATCATGACAAAAAATTACAGGAAAAAGGAGACTCCGCTCGAGAACAAACGGGAGGAACGAACGACACCCGGCCTCTCGTATATCACATCTGGACACACTCAAAGAGCAATCCCATCTTGTCCCAAAAGCGCCCACCTGGACCCCATCCCCCCCCCCAACTCCCCCACCCCGGAGGAAAATGGCGAAAGTGTTTTTGGATTCGCCGCGTAATGGACGGTGATATTTCTTCCCTCAGTGAGCCAAAACATTCACAGAGACTGACTATTCAGTCTTTTATCTCTCCGCGCGGTCAAGCTGATTCTTGTCCAAGAAGACTACTTCGGGGTTTCGGGGGGTGGGGGGTGGGGGATGCATTCGTTTGTTAAATAGAAATTTCGAGACGGCAATATACATACACATCTATACACATACATACATTCATATATATATATATGGGAGGTTGAATATAGTTTACAATTTACTGTAAACTTTCTATTTTCGTATTTCCGTCATTCAGTTATCCAGAAGTAAAGGATTAAAAGCGCACGTGTCAATATTTTCATCTGTGGATGAATCTAAACAGAATATTAATATATATATATATATACATCTGCGTGTGTATGTGCGTGTGTCTGTATGCATACAAAGAGATTGTCAAAAGCATATGCGCTTTTGTTAATCTTGTAATTTTTGCTGTCACTTAGAAATTGTAGAGTTTTCGCTTTTGATGACAATATCCGAAAACGGAACTTCAAACGCCCTCATGACTAAAGCGAAGCTGCTACCTCTATCACAGTGATACCCTTTGCAAATGAGACAGCTGACAACTGAAAAATATTGATATTTTTCTTCCAGCTTAGCACAGCCCTCGAAGTGGACTGCTTTATGCTTTTGCTTGTTACTAATTTGTTAGAAGAGGACTTGACTTCTAAAACACTAGCGTCCACTGTAGAATGCAGCTCTATCAAAATTATTATTATTATTATTATTATTATTATTATTATTATTATTATTTTCCTCTCTGAAAAGATAACATTCGAGAAGTCTTCACCAGGAAAGCTCAGAATCACTTGATTATGACAATCGTTCGATTCAGTAGAGCAAGAAATTATGCCATAAGTGTTTTTCCCGGATTGGAAAGGTTTTCGGTGCAAGATTTTTTTTTTCTTTTGGAATGCAGTTCTGTTGATTTCGAAAAACCATTCGTCCTAAAAGATCTTAATGATGGACTGTTAATTAGGTCCACGGGGCAGAGATTCTTTGAGGAGAAGCTGTTGTTCATGAGATTTGTATGATGTTCAGTCGTGATGTTTATTGTACCAGTTATTATTACTGTTGTAGTTTACTCATTCTTCGGCAAGAGAGAAAGAAGCAAAATAAACAAAATTATCTGTTCACCTTATTTCCCTCGTGTTTGAATTTACAGATGATTTTTTTAAAAACGCTTGTTAATTTTTTTTGCACTGATGTCATCACGTTCCAAAATCGTTTGGCGTTACTACAATTATGCATCATTAATAAGGTACGATGGAATTTTTCATTCCAGTAATCTGCTCAAAAAAAGGGGGGGGGCAATATATTACAGATTAACTTCTCAACATAATAGAACGCGTCCACTTACGACTTAGCAGAATCGCAAATACGATGATTTTAAATAGGATTACTTCTACAATTGAAATGCAAAGTACTTTTGATGCTGGTTTGAGACTTTAAAATTTCTTACGTAGCTAACCAGATTCATGAAGGTATCCTGAGCACTGACAGATAAAGGAAAAAATTATTTTCAATCAACATTTGCTCTTTATTGTAGTTATAAACTTAATCCTCCGTCAAAAGAGTAAACAAAAAAAGGTGATACATTGGAACGAATTCCTTTGCAATCTCAATGCTATTATTTCTTATATTTCATTCAGTGTTTCATGACGAAATTAAAAGAAAAAGTACTTCAGCTACAGATGCAAATGGAAAATTACACTTGAATTTATATTCGTATTTCGGGCCGAATATGTACATGTGGATGAATTTTGTCCCGATGAGAAATGTCTGTCACTACTAATTACAATATGAATACAGACAAATCAGCGATTCAATGGTTCCAGATAATTTCCGGATTACATTATCATTAAGGAAATATTCATTACACTCTCCTGTATTCCACTTACAGGACACACAGTCTATGAAGGCGTAATTGATCAATTTACCACACGTGCCTAACCTTCCAATTAGGCGAGAAAAATAAAAAAAAACCTTAGCCATGACCGTGATTAAACCCTATTCGCTTTCAGTGGACCTTAATTATACGGTTGAAGGAAAAATATACCAGGAAAGCCAGCGGCCATTGGAAGTCGGTCAATTCTGTTCGTCTCTCGCCTGCCACCTAATGTCCTCCGAATGCAATTTCGAGGCTTAATCAAGAGGCGAGAGATTACCAAGAGTGGATTCAAAGTGGTACAGTGCAAAGAGGATGTCGGAAATGCTCGTTGGCAATATAGGAGTGTCTCTCTCTCTCTCTCTCTCTCTCATATATATATATATATATATATATATATATATATATATATATATATATATATATTTGTACTGTATGTATGTATGTATGTGTATGTGTGTATGTATATATATATATATATATATATATATATATATATATATATATATATATATATATATATATATATATATATGTGTGTGAGTGAACTTTTAAATCTAGGTCAAATCATACAAACATAGTAGGCTAAATTAAGCTCCGCCACTTAAAAAAAAAAAAAAAAAGTGAAGTGTAGTAACAAACTAGCTTGTTACAATGAGAAGGTTCTTCACTCCAAAGGGAAAGGTCCGGATTACTGCTTAAACTTTCTGGTGTTCAAGTTCACGGAATCTACCAGCTATTTATAAGCCATAAATAAAAGGCATAAATAAAAAAAAAAAAACTAGGAATTAATTGAAAGTGGGAGAATTCCTTGGAAAATATATCTAATGGGAATATAAACAAAAAACATTGATGATAAAATATACTTTTGAATTGAAAGCATATAAAAAAATGTAATAGTTAAATGAAACCACTTAAAAAAAAAGTAGTTCCTTCGACAAGATCACTTCTGACATTCTTAGGTCACCAAATTTGCTTTTCAAGTCAAATCACTTAAATTGGATTTTCTCTGTCTCAAAGGGAATGGTGTTTACGATGTATCTTGAAAATCGATATAAATAGTAATAATAATAATAATAATAATAATAATAATAATAATAATAATAATTCCAAAGTTGTTGTTGAAATACTTCGTCTTTCAACATCACTACTTCCAGCTTTCTCTCTCTCTCTCTCTCTCTCTCTCTCTCTCTCTCTCTCTCTCTCTCTCTCTCTCTCTCTCTCTCTCTCTCTCTCTCCCTTGTATTTTCCTAATTTATTATATTTTGATCTATTTATTCATCAATTTATGAATTTATCCTTTTTCTGATAACTGATCTTCATTCTGCATTTCTTATTATCTTCTGCAACTTCTTTCATATGAACACCATATTATTTGGACTTGCTCTAGATGAAAAGGTGTTTATATTCTGGATAATAATACTAATAATAATAATAATAATAATAATAATAATAATAATAATACTGAAAAATACACCCGACATACAAAATGAAAATTTAACTAATCAAAGGTAATACTGTATTCTTCAGGAAGTACGAAAAGAGGAATATTAACATCTGACAGGCAACTTATACTGATAAATAATACAGATATATAACCGACGACTATTTTTCTCTGTTAATAAAAAAAAAAAATAAACCAGCTGACACCACACTTCATTTTAATTCTTGAATATTTCAAGCAGATTTTCCTGAAACAGGGGGTTCGCGAACGTTTCAAAAACGTCAAGACTCGACCAGATTCCCTGAACTGCAGGAGACGTCAATGACCTTTATGGGAATCCTAATCCTCTGAGAGAAAGATTATGAAATATCCTATTTCTTATTCATGATGCATGAAACAAGACACTCTCACCAGATTGCGTCATATGTTTGCAAGAATCTCTCTCTCTCAATTAATGGATATCACTCGGTGCGTGGAACAGGATTTTCAAATATATCAAAAGTGAGGTACCTTTCGAAAAATTTTCTGAAACCCCCTTAAACTTCAGAAAGGCTGACTCTCTCTCTCTCTCTCTCTCTCTCTCTCTCTCTCTCTCTCTCTCTCTCTCTCTCTCAATTAATGGATATCACTCGGTGCGTGGAACAGGATTTTCAAATATATCAAAAGCGAGGTACCTTTCGAAAAATTTTCTCAAACCCCTTAACTTCAGAAAGCTGACTCTCTCTCTCTCTCTCTCTCTCTCTCTCTCTCTCTCTCTCTCTCTCTCTCTCTCTCTCTCTCTCTCGCCATTCCTCCTTTCATGCTTTCCCCTAATGACTTGTCAATACTGTAACAGATTCCGAAGGTTTGTTTCCCAACTCTCTTTTATTTTTAGGAACCTGGCGAAAGGCCTTTCAGATATTTAACTACCATTCCGGACGTGTCGCCTTGGGCAGCAAGAAGATTCAAGAAAGATTTTAAATGAAAGTGATGATTTTCTGTTTTAAATTTACTTCATAATGCGTTCCATGACCTTACAACATATACTTTCTCGATATAGAATATTCGAAAGGTTTTTATGGTAGCTTAATTGCACTGTTTATCGTCCTAAAGTAATTTTAACCGAACTCCAATATAAACATATACAATAATGTACCTATATACATTCAGATATACAAAAAGGCATGCATATATATATATATATATATATATATATATATATATATATATATATATATATATATATAAATATATACTGTATATATATATATATATATATATATATATATATATATATATATATAATCTTACACATTTATACATGTGTCTTATGTATGTATATATGTATATATGCATGTATGCATGCATATATATTCTTATATATAAGTATAATTATATATATAAACAAGACAAAGAAACCACGAAGTCTCAAAACCAACCTCGCTATTATTATTATTATTATTATTATTATTATTATTATTATTATTATTATTATTATTATTATTATTATTATTATTATTATTATCATTATCATTGCAGTTGTTGTTGCTGTCGTTGTTTTAGCTATAGTTATAATTTATATTATTTAAAACAAATACAGGTGATGAATTCAGGTTTCGTCGTTCACCTATAACTTCGACATGACCAGCACCTGGAAGCTACGATAAGCTAAACGTAATTTTTCCCTATAATCCCGTTATATAACAAAAAAGACTTAGTAAAAACCAGTTTTTTTTCGAATATATGAGATGATACTGCAATTTCATTATAACCATCATATTCAGATACTAAAATTATTCAGGAACTATTCTGCATAATATTTAATAAAAAAAATTATGAAAATGTATTTCAACGCCATGAAGATAAGTAGATCACCACCGAACAATCTCATCCTGCGATTTTAGCATCAATCTTCACCCACCAACCAACCCTGACCTCACCCTCCACCACCACCACTACCTAACTCACCCATAGAATCACCCCCCGCCCCCCCCCCCCGCCCCCAATAGCACGTTCTCCAGTTTATGTTCCTCGTGTCCCATTCATTTTTACATGACAGCGTCCCTTCTGCCGCTTAACAGGAAAGTGGAACCGTTCCACTGCGTATGTATAGGTAAAGATATTAACTCACATACGGATACTGGCAGCAAGAACATTTTCAAGTTCTCTTCCGATTTTTCCCCACGATATTCCTGATCTTTAAAATACATGAGAAAATAAATAATCTGCCACATTCCAGTAACAATAAGAATATACCGCCTTCAACGTCTACATCAGCGAAATTCATTAAAACTTTGCTTATATTCCTTGGATGATGCATTACAGCTAATCACGCTAATTGGATTTGTCACAAGGGAAATTTTTTTAAAAATAAAATCCTTGCAAACAAATACCTGACAGCACTTAATACCACAGCAGAAACTCGCGCACTCAGGTGAAAATATAATGCTCTGACAGTCGCAATTTTTCCCGTTGTCATTTATTTCAACCTCGAATTACCTGAAATATCAAATTACCACTCACGCTGCACTTTTTCGCTTCTAAAAAAAAAAAATTACCATTAGTTGCAGTCGCGACTAGTTTAATGAGGAAAAAAAATAATAATAATTCATCGTGTGATGTCGACAATCACGACGCATTTACATAATGACTCCGTTAATGCGTTGATTTTGCGATTCGCAGAAGCAAAATCCAACTCGAAATTATTTTCTTTATTCGCGAAAAAATTTCACTTCGTCATCTGGTTTTTATTCGATGTCATTTTCCGTCATGCAAAGCTTTCCTCACACCGGGTTAGAATACTTAGATATTTACGAGAGTATTCTGTGTCGTCTGATGTCTGCTTTTAAACGTTAAATTTGATTTAACTATCTCTTGTGGTTTGTATTTAAACATCTCTTGTGGTTTGTAACGCGTAAGATAAAACCCAACGATATATAAACTTAATCAATGAAGAAACGACAGCAACGGCAAAAGTAATTCTAAAAGATCAATTAATCTTTCCTTCGCTTGACAAATTGTATGAACTCTCTCTCTCTCTCTCTCTCTCTCTCTCTCTCTCTCTCTCTCTCTCTCTCTCTCTCTCTCTCTCTCTCTCTCTCTGTGTAAATGTGTTTAATGAGTAGATGGAAAGCCTTTAGGTAGATAATAAGCCCTATGTGAATAGGAATACTGAAATTTTGTATTGACTAAATCTTAATTAACAGGGAATTTCAGATATTAAAATCACTAATAAAAACGAGTGGAATAACTATAATTGCAGTAGACAATTATTCTAAGAAAAAAAAAATCTTAATGTTCAGAACGATTAGAAAGTACATGCGGGCTTTATAAGTACGTATGTTTTAAGAGAAGCAAATATATATGTACAGTATTATATGCATATATATATATATATATATATATATATATATATATATATATATATATATATATATATATATATATATTAACGACATCGTATATTTCTGTTGGACAGAAATATCCTAACTGAAAAGCTGACTGCAACTGCTTATTACTTAATTAATAATAAAGCATGAACGGAGAGTATCAAGCAGTTCAATAGGTAAGGCTATCCATAACAAATACAAAATGCCGGGGAATGAAACATACATAATACATGGAGTATACAGGATAGGTTTGTAACTCCAAAAAAAGGTATTGAATATAAATACTGCCCCCTGCTTAACCCAAGAAGGTGGAATAATTATTATCCTATATTACTATGATCCCCGTCGGGGGGAGGGGGGGGGGGAGGTTAGTGCCGTCAGTGCACCTCATGCGGTGTACTATAGGCATTACTTAAGGTTCTTTGCGGCGTGCCTTCGGCCCCCAGCTGCAACCCCTTTCGTTCCTTTTACTGTACCTCCTTTCATATTCTCTTTCTTCCATCTTACTTTCCACCCTCTCCTAACAACTGATTCATAATGCAACCGGGAGGATTTCCTCCTGTTACGCCTTTCAGACCTTTTACTGTCAATTTCCGTTTCAGCACTGAATGACCTAATAGGTCCCAATGCTTGGCCTTTGGCCTAAATTTTATATTCGACTCAACACAACGATGATGTTACTTAAAAGGGAAAGGCACAACTGATCCACTCCCTGAGTTTGCATGAAACAAGCAATTTCACTCCTAAAATGAAAGGGCATCAGGTATATAAAGTCCAGTGGGAGTGACGATGCATCACAAGGGGGCCATCGAATCCTGCTGAATCAGAGTCACTAATAAACTCCTTTGAAATAGCCTTCAAAAAAAATTCCGCCCACTGAAAAGGATATTTTATGAGAAAAAAGCCACCCGAGACAGCCTGCCCAAGCACTATCGTAATGGGAAACCATAGGGTGAGCTGGGGAGAGGGTAAATAAAAAAAAAAAATAGACGCTTAGTCAGCAAAATGAACATTGGAAAGGTTATAAACGACATCTGTCTCCTAACACGAGCATAATCGGGGACTTCATAAAATACTGAAACATTAATGCCAAAGACAGTTAAAAGGCCATGACACAAATCGCTCTCTAGATTAGTTAACGATGGGTTTACGCATGAAAGTACTTCATAATCTTCATAGCAGGTGACTACAGAGTAAAACCAACTTACATTCTTTTACGACCATGTTTTACGACCTTAATTTTCTTCCTATGAACCTCCCATGATATCGGACAATAAACCAAATCACGTGTTGTGGGTGGAACAGCCAGATCTCCCAAGGCATCATTCTTCTTTTATTGGTCGTACCAGAATGGAAAAACTTTTTTTATTATCCCATAGATTAAAGGAAAGTTTGTTATCTCTCCTTCCGGCTATTTTCCATATTCCGTTAGATAGTATGGGTCGCTTAAACATGCTATAACTTCGTGGAAGGTCAGTTTAAGGGAAATACATTTGAAAATTTTACTGCTAGTTTATATATATATATATATATATATATATATATATATATATATATATATATATATATATATATATATATATATATATATATATATATATATATATATATATACACATGTATATGAATATATACATACATATTAGTATCTTAACTTTTCTCTGTGCTTATATTGGAAATGTACTTCACACAATTATTTTTACTGTTTCCATTCCCCCAAAGTAGCTGCAGTTATCTTCAACCAAAATCTCTTGCCTATCTTCAACAAATATCTTCGAAGTATTTTCAAGCTGATAACTAAAGCAGTAGGGGGACAATGGCATTCCAACATGGAAACAGTTTCAAAGTAAGTAATCTACACAGAAATTATACATTTTACGTGTTATTACTTATGCTCATAAGTTTGTGGTAGGACAAAACG
>JANJGK010000019.1:45208118-45225618 GCA_039081455.1 Macrobrachium rosenbergii
ATGCCAAAACCAGGAAGAGAAACCTGGTTGAAATGCTACATCAGTATGGCCTCAGTATCTCTTATGACAGAGTACTGGAGGTCTCTGCACAGTTAGGAGATGCCACAGTTAGCAAATATGTGGAGGAGGGTGTGGTCTGTCCCCCAGTACTGCGAAAAGGGTTGTTCACCACTGCAGTGATGGACAACATCGACCACAACCCATCTGCAACTACTGCCACTACCTCCTTCCATGGAACTAGCATCTCCATATTTCAGCACCCCACCAAGGAGAACACTGGACAGGAAAGACAGCAACTAAAGTTTGCACCTGAGAAAGTGAGGTCGGTGCCTGAATTGCCGGACACATTCACAAACATCTCACCGCCTGGCAGACATGGAACATCTTTCCAGAGGCCTCCACTGTGTTCTCCAAACTGAGTCACTACCCTCTCAGAGTGGAAGAGAGTGACCTGAAGGTCCTGGAGAGGTTTGTCATACTTATGTATGAAAGATCCAGCACTGCTGGCACTGTGGATGAGGCTAGACTTGATATGTTTGCCAGAAAACAAAGGGCATATGAGGCCATTCCACCAACCAGGGGAGCTCTCCTCCAACACACCAAGCGTGCTGCGTACCAGGCTGGTTGTGTGTGGAGGCAGGCCACCCAGTGTCAGCCACAGCCAGAGAACCCTGCTGAGTGGGGATGGCAAAAGTCTGGTGAAGCATGGCAAGTCCTCTGGACAACCAACTCGCCCTTAGCCAAGAGTTGCCAACAGCTTACCAAATGTGGATGCAAAGCAGGCTGTCGGGAAAGGTGCAAGTGCTACAAGCTGGGTCTTCCCTGCACAGCTCTGTGCACTTGCAAATGTGAAGTCTAGATAAATATTGCCCTCTCTTCAGTAGATAATCTAGCTTGAGCATCCAACGTGTCATGCTATGCCTACCTTCTTATCCTCGAATTTTTCAAAGGTGTAGGTTGAGAGACCTATACATAGATTGGTTGCGTTTAGTCTGTATTTCTCTTCTTTTCTTTTTATGGTTACAGTCTTAGACACAATGTTGTATGTGACCATACCATTACTATTTCAGTTGAAAATAGCATATTAGTTAAACTGTCTGATCACATGAATATACCATTAAATAAAAACAGTTGGTCTCTATGTCTGCTAGCGCTGTGGATAGAAAAAAAAACTTTTATGGCAACCATTTTGTACGCCATCTTGGTTACAATTCATTTAGTAAGGGTTTTCAATAAAATGTGTGGTATGGAACATTTTTATAACCTAAAAGTCGAGGTTTAAAAAAAAAAAACTGGCATATTCCATCCAATACATGCTCCCAAACCAGTGAATCTCAACATAGATGGCGGCCATTCTGAAAAATAGCCGCCATCTTGGATTTTCAGGTGGCCAGCGCCCTTTTCTAAGAGAGCGTAGTCTTAGGAATGTTTGTGCCAAATTTCATGCTTGTTTCACTATCTGAACGATTTTTACAGCAATCTGCTGCACTAATAGGAGTCTGCGCTACAAGACCATTGTTTCTCTCAGGGAAGGAGGGGTGGGGGGGGTTGGTAAAATACCGAGGCAGGGATGGATTCGGAGCGTAGATCCTCTTGTTCTCTGGGGAAGCTTCGAGCAACAATGTACGGTCCCATAAGGGGAGTGCGCGGAGAACAAAGTCCCTGAGAGACTGCCGATCTAGTCCGCCCAAGGGAATTGCGGTAGAATGGACGCGTTTCTTATTTCTGTCTAATGGAAGGTAAAATGTGCTGCGCCTTTGTTACTTTCATTCAAAGAATATACAATGCATCGTGTCTTTTTGGCTTCTATACGAAAGGAAAAATGTGATTCGTCAGACGGAGTTGATGATAATTTAGAAAGATAGCAGGAATTAATGGAGTCTCTCTCTCTCTCTCTCTCTCTCTCTCTCTCTCTCTCTCTCTCTCTCTCTCTCTCTCTCTCTCTCTCTCTCTCGTGGAAATGCTTCAATCTTTTCAACTTTGCATGGGGATCGGAGATGCTTCTGAGTATATAGTGGGTGCTATGATTTTGTTTTTGCGTTATACGCTGTCCTCTTTGGAGTAAATAAATTTGTTTATGAGCATCTAATAAAAAAAAAAAGTAACTAAAATGACAAAATCAATACAAAACGAAAAAATAAATAAAAAATTCTGGACAAGTTTCATTTTTCAAATTGCCTTTAGAGATTGATGAGAAGACCAAGTTCAAATGGTGAAAAGACATTATGGCATAAACAATATTATTCTGTTATTCTGAAGCAGAATGGAAGTCTGATATTTTCATGAGGATATTGAATTTATCATAATAAATACTGCATAATTAACCATGACAGACTTTTTCTGATCCAAAGTTAATGTTAAAAACTGATCTTTACTTTTAATAACAACCATTTATAAGCTAAATACCAAAGAAGAAAACACTTAAATAGCAAACAATAAGAAGAAAACACGTACATAGCAAACAATAAGAAGAAAACACGTAAATAGCAAACAATAAGAACTTCATCCAAAAAGCGTAAAATTAAATTAAATACCAGATTTATATAATTTTTTATATATATATTTCTTTTCAGTTAAAGTTTAGCCAGTTCCTTGCGACAATTTTATTAAAACTGTTTACCTATAATAATTCAATTGCCAATATAAAAAAAATAAATTTACAACTTTTTTTTACAAATATTTTATTTAATAAAACTGATAAAGTGATGAATTAACGACTGGATGTGAAAACGGCTCGGGTGTTTATAAAATTTACACATATTTCGTCAGTTACATGTAAAGTAAAAACATTTATTGCCATGTTCATGGAGTTCAAAATGTTGCTACCGACCACTGGATAAAAGAAAATGTATTTCCAAAACGACAACGGAAATCATTTACGTACATCCACCATATGATTAAAAATGGCTGAAAATAGTATTTTCTTTAAAGCTCATCTGTGATGTTCCTCATTTACGTTTCTCACAAAATTTTAAAGCAATAAAAAGGCTTTGTCTCACTTTGAACATGTGGCTTTACACTAAGGTAAGGGTATTTCCTCTTTAAAACCAAAATACGTCTTTCAATTAAAACGGGGTTGAACTGGAATCCGATCTTGCTATTTTATGAAACCTAACATGACCTTTACACAATTTTCTCCTTGCCAGTTCAGGTCATTTGAGAGACAATTTCCTATGGGAATCTATACTTCGATATCGGAAATGGAAGGTTCTCTACAATAAAACCCATCAAGATATACTCTTTACAGAAAAACCATTTCGGCAGTCTACTATTAACAGTCTAATAGTAATGATTCTCATTAAGAAACTAGAACGATGAAGTTAACTATCGCGTTTCAGCTTGGTATTATTATTCATACTTTAAAGTTTGAATGCACGCTTCAGTGCATTAGTATATTATGGGTTTAGAGAATCGTTGATTTTCATGACATGGCCACTGAACTAACTACTGAAATATAAAATCAAACAATGAAAATCCAGAAACAATTACGAAGCAAATAGTAAGCAGCTTAGCATTCCAATTGTGATGCATTGCAAAGCAATTCACAACAACGTTATGTCTGGTGCCAAAGGAAGTATTATAACCGAGTTGGCTTATGAATTTGTTTCTCACACATACACACAGCATACAACGAATAAACCAAATTTCAATTTCAGTCGGTCGGGCTGACATTAACCTTAAATAAAATAAAAGCTACTGAGGCTAGAAGGCTGCAATTTGGTATGTTTGATGATTGGAGGGTGGATGATCAACATACCAATTTACAGCCCTCTAGCCTCGGTAGTTTTTAAGATCTGAAGGCGGACAGAAAAGGAGTGGACGGACAGACAAATAGCCATCTCAATAGTTTTCCTTTACAAGAAACTAAAAAGCCGAAATGGAGGTGAAGTAAAAGACTTAAAAAGTAGGCGAAGCTTGGGAACGAAGGGATGCTGCGGACTCCCTTGGGTAAAGCATACGGGGCACCAAGTGACGTGCACTAATGGCAGTACACCAGCTACGGGGTATTTTGGCTGATCACACCTTCCGAAGGTGCGAGCGTGGTTTGACTTACTGACACACAAACACACGCACAATTAGGTGAGTGATGGTGTATGTGTGTGTGTGTGTGTGTGTATATATATATATATATATATATATATATATATATATATATATATATATATATATATATATATATATATATATATATATATATAACATTGAGCGATATTGTCATTTAATATCAAAATCACTCAACCTCGGAATCAACACCAAAAGGGATTTTACAAGTGTTAAGCTATCCGTCACGAGAAACACACAGACCACCAAACTGTTGGGGAACGACGAAGTTTTAGTGACAGACGACCCGAGATATATATATATATATATATATATATATATATATATATATATATATATATATATATATATATATATATATATATATATATATATATAAATTACAGTATATATACATACATACATACATACATACATATAAATAAACAGTATATTTATACATACATATACATACATATATATATATATACATTCATATATACATGTATATAAATATACAAATAAACATATACATACATGCATACATACGTACGCGACCCATTCAGTTTTGGACATACAATTTCAAGCTTCAAGCTTCCTCAAAATAACACACTTCTCTTATGGGAATACCGTGAAACAATCCGCATACATCTTCTAAAACAATCCTCAATCAAATTTGAGCAGCGAATGACTTACTAGATTGACCCTGCAGGGCTAATAGACATCCAGTTCCGAATTTAACTTAAGGAAACCAATTCCAAAGACATTAAACTCAACGGAGCGAGTGGTTCCTGCGTGAATAATTCCACTGATCAGAGTGTAAGGGAAAGTGGGCTGAGACGGACTTATAGGAAGAGTGACATGTGATGGATGTATAATAGGAAGTACGAATGATGTTAGAAACAGTTTTACTTAATTTTAGCAACTGTAATATTCCACATGTAACGCAAAAATTCAGTTTCATTTTTAAAAGCAAATGTGAAATTTACTGTATATGAGTGCTGAATACAGCATGGTCACAAACCAAAGAAAAAGTCATTTAAAATGAAAATGAAGGATTTCTAGTTTTCATAACATGAATGGTCAGAGAGTAAGAATTTTATGTCAATATTAATATATTTCTGCAGCAACGTATCTGCTAAATTCTCCTTACTGCCCAAATCCAGCAATTATCATCCCTTTTCGAGTTAGTTAAGGAAAACAATATATTAATTCAAATGAGATTGTTCATATAACCTTTGTAGGCAGTTATAAGCAACGCTATGAGATGATTGTACAGCAGTAGTGGACGGTATTATGAATGAATTCCATTATCATTTCAGTTTAACCATTTAAGCACTTCTGAAAAAATAGCTTAACTATTATGCTTGTCGAGAATAAAGGCTTAATTGAACGTTACTTTCATATTTCCCACTCCCTAAAGCACAAGGTTTTATACTCTTGGTTCCAGAAGATACGGTGCTGAAACGTCAAGAAAATTATGTAAAATTGTTACGCAATATCTCTGTCTGTAAAATGCTTGTGATAACGTTTCCAACATGTCCGGAATTTAACGTGTTTCTAAATGGTGTGAGAGTAACATGTGAATGTTAATTAGAGCCTGAACGGCAGAAATTACAATTTACCCAGAAACTGTTTCCTGTTCGTATTAGTTTTCTGTAAAAGAAAACTATTGTGCCTGCTTTGTCTGTCCGTCCGCCCGTTATTCTGTCCGCACTTTTTCTGTCCGCCCTCAGATCTGAAAAAGTACTGAGGCTAGAGGGCTGCAAATTGGTATGTTGATCATCCACCCTCCAATCATGAAACATACCAAATTTCAGCCCTCTAGCCTCAGTAATTTTCATGTTAAATATTTAAGGTTAAAGTTAGCCATGATCGTGCTTTTGGCAACGATATAGGATAGGCCACCACCGGGCCGTGGTTAAGGTTTCCTGGGCCACGGCTCATACAGCATTATACCGAGACCATCGAAAGATCGATCTATTTTCGGTGGTCTTGATTATACGCTGTAGCGGCTGTACAGAAAACTCGGTTGCGCCGAAGAAACTTCGGCGCATTCTTTACTTGTTTTTTTTTTTCAGCGTCCAATAGCCACTACTGTTATATACAAGCGTTTGTCGAGTTGTGGCACATCTATTCACCTTTCTAAAAGCAACATCTTTTATAAATAAAATAAAGATAATAGTAACTCTTATGATATTTTAGTGTCCACTTTTATCACGACTATATTTTGTACCAACTGAGCTTTGATCAAACATAAAACGCAGTATGCTGTCAGTTCTTTGGAAATCGTTAATATTGATCTTTAACAAAAAACATTAGAAAAGGAAAATGAAAAAGATTAAAAAAGGAAAATGGCTTTCAAGACAAAGTGAATGCATGAGAAGCGAGAGGGAGGCAGGAAACCGAACGGGGATCATTTTATGTATGGATTCCTCGCTCCCATGATTGTTGTGGCAATAAATGAGTTCCCTTCAGAAAGCGAAACCGACTTCAAAGTTACAATGACTGATTGTTTCCAAAGAATGCATCAGACAGAATATACTGGCTCTATAGAGAAATGCTGTATATTCAATCAAGGCTCTGTGAATACACTTCAAATTTACGTCCTGAAAATTGAAAGGGCTATCTTCGATACATTCATTACGGTATAGGTGTGATTTTAATTTTCAATTTTGTATATGGAGCCTTTTGAACGACTGCATTTGTGACAAGTTCTCCTTGGTATTGGTACTTATGCATTAAAACATACATAGTAATAATCACATACATGCACGCACATACACACACTCATGATATACCTGCAGGGAATATTCTCATTGCTGAATTTTTTATGTAATAGTTATCTGACGAATAGCGTTACCTTTACATCCCATCTTTTAGTGATCAATCAGCAAAGAGACTGAGAAAAGGTTGCCTCTTTTAAGCTTAATGAAACCGGAAAAGTCAAAAGAAATCAGTACAGTCTCTCTCTCTCTCTCTCTCTCTCTCTCTCTCTCTCTCTCTCTCTCTCTCTCTCTCTCTCTCTCTCTCTCTCTCTCTGTTTGTAGTCCGGCCGAGTGTTAGGATTATGTTTTGTCTTTATCTTTTGTGTCCCATACACGTTCTCCTTGAAGTATATTGATTAGTTTACGGTAATTTAAAGCTAAAGAAATAACTGAAATTATAAAAAGAACAAAGTCAACTTTAGAATTAAAATTAGCTATAGAAACTTCTGAGTAGGCATTAATAAAATGCGAAAAAGACATTTAGATTATTTTTAGTAGATTTTTTTTCAGACTGTTAATCATAAAAAAATAATTTTTGAAATATAGAAAAATATAAATTTTTCTTATGGATCATAGGTATTTCGTAAAAATGAATTTTTCTTGTAAAATCACGCAATAGCAATCTACATACCAAATGTGAAATTACGTAACCAGCAGAAAATGGTTAGAAAAAATGGACTTCATTCACAAAGCGTAATATTCACGAAATAACTGTTCAAATTCCATAACTCCTTTTATATAACTCAGGAGTGAGTTGTTTTTATATATCCATTCAATCAAGCTCCTATCAGGTTTTCATAACTGTGCAATAAAAAAACGGTTTTAGCAGATAAAATACATCTGTCGCCATAAAATGTAAACTTTAAAAACCTTTTTTACCAATATATCAAATCTGCTGAAGAGCTCGTTATTAACGGTAGAATCGGAAATCATCTTGAGTGGTTAGAAAATGTAACGATGTTTCGTCAGTAACAGGTAAAGTAGAAACATTTTTAGCAGTGCGTTCATGGAGTCAAAAACGTTACCACTGACAAGTGAAGAAAAGAAAATGTTTTGCCCTGACTGGAAACGGAAAACATCTACATACGTCCGCCACATAGGTGAAAGTGGCCGAAAATATCAATTCTTCTAAACTCAGGTATGATCATCCTCACTTACATTTCTGGCAAAATTCTTAGTACTTTTAGATCAAGGTAATAGAAAGGCTTTAGTTGCACTCTGAACGACCTTTGACTTTACACCGTAAAAAAGGGATTTCTCCTTTAAAGACAAACTACGTCTTTCAATTAAAACGTGATTGAATCTGGAAACCGATCTTTCTTTTTTTATGAAACGTAACAGAAGCCTTACGCAATTTTCTCCGTTGCCAGTTCAGGTAACTTGAGTGACAATATCCTATGGGAATCCAAACTCCTACTCGATATCGGAAATGGACAGGGCCTGTAACTTGAAAGATATGAGAATACCACCTTTACTGTCATTTTTATTTTGACAAAGTCTACTATTAATAGTCTAAAATAGTGACTGTGTTCTGTAACTGAGTATAACTACAGTGGGAAAATTAAATTACAAACAACATAGATTAGAGAAATACTTTTTTTTATTTTTGCTTGGAGCTGTGAGATGTTATTGGTGATACTTCTTTTAACCTATATATGAACATTTTGAATTCGTACTGCAATGCACCAGTTTATAATCCCAGCGGTTTTACCTATAATACATACAGGTGGAAATGGCGAGAGCGAGAATATCTACGCGAGATAACTACAGTAGCAATTGAGATATACTTTGTCTACTAAAATACTGAAAGAACTACATATCAAACAGTAAGGAGCTTAGTATTCCTATAGTGGTATATTGCGAAGCACTTAGCAAGAAGGTCACGTTTGGCATCGAAGTGTTGTATCTTAACCAAGATGGCTTGTGACATTGCATCTCTTCTCTCTCTCTCTCTCTCTCTCTCTCTCTCTCTCTCTCTCTCTCTCTCTCTCTCTCTCTCTCTCTCTCACACACACACACACACACAGATATCGTCAAATGAACAAACAAAAGTTCAAAAAAGATCAGGGAAGTACTATGTAACTAAAGCAATTTCCCGCACGTCGAAATTATTTCTTGATATATTATATGTTACACCTCTCTAAAGCACAAAGTTCATACTCTCGCGGAGAGACTTAATTGTTGCGCTTAAATTTGAAAAGTAAATGAAATAAACTTGTTATGTAACGTCTCGCTCCTCTAAAACACTTTTGATATCATTTCCAGACATGTCCCAAATTAATGGCTCCATGCTGTGGGAGTAATACTGAATAGTAATTGTAAGAGAAATGACAGAAATTACAGTTTACTCCGAATGCGTTACCTATATGTAATTTAGCTGTGGCACTACAGTTATTCCCCATGGAAAAAGCAGCAATTTTATTTTAATTAAAATAATAAAAATAATAAATGTTATATAAGTGTATATATATATATATATATATATATATATATATATATATATATATATATGTATATATATATAGATATATAGATATATAGATATATATATATATATATATATATATATATATATATATATATATATATATATATATATATATATATATATATATAATGCGTGTGTGTGTATGTACATAACAGCCAGGAACACTGTCCTCACAAAATACCGCCCTTTCGAGGAAAGGTTACAGTACACCACCTCGGTAAGCAAAAGAAAAGAGATCTCCCTGACCCAGACAAGTGAGTGACCCTATAGGGTTTGTGCAGTAAGACCGCCGTCTCTCTCTCAGGTTGTTAAAATGCCGAGGCAGAGATGCATTCTGTGCGGTAGAATCCTGTTGTTCTCTGGAGATGCTTCGAGTAACAATGAATGGTCCCAAAAGGGGAGACTCCGGGAAGAGAAATGCAGGGGGAGCTGGAGATTTAGTCCACCCAAGGGTAGCCGCTGTGGAAGTTACACAGATGCATTTTTATGTTTTCTCATTTCTATTGAAAGGCAGGTAAAATACATTGCGACTCACTTCCTTTTCTTATGGGGAAATGTACTGCATGGTGTATTTTTTATTTCTATATAAAAAGGTAAAACTGATTCATCAGAAGGAGTTTTCCATACTTTGGAAAAATAGAAACAAGGAATTGGGATCTCTCTCTCTCTCTCTCTCTCTCTCTCTCTCTCTCTCTCTCTCTCTCTCTCTCTCTCTCTCTCTCTGGAAATTCTACAATCTTTTCGGATTGAATGGGGTTCAATTGTTCTCTTTGGGCATATTGTTAAGTTTATCCTCATGTTAGGATTTTTTTTTTTCACTACATAATCTCCTTGGAATGACTGCTACCTTTTATGATCATTTCAAATCGAAGAGATCAATGAAAAGTTAAGTTTTGAATTCAAAACTGTGTTTAGAAACCTCTGAGAAGACATTATCAAAATGACAAAAACATTTTAGAACGAACCAAGCAGAACTGAATTTTGAGATCATCATGAGAACAAATAATAAATTCATGAAATGTTCAAATTTACCACGGCAGAATTATTTTTTTTTAACGAAATGTAGTTACTAGAAATGAACGTTTCTTTTAAATTGAAGTATTCATACTCTAATTACCAAAGATGAAACTACGTAAATTGTAACAAGAGGAAAATCTAAAGTAAAATGCACTTGGTCTTCATCCACAAACCATGAAAATCACGAAGCAACTGTTCAAATTGCACGTCTCTTTTAAATAATTCAGGATTGACTGCTTTTTTTCGAATATATTTCCTTTCAATCAAGCTCGTATTTAGGTGTGATAATCCATTCATCCTCCAAAAAATATAAATTTTGAAAACTTTGTTAACCCTTTTAGTATTAATACAATTACGGAAGTAGTACTTTAATGACCGAATTTGAAAAGGCTTGGGTGTTTTGAAAACTTACAAATATTTTGTCAGTTACAGGTAAAAAAGAAAACTTATTTGCTGCGCATTCGTGAAGTTGAAAGAATTAATACTCACCATAAATAAAAGATATTTTACCAGAATAAAAGAGGAACTCATCTATATATAAGTACACCCTCAGCTACAATACCCCACGCTTTTCTCGCAATATTTAGTACTTTAATGTAAGATTATAAAAAGGCTTTTGTTTCATTATGAGCGACTTATGACTTGAAACCAAGTTAAGGGGATTTTCCCTTTCAAAACCAAACTACGCCTTACGTTTAAACGTGGTTGGTTTTGTAATCCGATACTTCTGTTTTATGAAACCTTACATGACTTTGACGCAATTTTCTCCGGTGCCTGATCAGGTAGCTTAAGCGATAATTTCCTATGGGAATCAAAACTCCTATTCGATATTGGAAATGGACAGCGTTTCTAACTTGAAATACATGAATATATTATCACCTTTATTTACACGCTTTCTGATAAAGTCTACTATTAACGTCTGAGTCACAACTAGAAAGAACACAATAAATAACCTACCAGAAGTATAAGAAAAAAAACTCGTTTCTTCTTGGAGCTATAGGATATTATCGGTGATGTCTTATGACTGGTATTTTAGAATTTATATACTGTGGTGTATTAGTATGTATTCTTAGCTGTTTTGCGTATAATGTCCACATATTGATATGGAGGAAAAGCAAAAATTATTTTGATAACAGTTACCAAACTGAGAGGTTAGAAGGGCAGGTACTACTCTAACAACTGAAATGTAGTTTTATTTACTATTAAAAGTCTGAAATAATAACGTATCAGATAGTAAGCAACTTAGGGTTTATACTATGATATACTGCAAAGCAATTCAAAACAGCAATATGTTTGGCATCGAAGTCTTCTTCTTCTTTCGACCTTTTTAGTCCCCCTGCATAGCAGGGTCGGCCGCTCGAGTCAACTTTCTCCATCTATTTCTATTCCTTGCATCTTCCTCCCCCCGTCCCACCTCACTCATATCTCTCCTCACCACATCCATCCATCTGATCCGCTGACGCCCCACACTCCTCGACTCCCAAAATCACTGGCATGTTCTTAGCTCTCTTCATTGGTTCCACCTCCTCTCTTCTTATTACATGGCCATAGTATCTCAGATGAGCTTCCCTAGCCTTCTCCTTAACATTATTTATGCCACACACTCTTCTTGCATCTTGACTCTCCTTTCTTTCCAGGAGTGATATTCCAGCAATCCATCTCGCCATCTTCATCTCAGTTCTTTCCAACAGTCCTTCCTCTTTCCTCTCAGGTGCCCAAGTTTATGCCCATGTTTGGCATCGAAGTAACAAATGGTGACCAAGATGGCTTTTGATCTCAGCTGTCTCTCTCACACAAACGTACAAACATCATCAAATGAATAGAGAAAAGTTCAGTAAAAGTTCGCTCTAGATCAAAGAAGTCTATTGGAACTGAATCCAGTTACACCACATTTCAATTATTTTATTAGTTTTCTGAAAAGGAAACCATTGTGCTGGCTTTGCTTGTCTGTCCGCCCTCAGATCTTAACAATTACTAAGGTTAGAGAGCTACAAATTTGTATGTTCATCATCCACCTTCCAATTATCAAACATACCAAATTGCAGCCCTCTAGCCTCAGTAGTTTTTATTTTATGTTAGGTTAAAGTTAGCCATAATCATGCTTCTGGCAACAGCATAGGATACACCACCACCGAGCCGTGGTTAAAGTTCATGGACCAGGGCTCATACAGCATTATACCGAGACCACCGAAAAATAGATCTATTTTTGGTGGCCTTGATTATACGCTGTACAGAAACTCAATTGCGCCGAAGAAACTTCATCGCATTTTTTACTTATTGTTTTCGAACAACCACTCAGGTGTAAAATAAGCAGTTTATCATTATATTATGCTGTTTTATTAGTGATAACAGCTACACTGCTCGGTTGGTGTTATTTACTTTCAGTGCAAATTTCGGATCAGGTAAAGATAAGCACTTCCTATAAATCAATGAGTGCTTATCTTTACTTGCTCAAATTATGGAGTGCTTATATTTACTTGCTCAAATTATGGAGTCCTTATCTTTATTTGCTCAGATTAGGGAGCGCTTATCTTTACTTGCTCAAATTAGGGAGTGCTTATCTTTACTTGCTCAAATTAGGGAGAGCTTATCTTTACTTGCTCAAATTAGGGAATGCTTATCTTTACTTGCTCAAATTAAGGAGTGTTTATCTTACTTGCTCAAATTAGGGAGTGCTTATCTTTACTTGCTCAAATTGGGAGTGTTTATTTTTACTTGCTCTAATTGGGGAGTGGTTAACTTTACCTGCTCAAATTGGGGAGTGCTTTTTACTTGCTCAAATTCGCCAGTGCTTATCTTTACTTGCTCAAATTAGGAAAAGCTTATCTTTACTTGCTCCAACTTGGGAGTGCTTATCTTTACTTGCTCAGATTAGGGAGTGCTTATCTTTACTTGCTCAAATTAGGAAGTGCTTATCTTTACTTGCTCAGATTAAGGAATGCTTATCTTTACTTGCTCAAATTAGGAAGTGCTTATCTTTACTTACTCAAATTAGGGAGTGCTAAACTATACTTAGTTATTTCAATATTTCCTCGTTAAACCAACCACTGCTGGTTTTCTCTTTTGATCACGTTCCCATAAGGGAGAGCTTATGCTGACAAGGTCATATTAGGGAGTGCTTCTCTATACAAGTCACTTATGGGAGTGCTTTACTTCATCCCAAATTTCACTGTTTTGTTAAGTTAAGTACACCTTAGTTTAACCAGACCACTGAGCTGATTAACAGCTCACCTAGGGCTGGCCCGCAGGATTAGATTTTATTTTACGTGGCCAAGAACCAATTGGTTGTAAACTTTCTGATATCAATGGCGGTACTCTGTTAAAAGACTGGTATAAATAACATCACAAGGAGGATTTTAGTGAAAAGATACTTGTTTAACCTTTCCCGACGAAAGATCAAAACCCGTGTGTACGTAGCTCGGCAATTAGCAGGACTTTGCTTCGACGAATAAATATGTTGCAATAACACAATGAAAGGATAGGGTTGACCCCATCATATGTCGAAATACATTTACAACTAAATGCACTGATAGGCTTATCAACCTGGGGCGAGCCACTGACCTTGCAAACATGGAAACCGTTGCATCAGTCAGTTATGGAGCCTGTGTTGACTAATTTAGTTTGACGCGATTTCTGAACATTAGTCTGTCGAGTAAAGCACTGGAACAATTTCTGCCATTTAGCGCTTATTACAGTGAGAAAAGGGGGTCGGAGTTGGTGGAGAGCAATATTACAGAAAGGAAACGGAAATGGAGGTAAAGTAAAAGTTTGGAAAGTGGGTGAAGCCGGGGCCGAAGGGACACTGCAAAATACCTTTAAATAATGCATTAAATGCACCACGTGAGGTTAAATGACGTCACTAGATATATATATATATATGTGTGTGTGTGTGTGTGTGTGTGTGTGTGTGTGTGTGTGTGTGTGTGTGTGTATGTACTGTATATTTATATTATATCTATGTATAATTATATATATATATATATATATATATATATATATATATATATATATATATATATACACATATATATATATATATATATATATATATATATATATATATATATATAAGTATAAATATATATATATATATATATATATATATATATATATATATATATATATATATATACATATATGAGCAAACACGGGGAATTCAATTTTTGATAAACGATTTCCAGCGATCACCTTCCTCAAATGAAACCATTTCTCTTATGGGAATACAGAACAACGATCCTCACATCAGCTACAACAAGCATCAATCAATTGTAGGGACCAAATGGCATCCTAGATTGACCCTGTAGGGGCTAACAAACTTCCATTTCCAAATTTACCTTCAGGAAACCGATTCCAAAGACATTAAGCCCAACAGAGTTAAGCCTTCCACATAATTTCCAGGGAGCGGATCCTGCGTGAATAATTCCACTGATCTGGGTAAAGGAGAAAGCGGGCTGAGGTCGAGTGAGGGAAGGAATGAAATATGATGGGAATGTAATAGGAAGCACGAGTGACGCTGAGAAAGTTTTATTTATTTTTAGCAGCCCTAGAATTCGGTGTGTAACAGCAGCATTAATTTAATTTTTTTTTTAAGGGGCGGAAGGGAAATTTATTCCTTGCCTGCTGAATTTACCATGAGCAAAATCATGAATAAACTCGCTGAAAATAAAAAGAGAGTATTCTTTTATTTCTGTAATATAGATGGTTATAGAGTAAGAATTTTGTTGTAAATTTTAACATACATCCGAAGTCAGTAAAATTAATATATTATCCTCATTATCGGAAACTGATTATTAGGATCCATTTTCAGTTTATTAAGGAATACAGTATTAATTATAATTATATTGGGCATACAACCGTTGTAGGCATTGTAAGTAAAGATGGGAGATAGCTATACAGCAATAATGAACGGTATTGTAAGTAACTTTCATAACTGTTTCAGTTTAATTATGACTGAAGAATGGCTTCTCCTTAACGCCCATCAAGCATAAAAGCCTAACCGAGTCATTTATTATATTTCCCACTCTCTAAAGCTGCAACCCCTTTCGTTCCTTTTACTGTACCTCCTTTCATATTCTCTTTCTTACATCTTACTTTCCACCCTCTCCTAATAATAATGCAACCGCGAGGTTTTCCTCCTGTTGCACCTTTCAAACATTTCACTATCAATTTCCGTTTCAGCGCTGAATGACCTCATAGGTCCCAGTGCTTGGCCTTTGGCCTAAATTCTGTATTCCATTCTAAAGCATAAATTCTTATCCTCTTTATCACACGAAATGCTACGCTAACACGAGTCAAGAAAAATATGTAAACTTGTCATACAATATCTCTTTCTGTAAAATACTTTTAGTAACTTTACCCAACATGTACGAAAGTGAGAGAGTTTCTACATGGTGTGAGAGTAACGCGAGAAAGCTAATTAGTATCTGAATGGGAGAAGTTAAATTTCAAACGGAAATCGTTGCCCGGGCGCAGTTTTTTAACGTAAAATAGCCACTAATTGTTATCTCTTCGAGTTAGTTGAGCGGTGGCATTACATTATTCCCCGTTCTCAATGAAGGTTTTGTATCTAATCAAGATAATAATAATAGTGACATTATTATTATTATTACTATTATTATTATTATTATTATTATTATTATTATTATTATTATTATTATTTTGTAAACAGCAGCCACAGTTCTTGAATCTTTATTTACTTGCAAGCGAATCTGATAAAACAAAACGACGCAGCACGCCAACCATTCTTTCGACGGCAGCGTAGAAGATCTTTAATAACACATAAAACAAATCTGAAAATTACCCCCAAAGTCGACATGGGTACATAAGAAATGAGAGGGAGACACGAAACTCAACGGAGAAATATTGAAATACGGATTCCTCTCTCTCTCACACGTTTGATGTGGGAATAAAAGAGTTCCCTTCGAAAAGCAAAGCCGACATCAAAAGTCACACACGCTGATTGGTTTCAAAGAACACATCAGATAGAATACACTGACTCTACAGAGATATGCCGTATACTCAATCAGAGCTTTCATGCTATGCTTTGTGAACACGCTTCATGTCTGCTTCCGAAAACTGGAAAGGGCGTCTTTGAAATGTACATCATGAAACAGATATGGCTGTAATTTTCCAGTTTGTCATTGGTTCTTTTGAAGCACTGCGTATGCTTTAAATAAACAGGAATACACGCATACAATATATATTATGTACATGATACAGATATGGCTGTAATTTTCCAGTTTGTCATTGGTTCTTTTGAAGCACTGCGTATGCTTTAAATAAGCAGGAATACACGCATACAATATATATGTATACATATACATACATACATACATACATACATATATATATATATATATATATATATATATATATATATATATATATATATATATACAGTATATATATGTATATAATCTACTAGTCACTTCTAACCAGATACGTATGTAGTTGTAATAGCCATAATACACTGTGTGTGTAATAAAGAGAGAGAGAGAAAGAAATATGATTTTGAAGCCATATATGCAATGAATATTCACACTGCTACATTAATTTAGCATCTGTTGGTGGATGAATAGCGTTATCTAGTGTTAAACCCATCACACTGATCGCTCGGTGAAAAAAATGATAAAATGAAGTATTGTTTTAGTATGAAATGAAATCTGAAAATCTGAATAGAAGTCATGGAATTAAGGCCAGCCTGCCTCTCTCTCTCTCTCTCTCTCTCTCTCTCTCTCTCTCTCTCTCTCTCTCTCTCTCTCTCTCTTACAGGCTACCCAGTGGTTTTTATCACCTACCAAATGGACGAAAAATGCTTTGGTGAAATTCAATTCCGCTCAAACGATAAAAAGCGAGGAATAAACCACAAATCCTATAATGATCGAAAGATTTATCTGTCAGCATTTTCCAACAAAACCAGATTTCTTGCCTTACGGCCCGTGACTAGTGGGAAATAGGCAATTTCTCCCATAAAAGTATCTTACCGTATTTTATTGAATACACAATATACATTCGTAGCAACATATTCTAGCATATACATATAACACACACAAATATATATATATATATATATATATATATATATATATATATATATATATATATATATATATATAGCTTTATCATGTAGCGTTTACAAATACCAAAATAAAATTGTATATAAATTTATTTAATTAATAAACATAAG
>JANJGK010000019.1:45233118-45240729 GCA_039081455.1 Macrobrachium rosenbergii
TTTCCATTTTTCTTACGAGGGCCCAATATGTTTACTATATTATTTGAAAAAAAAAACCATTCTGTGCAATTTTGTCACAGGGATAAAATTCATAGGAAGCTATAACATCCTCCCACGAGAACAATATTCCAACGTCCTCAAATCTTTCATCGTGCACCATCCACCAAAAAAAAAAAAAAACTGTCGAACTTATATGGGATTAATACCATCAGTTCTGCAATGGCAAGAAGCTTTATCAATAACACATGTCATGTAGGCTGCCAATGTATGATCTTTATTGATAAAATAATCCAATAAATCAACAGATGATTAAAAATTAACTCATAATTAAGAACTATGGTCAAAAGGTATAACGTGTGCCCTCAAATATTTCCGTTTAGCCTGACGTCCTGAAGGTATGAAGTGAAGGTTTCTTCCTTTTGTTGGTTCCTTGGCGAAAGCAGCATTTAGCATTTGCCTAAAACTTCCAAAAATTGTAATGCAAAACAGGCCACTCTGAAATATTCCTGTGTTTGTTTTTGGATAAAAATTTGTATAGTTTGGGTACATGTAAACTTTGCTGTTCCTGAGAATGTTGATCAAACTTCGAAAACAATATATATATATATGTATATATATATATATATATATATATATATATATATATATATATATATATATATAGCTTGGTTTGGCTTGTTTCGGGTACCCGTTATTGGATTTCTTTCCTTTTCTTTATCTGATTTGCAAGTGAATAATACTTTAGGCCTCTTCTACACAAAACTTTGAATAATAATAATAATAATAATAATAATAATAATAATTCCTGAAGCCGAACCAAGTAAGCGACTCTGCGAAAATATACGGAGCAATCCGGTACCACACAACAAACGTGCAACATGGCTCCAGGAAGTCAAGGCAGGAGAAATAAAAAGGGGGAGAATAAAACAAAGATTCACCGGGATCGCGACAGACGCGGCCAGACACCAACTGAAGCAAATGCCCCACTGGAAAGCCCCAGCTTGTCCTCTCATCTCTCTCCTGGAATGCTAACATAATATAATAATAATAATAATAATAATAAAAATAATAATAATGTTTTACCTTCCAGTTAATCTTTGCTATCAAATGCGCACAAGTAAAAACATTCGGTTCGAATATGCAAGGGCGTCTCTCCGGTGTATAAAACCAGGATTCGCTTTTAGAAAAAAAATCCCCACAGAATTTGCTTAACTCTGGTTGCGCTGCCTTTGTTGTTCCCTGACTCAGGGGAATTGCATCCAATTTCCAATATACATGCATGCTATTTCGCATTACATGGAATAAATTGAGAGAGAGAGAGAGAAGAGAGAGAGAGAGAGAGAGAGAGAGAGAGAGAGAGAGAGAGAGAGAGAGAGAAACAGGCAATTGGAATCAGAGATTGGTATTGTCATTACAGAATGAGAGAGATTCAAGTGAAAATAAGAGTTTTCGACTGTTAATACAGAGAGAGAGAGAGAGAGAGAGAGAGAGAGAGAGAGAGAGAGAGAGAGAGAGAGAGAGAGAGGGAGAGAGAGAAACAGGCAATTGGAATCAGAGATTGGTATTGTCATTACAGAAAGAGAGGGATTCAAGTGAAAATAAGAGTTTTCGACTGTTAATACAGAGAGAGAGAGAGAGAGAGAGAGAGAGAGAAACAGGCAATTGGAATCAGAGATTGGTATTGTCATTACAGAAAGAGAGAGATTCAAGTGAAAATTAGAGTTTTCGACTGTTAATACAGAGAGAGAGAGAGAGAGAGAGAGAGAGAGAGAGAGAGAGAGAGAGAGAGAGAGAGAGAATTTCCTATTAAATTATACTACAGTAATAATCATTTCCAAGACACTTCGCATCGTTATTTGGAAATTGATATTGCTTTAGTTTTCCTACTTATTTGAGTGGATGTATACTGAAAATCATAGAATATATGCAATATCCAACTTTGTCTTTTTAATTATGGACGATTGTAACATATATCAGTGATCGCTTCATTCTTGGCAACTGCAACACCACCATCCGATGGCAAAGCAACGGTTCAGTCAGGCAACCGCCATTTACCCGAATATTGGCAAAATATTCTATATTTTCATTCAAACATTGGAAAATGAGTCTTCTATATCAATCATATGCCTTTTACTCGTACATTCTTTTTCGTTATTTTCCAACTGAAATTTTATCTTTTAATTTTATCCTTGAATTTCAATAAGCATGTTATATATACATAGATCCATTTTGAAGATGTTATATAAAATTTCAGAACTCATAACCTCATACGCACACACAACAGCACACACATAAACATGCTCTCTCTCTCTCTCTCTCTCTCTCTCTCTCTCTCTCTCTCTCTCTCTCTCTCTCTCTCTCTCTATATATATATATATATATATATATATATATATATATATATATATATATATATAATATATATATATAACCGTCATTCCTTTACACTTACCCATATACTATTTCATTGTACAATGATTTGGCTTGGCACCCCCTATAATGTTGAATATCATTCATTATAGCGTTACTTATATCTGCAGAATCACTCTTAAAGGTTCCAGTGGTTAAACTGAAAATGCGATAAGAATTTTCATTATGAACTTATCAAACAAGATATAATGAAGATAAAATGAAGCTCCTTCATTCGTTTTTACTTGTATTTTACTCTTTGCCGTAAACCCTCAATATAATGTATATATATATATATATATATATATATATATATATATATATATATATATATATATATATATATATATATGTATATATATACTGTATATATATATATATGTGTATATGCAGTATATATATATATATATATATATATATATATATATATATATATATATATATATATATATATATATATATATATATATACATACATATATATATATATATATATATATATATATATGTATATATATATATATATATATATATATATATATATATATATGTATATATATATATATATTATATATAAAACATCTTTTTCTTGGATATGCAACCTTCTTTTTACGGTGTCCCTGCCATTTCACTAAGAGCAGTCGAACTTTCAAGGCTTCAGGAAACAATTGGACGGAAACTGATACTTGTGACTAACTATAGTACGTCACTCTATGCCGTGGTTATCTATTTAAAACAAAAAATAAGTTGCTCTAGAAAGATACATTTTTGTTTGAATGTGTCAATAATTCTAATGTTAATAAAGATACTGAATTCAAGAGACATTTTCTGTTATGTTCTGCCATCCATAACATATTTGTTCCCCAGTTATAAGGGGTTTCATTAAGAACAGGTGATTATAACAGTGAAATAGAATCTTTATGTTATATATACACACACACACACACACACACATATATATATATATATATATATATATATATATATATATATATATATATATATATATATACATATCTTATAAATTTCCTCATTATTTACATTACTGTTCACACATATCTGGAGTTCTCTCAAGATATAATCTGATCACAATACCAACAGTGGAACAGAACAGGACAGAATATAGAACATAGGCCAAAGGTCAAGGTCTGGGACCTGTGAGGTCATTCAGTGCTGAAACAGAAATTGACAGTAAAAAGGTCTGAAAGGTGTAACGAGGAAAGCCACGCAGTTGCACTATGAATCAAATGTTAGGAGAATGTGGAAAGTAAGATGGGGGAGGAAAGAGGATATGACAGGAGGTACAGTAAAAGGAATGAAAGGGATTGTAGTTAAGGGTCGAAGGGCCGCTGTAAAGATCCTTAAGTAATGCCTACAGTGCGCCGCACCAATTGCACTGACGACACTGCCCCCGAACGGAGAATACCAGCAATAAAAGCGCGTTACCTGAGTAATGCGCAGAAACTAGTATCCGCAATAGCGCTATATATGCTAAAACAACCAATCGATTCTAAACACCGAACGTGAAATACTTTAGTAATTTTTATATACACGTTTATTTCATGAATACAGTACTTTGCAATACAGATAAACATAAGCGAGTAAGGACCGTATGGCAATGATCTGATGGCATGTTAAGAAACACGCATTGTCATGACAATAAAACAGCTCTACTATGTACGACTTCAAATACTACAACGGTCATTCATAATGACTAGAAACATCTGGGTAAGAAGCAATGTATCACTAAGCATTAACGCAAAGAAGGCGAAGTATGCGAATAAGTAAGACAAAGAACTTTCAAGGGTATATTTCATCCTCAATATAAACAAGCATATGTTAAACACTGGAAGAAGTTATAAGAAGAAAATACCATGATTTTACGACGCCTATGTTATGAATGTTTTAATTATTCTCTTCCCAAGAGTTAGTGCACTATCCTCTTCAGTGAAAGTGTATATTTAACCTGAATAAAATAGCACTGACGGAGAGCTGAATTAAAGGGCCCATTACTCATCGCTGCCAAGGAAAAAGAGATTTACCCTTGGTTAAGGAATCATCAATATTCTCTTATTTTATAAGAGGGACAATGAATGAGCCATCAGCGGAAATAAAATGGCAATTTACAACGAATAATTCATAGTAAATTAGCTTCTTTACTGCGTCATTACCATTAAAAAGATAAGCTACATCATTCCCATTATGGATGAGGCATTAGTCATGCGAGATTAATTCTAAGTCATTAGGAGAGGGTGTAGTCGGGAACTGGATACAAGGAAGAGAGAGAGAGAGAGAGAGAGAGAGAGAGAGAGAGAGAGAGAGAGAGAGAGAGAGAGAGAGAGAGAGAGAGAGAGAGAGCGAGGTCGTGATAGTGAGAGAAAGTTCAACGATAATATATATATATATATATATATATATATATATATATATATATATATATATATATATATATATATATGTATATATAAAGATAGATAGACAGATAGATAGATATATAGACAGATAGATAGATAGATATGCCGAACACGTGTGGAGTAGAAATGTCGGACTCACATCGAAATCGAACCCCGGTGTTTCAATTGAAAGGCAAGGGCGCGCGCCCTTGCTTTTCAATTGGAAGACCTGGGTTCGATGCTGATCTGAGCCAGACATTCATTAATATACACATTAATAACTTTATCACATACACAGTTGTTCTGTGCATTAGTATAATTACTGACAGGACCTCATTCAAAGTGGACGGTATCTGAATAAATACTCCATTAGATACCATCCAGTTTGAATGAGGTCCTGTTAGTAATTAATATATATATATATATATATCCATGCTGAAGTTACCTTTACAGGACATATTTAGTAATCTAGGCTTAGAAACACGGTTAATTAGAAAAGTACATAATCATTATTCATACACACCAGAAAAACTTAATATGACAATGACTTTGAACAAAAGACGGTAGGCTCATGATGAATTTGAGTCACTCAACAAGTTCTTGTTTCATTTCCGGGGGTTATATATTCAAAGAATCAGTAATTCTGCGAATGCAAAACGCGTTCTTCTCAAGGTTGCCCATCATAAAACATTCCCCTGACGACTCTCGGCAACTATTTGCCTTCTTTTGCGTCTGCATGAAAATTTCCATCGTCAGCCTTTAGAGATTTTCATTTCATCCCAATCTCTCCAGTGAGTTGTGAAGGCTTGCTTTCCTCTCTTGCTTCCACAATACAAAGCGTACCCAGGGGTCTCGTTCGTTGTTCCTCGCAAATTGCGAGACGCAAACGATCAAGAGCGAGATATATTGGTTTCTCATCATTCCCACCGTTTTCTTTCATCCTTGAGACAAAGGAATGTGTTATTAAGACTCGGGTATCCCGTTTTCTATCCTCTGGAATAAAACAGAACACGGAATTTGGGCCTACGGCCAAGCACTGGGACCTATAAGGTCACTCTGCGCTGAAAGGGATATTGATAGTGAAAAGGTTTGAAAGGTTTAATAGGAGGAAAACCTCGCAGTTGCGCATTAATCAATTGTTAGGACCGGGTGGAAAGTCAGATGGAAGAAAGAGAATATGAACAGAGGTACAGTAAAAGGAGTGAAAGACGTTGCAGCTAGGGGCCGAAGGGACAATGCAAAGACCCTTAAATAATGCCTACAGTGCACGGCACGTGAGGTGCACTGACGGTACTAACCACCTACGGGATTCCATCTCTAGGATACCTCCTACAGTGGTTCCTCGTTGGACGAGTCGGTAGAGTTCTCGGATGGCACTCTGCTAGGCCAGAGTTCGAGTCTCCGGCCAACCAATGAAGAATTAGAGGAATTTATTTGTGGTGATAGAAATTCATTTCTCGCTATAATGTGGTTCGGATTCCACAATAAACTGTAGGTCTCGTTGCTAGGTAACCAATTGGTTCTTAGCCACATAAAATAAGTCTAATCCTTCGGGCCAGCCCTAGGAAAGCTGTTAATCAGCTCAGTGGTCTGGTTAAACCAAGGTATACTTAACTTTACTATTTTCCTACAGTGGCTAAAAGATCTCCAGTTACATGCTTATATTTATCAGGTGGGTCCTGGTATCTACAGGTACATTAAAAATACCATAACCTGTAACTTTGTTCGTTACCCAGCATACCCAACCTGCACGGCGTCGTCTTCTGCTTACATGAAAATGACATCAAAAAGAACAGGAGTGCGATTTTTTCACCGTCTAAAACTTTACTAGAAAAGGATTTATTGTACACGTTCTCAGCACTAGATCTCAAAGAGGATTTTAGCTTTTCAAAAACTAACATCATTTCAAAACGGTTTCTTTTCATCCTGACACGTTCACAATATTCGGATATGTAATACTGGAAAACAGATATTCTTTGGAGAATCATTTACAGTTGTCAGCCACTGGAATGACACGAAACCTAATAAAACTCATTTTTTAATAGCACAAATATTTGAGTTTATTTCCAGATAAACGTAAAATCATTTTTCATAAGTTTATCTCTTATCTTTCGTCGCGCTATGGATGTTTGTGTAATGATATCATATACACCCAGGCGTGTAATTCTACTGCGTGATTCCTATTTGGCAAAATAGCATTATCGTGCTTCATTAAATGTTATTATCAGTAAAAATGACTATGCAATTTAATATACCTTACTGCCAAAATGAGTGGCACCTAGAATGTGTAACTTACATAAAATAAAGTGCAGGTCAGAAATATTGTAGTGTTCAAGTATACTTGTTCATGATAACCGAGATGATATATATACATACATACATACATATATATATATATATATATATATATATATATATATATATATATATATATATATATATATATATATATATATGTATGTATATATATACATATATATAGATTTTATATATATACACAAATATACTGTATATATAGAAATATATATATATATATATATATATATATATATATATATATATATATATATATATATATATATGTGTGTGTGTGTGTGTGTGTGTGTGTGTGTGTGTGTGTGTGTGTGTATGTGTGTGTGCCGAAGTATCAACACGGACCTTCCCTTCAACCTGTTTCAGGTACTAGGAGAGAAAAATCATTTTGGTCTTGGAGAGATCGAAAGAATTTTCGAGCGAGGACCTAAAATTCAAACGTAATTTTTTCCCTTTCCTGTTTGTAGCTTCATCAGTCTGGAACGTTCTTTTTTCC
>JANJGK010000019.1:45248329-45258329 GCA_039081455.1 Macrobrachium rosenbergii
AACCTCTCAGTTGCACTATGAGTCAACTGTTACGAGGAGGTGGAAAGTAAGATGGAAGAAAGAGAATATGAAAGGAGGTACGGTAAAAGGAACGAATGGGGCCGAAGGGATGCTGCAAAGAATCTTAAGTTTTGCCTACAGCGCACCGCATGAGGTGCACTAATGGCACTACCAAGGCCTTCCCCCTCCCCCTACGGGGATTTAGGCTCATAGCCTTGGGTACAAAGACCACGTATTGAAAGAAAAGAAAAGTAAAACTATACACATGTGGTTGCATAAATATTAATAATACAATACAAAGTGCTTAGTACTCCCTTAAGTTTGTCTTTAACGAAATATATATATATATATATATATATATATATATATATATATATATATATATATATATATATATATATATATTATATATATATATATATATATATATATATATATGTCTGTGTATGTGTGTATACATATACAGGTATGCATATACATTTACATAAATTTCGTTAAAGACAACTGCTTTAGTGGCATCAATGAGTTTCTTGCAAGAATCTTCATAACGTCCTAATTTCTCCCATCATTAAGAACACCAGTTCAAGAGGTTCACCCTAATTCACATAAACACTTCTCTTCAATCCATATGTCTGTCTGTCTGTCTGTCTGTCTCAATCCTCCCTCCTTCCCGAGGAATAAAAAATTACCCTTATTCATCTCGTTTAGAAGAGACCCAGAGCTTTCTTTTATCATCCAGCCATAAGCGCGGCGTGCGCTGTTTCCACCTAGTCTTCCGGGATCAGAATTCCCTGGAGGCCCGCCTGCATCTCCTTAATAAGACTCTTTCCTACCGAGTAAATGGGGTGTGAAAGCGGCATCTTTGTAACCTGAACGGAATATGAGACTGTTGGGGGGTTTTCTAGTCTTTACTTCGACGTCATGCTGTTTGTTTGAAAGTTTTTTGCATTTCAGTCTAGGGAAGTTGAATTATAAAAGTGAATGTTTGTATATTTGTTTGGCTTCTACAGAAATCCAAACCGCTTGACAGATCCAGACAAAATTTTGCAAGTGGCCTCTGTGTCACCCCAGAAAGGTTTTTAACTCAAAAGCAAACCCCTACCCCGTGGCAGACATACAAACACAGACGAAACAAATGAAATTTTCGTTTTTAAGTCACCTTTTCCTTCAGTTTTCTGAGTTTATTCTCATTTTTCACCTGACACCACCTTTTTTTTTCAGCACTGCCAGACGTATGATTAACCTATACAATATATCCAAATCCCCTATACCATCAATTTTTGACCAGAATATACGTGAACTTTGATCATAATTCATGAGAATTATTAATTGTTTATTACCTAAATAAAATCAACGTTGAAAACTTATATCGGTTTAAATGTACTTTACAATCCTCGCCACAATAAAAAGTTACAGACCAAATGCTTATGTTAGACATATCCCTCATTAAAAAATTACTCGCGACAAAATTACCACCTTTTTTTTAAGCCAAATGTATCTAAATCATACCTTGCCAATAAAATACAAATTCTTAAGTACCCTGCGGTATTACCATCATCATATCTAACTACTTAATCCACAATAAAAAAAAAAAACTTCGTAGTCATGGGCACAACTTTGGAATTCAAGAAATAATTCATCGACGAGACGAAACAAATCATTCACCATCCGCACGTGAGTACTAGCAGACTAGGTGCTTCTGTGATAAAATTACCCCCTCATTAAAAAATTACTCGCGACGAAAATACCACATTTTTTTTCAGTGTTCATCTTAAGCCAAACGCATGTTAATTATACCTTGCCAATAAAATACAAATTTCTAAGAACTTGAGGTATTACCATCATCATATCTAAGTACTTAATCCACTAAAAAATCACCATTTATCGAAATTTCTACATGTATATCTATATATGCATGTATGTATGTATGCATGCACATTACATATATATATATATATATATATATATATATATATATATATATATATATATATATATATATATATATATATGTGTGTGTGTGTGTGTGTGTGTGTGTGTGTGTGTGTGTGTGCGTGTGTGTGTGTGTGTGTGTGTATGTTTCATTAACCGCAGTGAACTTTCGTCCCTTGGAACTCGACGTATTTATTCTATCCACGTGATTTTCTATATTTCACAACTGTCAATCATTTTCACATTGAACGTGCAACGTTATGCAACACCTGCTAAAAAAGGTTCCACACTGTCATCTTATCAAAAGAAAAGTTCCACGAACTTCACAATTTCATGTATGGAATTCTTTCTATGCGGTATAATGAACCATATCTTCCATTTCAGGGGCGGGGGTGAATTCCCCCCTGCCAAGTCAGGGCTCTGCGCCCTAATATAGGTTAGGTTAAGGGAAGGTTAGGCTAGGATGTAACCGTGTTGGAATTTGTCTATGAATATGGATTCTTGAATTTACCCCAATTTATTTGCAGTCAAATTCAGCAATCTAAAATGAAAGACATAAGTTAATGTTAAGGCTGGAAGACACCATTAACTGATTTTTGAAAAGCTGTCTAGCATTAACGATCTTTTGGGATTCTCTCCCCAATAATTTTTTTTGGATTTCGTGCAAATTAGAAAATGCAATTCAAAAATCTCGATGTATAGAAAAAATCGAGCAAGTGGAAAAGGACTGCTCTCCGAGTTCCCTATTTCTCTGACAACTTTTTGCATGACTAAGTTTCTACGAATATAAGATTTCAAAATCTGACGGAGAGAGAGTGAGAGAGAGAGAGAGAGAGAGAGAGAGAGAGAGAGAGAGAGAGAGAGAGAGAGAGAGAGAGTTCACTGGGACAATCTCCCAATAATGATATTTTGTTTTATAAGAAATACCAAAAGTGACACCACATTTCTGAAATCGGTATGATAAAGGATAATTTCCCTTTTACTACGATAAATTTCGAAAGTTTTTATTTACGTCTTCATTCTTTATTTGAATCTGTTTTCATTTGTGTTTTCCTCAGAACATCTTAATCATGAATCATTTCATATTCACATGTGGTTTTATTGCTTCCACTTGTGTGCCTGTGTATTACTAAACAATATTTTCATTACTAGAACTCGAATGTTATGCACACCTAATATTTTCTTTTACATTACTGTCCCCCAACTGAGAGCCGATGCAAATAGAAATATAATGTATGTCTAATTAAACCAAAACATCCTTGTGTGAAAAACAAATAATTTTAAATTTTGCTGAAATAGATCAGTTATGCTCTGGGCTTAGAAGCAAGATATGGACTAACGTATATTTGAGCTTTCTTTAACGACGGTGATGATAAACACAGACTGGAGATATTTTTAAATGAAAATATAAATATAGACCGAACCCTTTTCTTTAACTCTTAAATATAATTTTTTTAAGAGGCAGCACCAAAAAAAAATAAGAAAATACTTAACTAGAAAAACAATTAGTAATGTGAAATAGGAAATGAGGTATCAAACACTTGTTAAGAAACAATAGATAAAACTGTTTACGACGAACCAGGCTCATGCTGAAGAGTTTTCAAAGATGATCCCGTCCTACGCTAACCACTCTCAGAAGCTTTGGCATGGTATCACGGAAGATTCTGAAAGGGTATTTCCTCTAAAGAAAGCCCCCGGGAAGGAAGATCTCGGGAGATGCCTGAAGATAGAGAAGATAGAGAAGGTATTATGTAAGGGTGCTCTTGAAATCTGGATGGAGTCAAAATATTTACATTTTCTGAGGGCTGTGTTGGCATATGCGGTGTGTTATGGTTTAGGAGACACAGTCACTATGCTTCATTTCATGTCCGATTTTTACATGGAAAACTCTTTCGTAATTTTAAAGTAATTTACGACGGTTAGCCATTCCTTTCAAATTTATTGAGATCGGTAGTTTTCTGACTTCACATGATGTACCTGTTCTGTTTTCTGACTCTTCACTCAGAGTACTCTGTTAAATTTGCTATACTCTGTATGGCCTACGTTCCTTCTTTCATGTACAGCTCAAATGGAGGCAATATCAAATAGCCAAAAGTCAAAAAACGAATTGCGGCTACTACAAATGTAAAAACACTTCATAATGAAGGCATTTATTTTCATTCCTGTGTAGTGATGAACGATGAATGTGATAGTATGATGAATATGACAGTGCGCTTTGACATTAATCAAAAAGGTCACTAATTATTTTAATTTTGCTAACTCTCCAAATGTCACTGTTTCGAACATATACAGTAACGTCTAGTGCTCTTTTCTTCATGAGTATTGTCAGTATTTCAACAATATATCCTCTTCACTAGAATTGATTTTGTGAAAATTCACCGCCAGGGATCCTGTGAAAACTGCCAACAAATGATTCTATGAAAATTTACACTTAGCTAAGCATCTAATGAAAATACATACTAGAAATCCTGCAATATTCACACACACAGGGATCCTGCAGTATTCACACCCAAAGATCCTGCGAAAATTCACTAGATAGAATTCTGTGAAAATCACTCTTAGGGATCCTGTGTAAACTCTAAATGAAGATTCCTTGGAAAATTCACCAGTAGGAATCCTCTAAAAATACACAAGCAAGGAATCCTGAGAAGATTTTCTTTTTAATTCACCCCAAGGAGGCTGTGAAAACTCAACCTAGGTACCCTGTGAAAACGAATGCATATGGATCCTGTAAAAGTTCGCTTGCTGACATTTTATATAAATTTTCAACCAGGGATTCAGTGAAAATCTTCATCCGGGAATTCTGCAAAATTCACAACCAAGGAAAACTGTGAATATTAACAACTAGGGATTTGTGGAAAATTCACATGGGAGGATCCTGCAAAAACTCACACCCAGGGATCCTGTGAGAAATCAATAGCATGGATTTCTAAAAAATCACTAGCAAGGAATGTGTAAACATGCATACCCATGGATCTTGTCAAAATTCACTGTTGGGGTTCAGTAAATCTGATATACAGAAATATTTTGAAAAATACAAATCACACCTAGGGATTTTGTGAAAACTTCAACGCATGGATCCATTGACAATACAAAGGCAGTGGCCCTACAAAAATACACTGACTGGGATTGTATGATAATCACACCTAGTCTCGCTGGGATAATTCACTGGCAGAGACCCCCTAAAAACTCTTCAGGGTGAAAATCCACACCCTGGGATTACATGGAAATTCACATTCAGGAACCCTGGGATACTGCAAAAGCATGTAACTTTTTTCAAGTCCCCACCCAAGGATTTTTCGAAGTTTAGCCAGCACGGATTCTATAAAAACTAACGACTCTGGGAAATATCTCGAGCATGAATTCTGTGAAAATTTGCGCCCAAGGACCCTTTGATAAATCACCCACAAGGAAGCGTTGAAAATCCGCATGCAGGAATTGTGTGAAAACTTATTTATATGAGTTCTGTGAGATTTTCCAGAAGCATTGTAAAAAAACAAATTTCAAAACATTTTAAATATTTTTATTGACGAAAGTACTTTAGATGATGACTCAATCAGCAGAAGAGATATCCTTTAACAGTTTCCAGCATATTACACAATACTAACTTTTTTACAGTTTTCCATATAATAATGGAAAACCTGGTAGAAGCAAACATTTCTGACATAGAGGAGTTTACTGTCCCGTAAAGAAACTGAATACAGTGATGCCTTCAAGCACAATGTAATGATGCCTTCAAGAAATCATAAAAGACGTCTTGTAAGGGAACAGCAATAAGGGTTCAGTCCAAATTAAAAGACTTTCTTATTGTAAAACCTTTTCCTGTAGACCAATATAGTATTAAAGAATTGTTCTCCGAGCATATTCTCTTGAAAGGTCATAGCTTTTCTATTCTAGCAGAAGTTCTCAAGACTTAATCTTTGGTTGATTCTTCACCTTAGAGAAAGAAAAAACGTACTTTGTCCGGCATATGTCAAGGACTTTAGCTTGCAGTTAGAGACAGAATATATATATATATATATATATATATATATATATATATATATATATATATATATATATTTATATATATATACATATATATGTGTATATATATATATATATATATATATATATATATATATATATATATATATATATATATATATATATATATATATATATATATATATATATATATGGGAGTTTGTGCGTAGCATGTGTGTATAATATTGATCTCTAAATCAACCAACAATAAAGGCATTACTCAGAATATGAAATAAAAAACAAATCACTATTATCTATTCATACACGTCTTATGACAGTAATCGGTTTCACTTTTGAACTACTCTGCTACCTTGAAGTTAAATATTATAATAGAAATCTCTACTGGAAGTGGCGCAATCCTAAAACAAAATACTGTATAACTCAACTATGCTTTATTAAATGATAAACCTTTGGAAAAGATTTTAGAAAGCATTGTCCGCGACCATGATTTGCTCACCACATAACCCAAAATACTTTACGAGTACGTGTGACATTAACCTAAGCAAGTTCCTAGTGTAATATAGCACCTAATACTTAGATTATTACTTTGCCTTGCAGGAAAATCGAAAAATTTATGTATGAACTGTATCAAAAAATCTTATTTCATTTATCCAAGACATTGTATTATAATATCAAAAGTAAAAGTTTACATTTGTAAAAACAAATAAATCTTATGAACAGACAAAATAGTAAACACATTAGATATCAGAGCTTAAAGCGGAACCATTCTTGCTAAGGTGGACAAGAAACTTTAAAAATCATTTTTGTATGCTCTAAAATCTACCTGGCGCAGTAAAAGAAGCAACCTTTTTCGAGGAAATGTTCTCTAATACGAAAGTAATTCTCACTAACGATTCAAATTCGCCGTCTCTGTTACCTTCCTCGGCCCCTCAACATTTAGTAATTTTAGAAAGTGCTCACACGCTGAAAACTATAGAAATAAAATATTGTCATAAAAAAAAACCGACGCGGCAGGTAAAGGTTTTACAAAAAGCTGCAAAAGTTTTCGGGGGATGATTTTAACACATTTGGAAGGCAGAGAGCATTTCAGAAGCTCTACTACAAAGTTTAGCATTTTTCTTATGCATCGATTTTTGGATCGTAAAGAAACCCGAGGGAATGGTACTTGTAACTTCTATTCAGCTAAAATGTATTATTTTCGACGTGTTAGCAGACTGAACTTATTTATAAAGAATGGAAGATTATATTATACTGAATAAGCCTCTCTCTCTCTCTCTCTCTCTCTCTCTCTCTCTCTCTCTCTCTCCCTCTCTCTCTCTCTCTCTCTCTCTCTCTGCCACCATTCAGCAGTTTTCTTAATATAGTTTCGGCAGAGATTCATGTGATTCAGGTCACTTTTCCATGACGTAATGTATTTCAAAGTATTTATGGTATTTGATCTTTATTTTAATAAGGAAAATCATAGTCTGTTATAACGGTATTAATTGCCAAATACACCGATTAGTCTGACAGTAGAATGAATCTCAATGGGCATCGCTGAATAAATTTTCTCAATCTTAGCCACAAAATATCTCACAGATGAGCAATGTCAAATCCAAAACAGTTATTAAATGACATTTCATTCAAGATGGTTATATATACACAACGTTTCTTTTAGATATACATCCTTTGATTTAGATCGTCTAAGTTGGTTGCTCCAAAACCAGTTATCTACATTAGGCCTCCTATTCATCTCAATACTTTACCGTCAATTGCGAGAATTCATAGTTATACCGATTAAAACAAGACCTTTCCATCAGTTACAAATTCTCCATTTGTGATCGTCACGTTGGAAGGTAGGAGTCCAGAGGTCAGCACCAGTCCTCATGTCTAGAAAAACACAAACCATCAGTTACTTGTACCCATGGAACTGTACACTCGATCTTTTCACTATTTACAAAACCTATTTTTTAGGCTGTCCGTTGGTAGGTCAGCGTTCATTGGTGAACACCAGGCCTCTTATTCATTTCAGAATGTTATCATCACTCACAACCCACATTTGTGTACACGGGATCGCGCTAGCATAATCTTGCGCCAATTGCTAATCTACATTTTAGATCTTTCTTCTGTTTATCAGTATAATGTCAAGAAGAGCCAGCGAGAAACTTATATATATCTGTTATATAAATTCCTTAGTGAGGTTTCAGTAACGTATCCTAACTGTTGCCATTTCTGTTTAGTCATCTACCTTCCGTTTCCTAAGTAACTCTGATTTATGGAAACAGCTTTAACATACATTTTGGTAGTTTAATCGGTTTTTTCCTTTCGTTTGCTTACTGATTATATTTTTCAGTACCAGTTAGGTTCTACGTTTTCCACAGCATTCTATAATATTAAATTGTCATCCTTTCTTTTTCACTAATGTGCATTAAGACTTGATCCAGTCTCTCATTTATATATATATATATATATATATATATATATATATATATATATATATATATATATATATATATATATATATATATATATATATATATACATATATATATATATATATATATATATATATATATATATATATATAATTAAATTCCTTATCTTATAATGACAATGATTATATACAGCTGAGAAAATATTATAAAATTACATTGTGTTCTTAGCTCATAATTAGTACTTTTATACACACTTTTATACGGTAATTAGCCAGTTTTTCCTAATTGCACCTCATTCAAACTTGCGTCTCATCGTCATTCTGTAGCCTTCTTTACCGTCCTTCACCTTCTCTTCCCTAATTTTCTCTTTTATTATTACAAGTTTCTACATCTTCTCAGTTTTACTCAAGTATTAAAAATATAGTCAGTAAGAAAACGAAAGGAAAAAACAATTAAACTACCAAAATATATGTTAAAGCTGTTTGTGTAAATCAGTGTTACTTAGGAAACGGAGGGTAGATGACTAAACGAAAATGTCAAAAGTTAGGATACGTTACTGAAACCTCATTAAGAAATCTATATATGTGAGTGACTTGCCTGGTATACTAAGTTGTAACCTCAACCTTACTAGCCCGCTTGCGTTCGAATCCTACTAACGAAGGGGAAGCCTATTCCTTCATTTCGCTTTTGGATTTAAAACTTTAAATGAAGAGCATAGTCAATAGTGTGAGGAAACTGAGACGTCTATACATTATTTTGGCTTTCAAGGCATATTTATTCTTTTGAAGTTACTTTCATCATTATAAAAAAATGTTAGAGTTTTTTTTTTTTTTTTTTTATCAAACCTTGTCGCCTTTTCGTTTCAGCGTAAGAGAGAAAATCGAAAATACGGGATTTTTCGCTAACATTTTTCGAAGAGTGGCGTTAGTGGGAAGAGCGTAGTTCAAGAAAGCGACGAAAATAAGGTGGTGATTTGCGTCAACACGAGGACCGAACAAAATGTTTAGCTTCTCAAAATATTTTGTCACAGACCGAAGGGAAAATATGGCGAGAGAAAATAAAAAAAAGTTAATAACAATACATATACATGAACACATATATATATTATATAATATATATATATTTATATATACATTTACATTTATATACATATATATATATATATATATATATATATATATATATATATATATATATATATATATATATATATATATATATATATATATATACATACACACACACACACACACACATATATATATATATATATATATATATATATATATATATATATATATATATATATATATATATATATATATATATATATATTTATATATGTCGCGGATTATACAGCTCGCTATGTTTTCGGGCAGTAAGATTTTCAGTACTCTGACCGATTCAGCGTTTAGTCCCCCAAAGCCCAAACGTTTAAATAATAGGACTAAAATATTTTCTAAGCTTTACCAGTGGATAAAACTAATTAAAACCCAATCCCGGCTCCCACAAAAAAAAAAAAAAAAATGCTACGAGGGCTTGATTTACGTAACCTAAACTCGCGTTGGCAAGAAGATTTCTAAAGAAATCTCTTAAAGTCTGTAATTAGGAAAACAATTGTGAAGGGAACTAAGTTTTTCTTGACTACGTAATTAGATGATTATTCT
>JANJGK010000019.1:45260829-45265829 GCA_039081455.1 Macrobrachium rosenbergii
ATACATATATATCTATATACTAGTTGATCAACCCGGCACTGCCTGAAAAAACTCTGAATGACAACTGATAAACTCTCTCTCTCTCTTTCCTGTTAAGATAGTTGCTTCAGTTAGAGTTACATTGCCCAACATTTTTGACATTATATATTTCACCCCTTCTCACCTCCCCCATTTCTATCGGGGCTGAACTTGGACTTAAAGGGCATCGGGAGCACCACTATTCAGCTCAGCGGTCTTGATAACTATTGATTAGACACTAATATCTATCATTTTGACATTTTATTTTTCACCCCTTCACACCCCTCTTTTCTATCGGGACTGAACTTACACTTAAAGGGTATCGGCAGTGTCACTATTCATCTCAGCGACCTCAAAAACTATGGATTAGACTCTAATATCTGTCATTTTTGACATTTTATTTTTCACACCTTCTCAACCCCACCCCTCCCCCCTCCGCCACAAAGAGGTTTGGAAATCCTATGGCACGTCGAATGGCACTGTCGGGCATTTGAGTTCCTCAGGTACTGAATCATTTATCAATTATAATTTCACTTCGGTGATATTCCCGAAGTAGGGCGAATTGGATATTAAACGGCATTTGTAGCTTAATGTTTGTGTATATAATATATAAAATGTCACGGTGATGCGATAAATAGTTATTTATATATTTATATACACACACACACCGTATATATGTATACATATACACATACACACACTCGTATATATATATATATGTGTATATATATATATATATATATATATATATATATATATATATATATATATATATATATATATACATATATATATATATATATATATATATATAATCACTTAATTTACATTATCCATGAATAATTCAAATAAGTTTGCTAACTGTGTTTCATACTTAAACATTGTTCACAACATTAAACAATGTGATCCTCAAACATATACAGAATGATATTAACTAAATCATAGTTGATTAACCAAATTCATTACATGTGAATGGTTATATACTTGGTACAGAATTGTAATTTATCAAAATTATCCACACTCTACGTCTTGATATCTGATATTCAGTAACATGCTACGCAATACCTTATTGCATTAATATTTCCCATTTAAATGTCAGTTAATTTTACAAAACGAATGAAGAAGGGAATGCATGAAACGGGGGTTCAAGGAATATAATCACTCTAAATAAAAATAAATAATTATTACAAATGTAGTTTATTTCTTTTTATTTTACTCGTTTAACTTAAATTATTTCCACTTTCAAGGAGTGAACAATAACATGGTAAAAGACTGATTGTTAGCAGATTGCTCTTTCTTCTAAAAAAAAATGTGATATAAATATGTTTAACAGAACTAAGGAATTATAATGCAACTGCTTATACATGATGTGAAATTAAAGTAGAAACGATACAAATCCCTTTTTTCTCCCTTTTCAACAAGAAACATGTTCTTGAACAGTTGCAAAATGATGAAACTCTTAAATTAGTGCAAGAAACATTTAGTATGTAAGGGTAATGTGGTCAAGCCCTGAATTTTAAAATAACAAACACAATTATGCAAGAATACATAAACCTTTAATAGACATTCATCACAATTTCATCACTATGCAAGAACACAAAGACCTTTAATAGACATTCATCACAGTTTCATCATCTGTCAACGATTTACGAGATTAAATGCTATTGCAATTCACAAGATGAACACCTCAGTCGTTATTCAAGAACTTGTCAACACTGCAAGGCCAACGAATTGCAAGAAATCCAATGCAGAAATGAATGCAAGATTTGCTGGCAGACTCTTCAACAATCCGGCACCAGCGCTCGGCCCATCGTGTACCTAACCAGCTACCAGCCCTTACCCTCGCCAGAGAGAGAGAGAGAGAGAGAGAGAGAGAGAGAGAGAGAGAGAGAGAGAGAGAGAGAGAGAGAGGGGAAATTTTTTGAAGAAAGCGAATCCCAGCAGTGAAGTTGTTATGCAATTGGAGAGGAATTGAACGAATACTCCGAAGGGGAAGAGGACTTGGGAGGAAACTTTCTTCGAGGCATCAGTGAAGAAGTCCCATGAGAAGTGTTTGTTCAGGAATGTTGTGATAGCTCTGCGCTTTCTGGTTCTGCCACCTTCTTCGCCTTCTGGAAGCCTGTCGCTCTTGTGAATTTTTACTTATTTTCTTTATTTTATTTTCAATAAAATGACAGAACGAAATGCACCGTTTTATTTTTGATTAACCATATTCATTGAACAAAAATTCCACTTCTTTAGATTTGATATTTAATAAAATGTTCCGCATAGACCGCAGCCCCTTCTATTACAATAATATTTCTCACTTGAATTTCACCTAATTTTACGAGAAAAAAAATGAAAAGAGAAATAGATAAAATACCACTTCAAGGAAAACAATCATCCAAAGTAAAAAATTTATTACTGCCAAAACTGAATGTTAATATATATTTTTCTTGTATAATATTTAAATTTCCACTTTCAAAGATTGAGCAATAACAAGATAAAGATTAGTTGTTACCAGACTGCTTTTTCCTCAAAATAGAAGTCTTATTTGAAATGAAGCAATTCTTCAATGAACGGTGAGAAATGTTGAATGTGACATACATATTGTTTAAAAGAACAATGGAATTTAAAAAAAAAACAATTACTTTTACTTAATGTGAAATTACAGGGGAAAAGATAAACATCCATTTTTTGTCACTTTTCGGCAAGAAACATTGTTCTTCAACAGATGCAAAATAACAAAACTTATATATTAGTCAAGGAAACATTTTGACGATTGACGAGATTTTCTGCTATTGTAATTCGCAAGATAAACATCTCAGTCAGTATTCAACAATTTGTCAACACTGCAAAGCCAAAGGATTGCAAGAAATTCAATGGAGAGATGAATGCAGGATTTGCTGACAGGTTTGTCAACAGTGAATGCATGATTTGCCGACACATTCTTCAACAATGATTGCAAGATTTGCTGACAGATTCTCCAACATTGCATGCAAGATTTGCTGACAGATTCTTCAACAATGAATGAAAGATTTGCTGACAGATTCTTCAACAATGAAAGCAAGACTTGCTGACAGATTCTTCAACAATTAATGCAAGATTTGCTTTTGCTGACAGATTCTTCAACAATGAATGCAAGGTTTGCTGACAGATTCTTCATCAATGAATGCAAGATTTGCTGACAGAGATTCTTCAACAATGAATGCAAGATTTGCTGACGGATTCTTCAACGATGAATGCAAGATTTGCTAACAGATTCTTCAGCAATCTGGCACTAGCGCTCGGCACACGGTTTCAAAGGCGTGAAATCATATTTTGTGAGAAATTTACTCCGTAATATTCCTACCCAGAGCAATACCTCACACATATTCAGGGGAAGCAATTTGAGGATCCCAAGCCGTGTACCTGACCAGCTCAGCTACCAGCCCTTACCCTCACCAGAGAGAGAGAGAGAGAGAGAGAGAGAGAGAGAGAGAGAGAGAGAGAGAGAGAGGAAATTTTTTGAAGAAAGCGAATCCAAGCAGCGAAGTTGTTATGCGATTGGAGAGGCACTGAACGAATACTCCGAAGGGGAGGAGAACTTGGGAGGAAACTTTCTTCGAGGCATCACTGAAGAAGTCTCACGAGAGGTGTTTGCTCAGGAATATTGTGATAGCTCTGCGCTTTCTGGTTCTGACACCTTCTTCGCCTTCTGGAGGTCTGTGGCTTGTGTGAATTATCATTTATTTATTTCATTTTATTTTCAATACAGAGGCAAAACGAAATGCACCGTTTCATTCTTGATTACTTATCTTCATTGAATGCGAATGATGATATATTTGCTACATAACTGTAAAAGAATAATTACCTTGTTTCAGCTATATCAGAATTATCTACATTTCACTTCTTTAGATTTGATATTTAATAATATGTCATGTTGCACTTTTCTATGACACTATTTATCATCTAAATGTCAGGTAATTTTGCAAAACGATTTAAAAAGCAAATGGATAGAATGAAATAACAAGGAAAGCAATCATTTAGAGCAAAAATATTAATTATTGCAAAGGATGTGTATTGATATTCATTTTTCTCGCTCAAGTGTAATTATTTTCACTTTCACGTGTAAACAATAGCAGGATAAAAGGCTAATGGTTAGCAAATTGCTATCTCCTCTATAAATATTATCTGAAATAAAGCAATTATTCAATGAAACTGTGAGAATACTGAATGTGACATCATTGTTCTTTAACAGAACTGGGGAATTTAAGGCAAATTTCAGAGAAACAACACAAATCCAACTTTGCTGTTACTTTTTTCACATAAACCTTTGTTCATGAACACTTGTAAAATAATATAAATCATATATTAGTCAAAAATACATCTCCCGTGTAAAGCAATACCGGCCAAGCACAGAACTGTAAAATAACAAACACAATTCTGCAAGAACACACATTCCTTTAACAGACATTCATTACAATGTAAATCACATGTCACCGATTTACGAGACTGTCTGCTATTGTAATTCGCAAGATAAACATCTCAGTCAGTATTCAAGAACTTGTCAACACTGCAGAGCCAACGGATTGCAAGAAATCCAATGCAGAAATGAATGCAGGATTTGCTGACAGACTCTTCAACAATCTGGCACCAGTGCTCGGCACACGGTTTCAACGGCATGAAATTATATTTTGTGAGGAATTTACTCCGTCATATTTCTACCTTGAGCAATACCTCAGTCATATTCAGGGGAAGCAATTCGATGATCCCAAGCCGTGTACCTGACCAGGCACCAGCCCCTTCCCTCAAGAGAGAGAGAGAGAGAGAGAGAGAGAGAGAGAGAGAGAGAGAGAGAGAGAGAGAGGAGAGAGAGAGAGAGAGAGAGAGAGAAATTTTGTTTAAAGAAAGAGATCCAAGCAGCGACGTTGAATTGAATTGAATATAGAATTTTGGCCAAAGGCCAAACACTGGCACCCAGGAGGTCATTCAGGGCAGGATAGTGCTACTTACTTTGTCTA
>JANJGK010000019.1:45270829-45285948 GCA_039081455.1 Macrobrachium rosenbergii
AAATGGACAGTGTGGTTATTACTATTACAAATACAAATACAAACACACACACATAAACATACATACACACTGACAATATATATATATATATATATATATATATATATATATATATATATACAGTGTAATACGAAATCTACCACTTTGTCAGTATAACCTAGATCCTAGACACAGAAATCATCCAAGACGTGCATCATGAAATGTTAAACATACATGTGCTTTTATTTTAAGCCACACATACCCCTATGCATCCTTCCCCCCCAAAATCCATCCTTCCTGGATCTCCTGTATTGATCGTGCAGTCATTTCACTTTTCCTCATTCATTTCCCCAAGACTTTCCCCTCCCGAATATTTTCGCCGATGTTTTCTCGTCTGTGGTAGTCATTTCATCGTGCTAAAAGCTTTCAGTAAGGAATGGCCGTATTCTTAATTTATTTTTATTTCTATTTTTGCTCCTCCTGTCTGTGGTGTGGTGAGTTTTGCGGAATTAAGGAAACTTTTTTTTTTTTATTTTAATAATGGAACTGATATTAAAAATGCTATTTTGTTCTTTCTCTCTTTCGTATTGGTTGCTATTTTCCATCTCAGTAGTTCCTTCCGTGTATTTTGGGCCTATGATTTTGGAGAAATAAAATAGTTACCCAAAATATTAAACGTATATCGAAAAAGTTACGAAAAGTTACTAGAATCCTTTTGTCAACAGATTTGTAGTAATTCAGAAGAATAGGAAATCAGTTGCTAATTCAACAAATTGCAGTGATTCTGTCTTGCTTTTTTATTGAACCTGTTTGCATCCAAATAACCCTGGTTCTATCAAATACAGGAGACAGAAACCCACTTTCTCGTGTAGTTTTTTAAAGTTATTTTTATACATAAATGCAAGTTCCTTTGTTATACACATTTATAAGAAAGATCATTTTGTTTCCTTCACCTAATCTGTTATCATCATTAATTAATATATCTTTAGCTGATCCTCTTCTTGAAAAAGCAGTAGGCACCAATAAATGCACAAACTGATAACTGGAATTTAAATATTTCTAGTCTGTCGATTCTGAAGAATAATACCTGGTAAGGAATTCCTAAGAATTATGATTTTCTTAATCAAGTTTGTACTAATGGAAAATTATTATCATAACACAAATCATTTCTAAAATATACCTTTATTACTCAAATTGTATTTCATCATAATATCTTAATATTCAAACACCCTGGAGAGGATTAAGTTTTACGAACTGATAATTTCTATTCGGAGCAGATTGAAAAATGGAATGTGGCCTGGGATTTTTACACTGGTAAATAATTCATTCCGAGTTTTGTTCCTCAGTCCAATATGGTGATCTGCATACATCTGCATAAATATAGGAACTCGTATTGGAATCTGCGTATATTCTCTTCTGACGGAATAATTCGACAATCTATTTTCGGAATTTCCATTATATAGTACGAATAGAAAATTGAATGCTTTATAGAGTAAATTTCTTAAGGTATTTACTTTTTAAAGTGAAACATTCATTTACAGCATTGGTGTCATTAGTCGTTGTTATGGCAAGTAACATGAATCAATAATTATATCAATCAATTCCTCCTCAGTAATTTGATCCTTTTCATGTTTAGAATTCTCCTGTATAGACCTATGAATTATCCTCAGGTTCTCCATGACCGTCCTGCAGTTAGAGATTTATTCTATGTTCATATGATATTATTTACGATTTTTTTTATGTCCGTATTCATTATAGGTCGTTTATCACTTAACAATATTTCACTGTAAAGTAGCACGGTCATTATGTCCATAAACCAAGCCTGAGTCATCATTATTTACCAGTCCTCAATGTAAACTACTCAAAGATACCATGTAGGGGGAACCTACTTGGTCAATCTTTTAAACTATTAACTGACAGAAAATGGAATTCTGTCATCCTCGGATTTTCCTCACTCGGATTTTCCTCACCCATCTACCCGCCACCTTTTAAAACTCATGTACGTAATCATGTAAAACAAAATAAATGAATTAGTATATTTTCTTCCGTTGATGAGATATGACGTCCAGAGAATCTCCATCAAACGCAAAAAAAAAAAAAAAGTATGTAAAGTATTGTTATTTTTTAAAAGAACATCTTTACGATTCGCCATATTTTCTGATTTCATTTCGGTTAAAAATCTTTGATCAGTGCATACTTTTTACGAAGCTAGAAAATATGACCGCTTATAGCTCAAAGCAACTGTCTTCGCTTTTCTAAGGTCTTCTGTACTTCGGGTATACGAAAATCCTCCATTGTGCGATGACTGTACTGTGCCCTTGACTGTGGGGCATTTGCTGGTCGAATGCCGCAGCCTTGGGAATTTGATTTAGGTTCCTGGCCTGGGGGCGTGACAGAGAAGGTCATTTTATTCTAGAGAGTATTGTAAAATATGGCAGCTATATACCTCTATGTGGGAGGCAGGCCTCCTCAACAAAATTCAAATTATACATATAAAGTATACGTAAGTATTGAGAATATATTCGAACAAATGTGATTATATTCATACATACCTTTAGATATTTTCATATGAAATTCTTTTTAAACTTATTTATCTGTTTTTAGTCTCCTATCTAAATTGTTACGGCGTCAATAACCTAAATGTTGTGACGCTAGTTTTAATAGACACAATCAATCAATCAATCCTAAAGTTCGATCATTATTTTAGTTGTTCTTATTGTACTTGTAAGCCTCTGAATTTTACGAGATATGTCGTGTGAATGATTTAATTATAATGAACATTCAGTCATCAAAAAGGCATTATTTCAATCACCATTTTAAATGAGTGATTTATTCAGTTTATGATATTCTTGATACATAGTTAAACTAAATATCTGACTCTCTGAATGTCAGCAGTTGATGTACGATCACATATAAACAGAGCTCTCTCTCTCTCTCTCTCTCTCTCTCTCTCTCTCTCTCTCTCTCTCTCTCTCTCTCTCTCTCTCTCTCTCATATATATATATATATATATATATATATATATATATATATATATATATATATATATATATATATATATATATATATATATATATGTGTGTGTGTGTGTGTGTGTGTGTGTGTGTGTGTTGGTGTGTATATACATACATACATCCATACATACATATATATATATATATATGCATAAAAGAAGATATATACAAAACTAAACCAAAAATATTCTATTTCATTGACAAATATCTTCAAATATTTCATTAACGTTTAAAATTTTGAAACAGAAATGTGTCACCACCTATCGGCAATTTGCTGCAAGCAGCGCACGAACAAAGAGCCCGAAAAAAATCAAATGCAAAAAAGGTTAAACGTTACTGCTGTTACACTCCCCCCCCCCCGCCCCCCGCCATGAAATTGGCTTATCAAAGAGAGAATGGATTGATTAGATTTCTAGCCTCCAGTCTGGTAATGAAGGCCACCCCTTTTCATCATGAAGGCTAGTAACAGACAGAGCATTTTTGCCCACATTCTGCTGCGAATTATTTTATCTTATGACCTTGGACTGGTGTAGTGATGTCTGCACGTGGAAAATAATTCTCACTTGTAGTTATTTTCAGGTATCGATGTATACGTTAGTAATTCATCGTCATAAACTGTTGGCTAATATCACCTGTTTTTGAAGTCGCTTACTGATTGCTTATATCAAATTACATGCGCTTCTACCAATTCATCTTGATCAAATTACTCTGCTGTTATTCGACAAGACACCGAAAAAAAGGAGAAGCTTCCGAAATACATTTACGAAAATACCACAGCACGCGTCTTCTCGCGCCTTCCTCAAGGAGAAAATGGATAAGAGAGACATTTTCGAGATAGGAAGCGTACCTCAGCATTACACAGTGACTGTTACGCGTTCCTCCCTCGCCAAACACAGGTCTTTCTCCTCTCGCAAGACCTTTGTAAATTGTCTTTTCGAGCCTCGAAGCCGTGAAACCTTAATGGAAAGTCAGCCATCAGGCAGACTTCCAGAATCCCAAGTGGTACGTTGCGTGTGAGAAGCTCCTAAATTCGGAAGCTGTTTTGGCCTATCTTCGACGGATGTGTCTGTTAAAATTTGGACTTTTCGTTTTGAATTTAAAATTTAGAAAAGAGTAAAATTTCTCATGAACTTATTTACAAACTGCGTATTTACTAGTAACATAATTTTGATGTATTTCATTTGATGAATAAGGGGAATTTACAGATAAAAGTCTCCGTTGACTTTTGTTTCACAAGGATAATCATTTGTTGTTTTTTTTTTAAGCAGATAGGCAACGGAGATCAGAGTAGATATTTTCTCTGAAATACCATTATTTTTAAACAGAATATTTCCTTGCATTTAATTTTTACATCTTATTTTTATAACTCATTATCATTATCCTTTATAAATGAATTTGGAGCGGTATACACTTTTGAAGATAACTTATTAACAAATCATTATGGTAATATTATGCCTTACATGAAATCAGTAAATCTGAAAGAACGAAAGGTTAAAAAGACAAAAATTCAAAGAAAAAATATTTAACTTATAAGCAAATATAAATCACGACTGACGGAAACAGGACGAAAAAATACGCAACAATTCTTAATGGAATCCTAATTTTCGACACAATTTTTATCGATGAACTTCATAACTGAGGAAGGCTACAGTATTTCATTTCGAAATCAATTGCAATGCGATGCTCACAGTGATACAGTGATATAAAACTGAAACTACAATTGAAATACATTTCCTATTATACTCTATTTACAGAAATGATAATTATTTCAATGTTGCGACTGCAGATATCACGTATTCATGAATGGCTAATAATTAATACTGGTAATAATTAAAACATGATAAATATAACCTTACTCTCTTTGTGTATTAAATATGCATAAATGGAGCATAATTAAGACAGTGATGATATTTTGTCAATCAACAGTTTATCACAAATGTAGAGAATCGATTATAATGTTGATCATTATCATCATGAATATTACATAAAAAATACTCAAGAGTAATATAACTAAAGTTATGCATAGGAAGTGCTTTTGAAAATACTAAAGTAAACGAAAGGTTGAAAAACAAAGAATTAAATCATAGAAGAATGTATAGAGCATGAATGTCAGGCAACCAAGGGAAAAAAAATTATGATAAAATTTTGTACCAGTATTAAAGCATTTACCTGCTTAGATTAATTGAAATGAATTGAGTATAGAATTTAGGCCAAAGGCCAAGCACTGGGACCTATGAGGTCAGTCAGCGGTGAAACGGAAATTGATAGTAAAAAGTCTGAAAGGCGTAACAGGAGGAAAACCTCACAGTTCCACTATGAATCAATTGTTAGGAGAGGGTAGAAAGTAAGACAGAATACGAAAGGAGGTACAGTAAAAGGAACGAAAGGGGTTGCAGCTAGGGGCCGAAGGCATGCTAAAGAACCTTAAGTAATGCCTACAGTGCACCGTATGAGATGCGCTGGCGACACTACCCCTCTACGGAGCTGCTTAGATTAATAAGACCGGAGAACCGTTTTTTTATGATGATAAATTCCCGTTTTACCATTTTATAAAATCAAAGGAGGAAACAGACAGATAGATAGATAGATAGATAGATAGACAGAAAGACAGACAGACAGAATTCCCCTAATCTATGAGAACACCATCAGCGTTAGTTCAAGGCGGAAATTCGCGTGATAGATCTGACAAGCAATAGCTCTTGGCTAACCTGTTGGTTGTTGCAAGAGAAACACGGCGCATTAGACACTTGCACGGAACATGTTCCCTTTTGCATCTTATGAATGTGCTTAAGGTCGACACCGCCTTCCAACAATTCCTAAAAAAAAAAAAGAATAAAAAAAAAGCCGAAGTTTCTTCGGCGCAATCGAGTTTTCTGTACATCGTATAATCAAGACCACCGAAAATAGAGCTATCTTTCGGTGTTCTCGGTATAATGCTGTATGAACCGCAGCACATGAAACTAACCACGACCCGGTGGTGGCCTGTCCTATATCGTTGCCAGACGCACGATTATGGTTAACTTTAACCTTAAATAAAATAAAAACTACTGAGGCTAGAGGGCTGCAATTTGGTGTGTTTGATGACTGGAGGGTGGATGATCAACATACCAATTTGCAGCTCTCTAGCCTCAGTAGTTTTTAAGATCAGAGGCGGACAGAAAAAGCGCGGACGGACAGACACAGCTGTCACAATAGTTTTCTTTTCAGAAAACTAAAAATGGGCAGAACCTTTTATTTATTATGTTGCCCAGATTTTTTAGCGATGAAATGTTGAGATGAATTTACATTACCACTGTTATCAGAGATCCGTTTTCAGTATTCCAAAGTATCAATAATTTCCCAGTTACGAATGTAAAGTCCTTATCTGTAAAATTATGTAATAAGATTGGTTGTGGTAAAAATGAAGTAATCATCTTGAACTAATAATTAAATGGGTTATTTTTACGCTACCCTTATCAAAAATATATAGTAAACGTATAGTTTCTTTTAATTATTAGAGTATATAAACTTGAACAGTCTTCGTTGTTTAAACAAGTTGTTCTGCTAGAAAGCCTGAATTTTAGCATCGTCAAATGTATGTCTAGGAAGTGTTCAAGAAACGTATGCATGGATTAATTCAAAATTGAAGATTTAACACTTCAGGGTTTTTTTCTGCAAACACTCACATACACACACACACACACACACACACACATATATATATATATATATATATAATATATATATTAAAATATATATATTATATATAAACAGTATGTGCTTTAATATATACTGTACACACACACACACACACACACACATATATATATATATATATATATATTTATATATATATATATATATATATATTATATATATATTATATATTATATATTATATATATATATAAATATATATATATATATATATATATATACACACACAAAGTATACCTACATACATACGAGTTTACAGTCATATGCGCACTTCTCTCTGAAAATGTTTTAACACAGATAGACTTTTGGTCGGCGCTGGTGGACATTTCAGAAATTATCTATGAAAAAGTTTCGAGTTCCAATAAACATAAAACAAAATACGTGAAAATTTTGCCGTTTCCGTCCTCCAAAAATAATAGCGGCTAAAACAAACCCGAAGTTCCTGTGTGGTTCGAAACATTTCTCTGAAATATCACCTATTTTCGTTCGATCAGATATGGAGATTCTGAAGCGCAGAGCAAACGAGTGAAATGCTTTGACTGTTATAAAACTAATATCGCGATTGGAGTCTGGCTGCAATATTCACTTCCTGCGAATGAATACTATTTTATCGTGAAAGTGAACGGTGTCCTATTTTTTTTTTTAATATTATTATTATCGTTATTATCTAAATGGGGAACGCATTACACTGGAATCTGCACTTAACTGTAAACATTTTTTTCTTGAGAATTACACTTACATAGTGCTTCAAGACTTCTTTATAAGAAACTTGCAATGCTGTGAGCAACTTTATGTGTTCCCCAAGGATTTGGCATTAATATGCACACAAATAAGGGCATCAGATTTGCACGGTCTGAAGCCAATATAGTGTTTTTTTATATATATTCCAAAAATATAAAATGGCTGGTGACATATACAAGTATACATGAGTATGTGCATGTGTGTGTGTGTGTGTGTTTGTACACGTGAGCATGTATGATAGAATAATTTTACGCGAGTGTCTAACTTATGTTTTGGCATACTGCTACGACGTACCGCGTAAGGATTATAAATGAATAAATTATGACAAGCGTTAATTATACTTTCATGTTCTGAAAAATTGAAGGGGGGATTTATAGATGTCACCGAAGGCTTATAATGTTATTATCCATAACTTTTTTTTATTTAATTCATTAAGAGGCTTTGTTATAAATATACTCTCCATGAAAAAACAAATAAAAACGTATATACAAAACACAAAAATAAATTGCATTAATCAACGAATGTTCTCTGTGAGAAATTTAGTGAACTTCCGGTGAATAGAACTACCGTATTAACAAGTCATAACCATAATCAGAATACGGCTATGGGTCTCAAAGGACGCCATTCGAGCATAAAACACCTGACTAGATATGTAACCGATGATGAAAGAACCAAGCTGTGTGTGTAAACATGATTTTCTGATATCTAATTTGAGTTTACCCACTGATTATGCTTAATTCAAATACACAACTTATGGCTATTGAAAGTCAAAGAGTCGTTTTCTCTTCCGGCGTATAATGATTAGTAATATCCTTTCATGTCCTACGTACTTCGTTACATATGAACAAGCTTTTCCACGCGAGTTGTTGTCAAAAGCCCAGTAAACATGTTAATCGAGATACCAGGCTCCCTGATAGTATCGATTTCTCTCACTATATATGGCTCTCTCTCTCTCTCTCTCTCTCTCTCTCTCTCCTTGATCTGTAATAATATTAACACGAAAATTTATTAGTGGGTTAAAAAAAACCATATGGTATGTGAAAGGCTCAGATGCCCACACATGCACACATACCCACACATACATATAACTCCTTATCGTGGTCAGGCCGGTAACGCGACCTGTTTCTGATACTCAGGATGACAGTTCGAATCCTGCTATGAGCGTCGGAATTGCTTCATACTCTTGCATTTGGATCTTAGGCTTTGTAGTGCCTAATGTATCCTAAAAACGTGAAGAATTCGAGAGGTTAAAAGGGCATTGTGGCTATTACAATTACACCACCCACGCACACACACACACACACACACACAAAATCACTGCTGTGAATGGAAAGTAAATTTATGACAATACTCTTCACACTTCTTTTTATTATTTTGCCGTAGCGTTTCCAAAACTGTCAAAAGGCAAATCCATTCATTGCGAATGTTTTTGGTAGATTAGTCACCCCTTCCCCTTCCCGAGACATTTCCCGTCTTAATCGGAATAAGCCTTTCCATATCAACGGGTCCGAAAATCTTTTGTTCCGCGCTAGAGCTCTTGAGAATTCTTATTTCTCATTTGAAGGCGCTTCAGCCATCAGTGAGAATAATTCAATAAGGGTTCCTCCATTAGGGTAAGACGCATCTCTTTCACAATAAAGGAGGAAAACTCATTGTCTGAAGGATCTTTATTCTTTTCGCTTATATTTTCTTCAACGTGATGACAATGGACCTCCGCCCTCTTCCCTGAGCAGCCATTATGGGCGATAATTTCTCGGAATTCTTCATTCACAAAGGCGCTGCTTAACTGACGGAGGGCTTACTTGTTTATTACAGTATTCATCTGATATATATTTGCGCTTTTCGTTTACTTGTTACAGAGCGGTTCTGTTTATGAATATCTGTTAATACATAAATAAAAGAATGTGTATTTACATATAATAAATATGTATATATAAATACATAATGCATATATATGTATATATACATACACATATATACATATATATTTATATATATATATATATATATATATATATATATATTTATATATGTAATTATCTGAATAGCATGAACTATACTCCAATCATCATAGATAATCATCAGCATTTAACTGTCCTGAATCAAATAAAAAGACAGTGTAAATATCCTAAATGAATCTGTAAACAAGTCCGTTCTCTCAATCACGTAGGGACTTGTGGAACTCGAGTAATTCATTTATAAGCGTCGACTTAAAGGAGAGATTCGGCGAAGGCTTTAACTGTAAACTGGAAGAAACAGTCAGTCTGGCAGTTCTAATATTTCCCACAAGATTCTAGTCTCACCATATATTGTGGACCAGTCCCGCTTTTACTTCACTTTCACCATTCACTTTCATTTTGCCACTGTTGCCTCTAACTGGTACCTTTTCACAAATACTTGTAGCTCAGTAATTACACTGTGAAGCTTGATCCAGCATTAACCCACTGTTTTATCTCACCTGTGCTATACTTTTATCTTAACTTTTGAATCTGAAAGGAAAAAAAAAAAGTATACCTAAGTTTAACCAGACCACTGAGCTGATTAACAGCTCTCCTAGGGCTGGCCCGAAGTACTAGATGTATTTTACGTGGCTAAGAACCAACTGGTTACCTAGCAACGGGACCTACAGCTTATTGTGGAATCCGAACCACATTATAGCGAGATATGAATTTCTATCCCCAGAAATAAATTCCTCTAATTCTTCACTGGCCGGGGAGACTTCGGTCATTAATATATAGTGAGATTGAAAAGTCGCCTAAAATGCTAGTTATGATTTGGTAACTACTTCATTGAGTTTACAAGTAATGCGCTTTCCGATTCTCTCTAAGTCTACGCTTATAAATGAATTGTTGATACGAAATTTGTAAAACAGAGAAAATACATATCTCTCATAGGCAACTGAACAGAAGATTCGATACACAGATTCACAGAAAAAGATCCCAGGGATATATTCCAAGACCAGAAACATGAAAGAGATTTTTATCATCAAAGGAATCGACCAGGCTATACATAGGCGGAATTCTGAGCGGAAATTCTGAGGGGATATTCCGAGGATATTCCGACGGGTAGATACCGGAGGACTGGCGGACACCGATCTTTTTTATGAATAACAATGGAATTATCAAAGAATTTATCATATCTGTTTCCAAATGATGCCAGGAATGGAATTCCTGGCGCCGAAATTCCGTTGGATTCAAGTCCCGAAATGCTCGTTGGAATCATTATTCCAGAAAGAGGGTCTTGTAGCCATCAAATGAATCCGGGTCAGGAATTCCCAAATGAAATTCTGGAAAGAGTGCTTCCTTTTTTTATGGTTGGAAATCAAAGTCGGAATGATACAGAATTTCACTAATGCGAGAATCTGTCTCTCTCACTCTCTCTCTCTCTCTCTCTCTCTCTCTCTCACTTTCTCTCTCTCTCTCTCTCTCTCTCTGTGAGACTCACATTTCCCCTCACCCCGGTTCCAAAATATTTTTCGCAATGGCTGTTCTGTCAGATAGTTATTTTGATTTAATTTAGTTAGCAAATCCAAACTAAAAAAAAAAAAAAACTCTTATTGACAGTCCATATTAGTTACTTAAACTTTCGCGTTCTCGAAGACATTTTTTACATCAATGAAGAAAAGTTACACAGTAATACAAATAATTATTCGCTTCTTCCGATGTGTGGAAGTCGAATCATATAACAATCCACTTTTAAGAATAAAAAATAATCGATCATGAATGCTTTTTCAGACTTGAATTTAAACGTAACACATAACCCTGACGACAAACGGGTTAATGGGCAAACGACAATTGTTAGAAGACTGAGAGTAGAGTACGAAAATACGCTGAATACAAGTCACTAAAATTAACAAAGAGATTGAGGATGTTCACAGCGTATAATGGTCATTATTGTTATTTATATATCTAAATGGAAGGAGCTGTTCAAGAAATCACAGAGAAAAAGTAAAGATTAACTGATGTGGGAAGATGACATTGTGCTGAATGAAGACACCCCAGTTTAATGATGTCACAAGTGAATGGGATTTACAGTAAATGGAAGTAAATAGTTAATCGTGAATGCAACAAGACGTAATGAAATCCCAGAACATGGAAAAATAAATTTCAATATGGTGGGTAGCAGATTAGGGTTTGTTAAATTGCAAAGTTCTTTGCAAGTGAATGCAAGAGATAATGGTAAGAGGACAGAAAAAAGGAAGTCACAAACAAAACATGGCAAGGAAGTTAGGAAAGACTAAGCAAAGCAGTGTGTACGAAACAAAAACTAGTGTGGAAGTATGAATGTGGAGCGTGAATAGAAAAAAAAAAAGATGAAAAAAATGGTGTCAAGTTTTTTGGGATGGTTTGGTTGTGTAGGAAGAATGGAAAACGATTGTTTATTGCAAGATATGAAATATAAGGAAGCATTAAGACGAAGCAGAAGAAGAAGAAGGCCATGAAAAAATAAGCATAGAGTCCAGAAGAGACGTAAGGATTACTAAACAGTGAATAATGTCCCAGATTTTGTCGGATATTTGACACGCTGCTGATGCCATTGCAACACAGAGATAGGAGGAGGCTAATTGTTTGGAAACACACACACATATATATATATATATATATATACACATATACACAAACACAAACATAAATATATATATATGTATATACATAATGTATATAATATATATGTATATATACACACACGCACACACACATATATATAAATAAATATATATATATATATATATATATATATATACATATATGTATGTGTGTGTGTGTGTGAATACATACGCTTGTGTGTTATCATATCTGTTCCTTTTACGTAACATAAAACAGATATTCGAATACTTTTACGCATAACACATAGTCAGCGCATCAATACAAGTTTAATCCCTTACATAACGGAATCTGCACAACAAAATGGTGAGACTCAGCATCCATTACCGCAATAAAATTCGTAATAAGGAGAGTGGCCCTGCTTAATAGGAATGTCAAATTAAATCTGCCGTGTTCCATTCGCCTAATTGTTCCCCATTCCCATTCCCATTCCCAGGGACTCACTAATGATGTGAGGTCGTTCAGTAATCGAGGGATTCTGGGAGCCGACTGCGGTTTATATGAATTCCCAAACAGGAATAATGTGGTTTCATTCTCTCTATATTTTATACCAGGCATTTTTCTGTGTTTCGGCTGCGCACATACAGATTATTCATTTGTTTACTGATTCGCTATAAACATATACATATACAGTATATACATATAGATTTACCTATATATACATACACATATATATATACCTATACATGCATATACATATATATATATATTATATACATATATACATATATATACATATATATATACATATACATGCATATATATACATATATATTATATATACACATATATAGATATAAAGAGAGAGAGAGAGAGAGAGAGAGAGAGAGAGAGAGAGCCATTAATCCCTTTCACCAGATTTCCTGTCATATTTGGACACTTTCATCACTAAATGCCACGAGCAAATGTCTCTTACCTTCGTCTTGCAGCCACTTCTATTTTCACGTTGATTTTGACTTCTTCTTTTCATTACAGCACCAGTATTTCAACCATGCCTGAGTGGAAGACTAGTAATTTAATTAAGTTAAATTCCCCCATGAAATTATTTGAATTATCCTTCACCTTAGAGGCCATTAAAAATTCCCATTTAACTGAGTTCCGCAATGACATAATATTCTAAAATTATTCTTCATCATATCCAGCTTTTTAATTTTTTGTTAATTAGGCACGTAGGAAGATCCACTACTCTCCCTCTGCAACCCGTCGCTTTTCTCTTTCACTTCAAATTTACCTTGGGAAATGACAAATGCAAAGATATGGAAGTAATTCTCAGAAATAAAAAGAAAGTTAGAAGTCGTATATGTCTTGATCATTACAGTAACTAAATCCAAGCGTTGGTCTTGACAACCCCATACAGAGCTTCTTCACTAAATGAACCATTTTAAGGGCATTTATGGTCCGTGTTTTCATCCCCAAGCGGTTCAGACATCTTGTAAACGTAATTACTGGTATCCAAACCCATTACAGCATGTCCCCTTATCCGCTTTACATATCCAAATATCTTTGTACGTACTTAACCCCGCCTAAAGCTGTTTACAATATTTGCAGAAATTTGAACCTGTTCTGTTTATGCCCAAACCAGAAGGGCTTTATGGGTTGGGCATAGGCATTTTGAAAAGTTCGAATTCCCTTTAAGATTGAAAACAGCTCTAGATAGGTTAATGGGTTGGGCATAGACAGAAAAGGTTCGAATTCCCTCAAAGACTGAAAACAGCTCTAGGCAGGTTAAGTATGTACAAAGATATTTGGATATGTAAAGCGGATAGGGGACATGCTGTAATGGGTACGGACACACACGAACGATTACATACACATGTATTCAACCCACACGAAAGATATTGAGATAGGGATGATGACAAGGTTGATTACTAGGGGCTACAAGGTTTGCACCCGCCCTTATGTGGATGAGGAACTTCAGTATCTATTCGCTTCTTTTGTAAACACTAAGATACCCGACTCTCTGGTGGGAGAAGTAGCATAATAATTCTAGGAAACACTACTATGGGGAAAGGTGCCAAGATCAAGACGGAGTAAAGATTGATACAATCGTTATTCCAATCGACAACATCATTAAGGATCTAAAAAACTAGAAAATACACGACTAATTGGGAATTATAATAACAACATTTAGAATATGGTAACTAGAGATAAAATACTTATAGAATGGGAAGAGAAGAGGGACGGAGTCTACCGAGCACTTTGTGACAATTGTGATAAAGTATATTTTGGCAAGAGCAGCAAATAGTGCAAGGAGACAGTAAGCCAGCATCAACTGAAAAAACAAATAGATTTCAAATATGAAAATAAGAATAAAACACCGAGGGTGATCGTAGAGAACGCCCTCAACAATTACTACGACAAAATGATGGAAGGCGACGTAGGGAATAATTCAGCGGGCAAGATCACTTGTGAAATTATATATGAAAGTTTTAAGACCATACACATGAAAATGGATGGCAAGGGGATGATCCCGAACAACAAAGGATTAAACATACGACCACAGAGATTAAGAAGAATGCAGGAAAGGGCTGGCCATTCCAAGGATTAGGAAATGTAACAAAAGATGTTGCGTTGAGCACATATAAACCCGAATGTGTCCGCTATCTCCTCAGTGCATCGGTACCAGATGAAGAAGTGTCTATCTTCGAAAGATAGTACTTTGAAATTCAAAGAATCTGGATTTTAAACCATCTCGTCTTACTGAAGTCTAACACGAGTAGTATATATATATATATATATACACACACACACACACACACACACACATATATATATATATATATATATATAGTCGGTATTTAATGTTGTTTCCCTTAAAGCACATATAGAGTTTATGACGTGAAATTTAAAGAAATACTGTCGATTATACCCATAATATCTTATTTGTTTACTAACTTAATGAAGAGGCTTCAGTTATGATAAGACTGGAAAAAATTTCATGATATATATAAAAAGAATGATTCAAAATAAGTAACTTTTCGTATGATGTCACGAAATACCGATTTTCTTTCAGTTTCACTTTATTTGCATTTGGACACATCGAAATATTTTTATTTTATTTTACTCCTGATGGATATTCCTGCCCA
>JANJGK010000019.1:45286048-45323548 GCA_039081455.1 Macrobrachium rosenbergii
TCTCTCTCTCTCTCTCTCTCTCTCTCTCTCTGTGGTTTGCTTATGTTCGCTTGAATCTAGATGATCAACGGAGTTCCTATAATGCAGGGTGTCATGCCGTCATAAACGCGTAAGGTATGTATTCAAATCATCCGATACATTAAAAACATCCATTTTACAAATCATCAGTAGAGCAAAAATTATCTTTTGTCTTATGCAACTGCAAAGATAAAATTATTTTAACGAACAGCAATTTACCAGGAAAATTATCAGCAGTACGAACTCTTCCAAGCCTTAGTGAAGAGGACAGAGATTTCCAAGATAGGAAACAAAAGTGGTTCTTTAGTAAGGATGACTTCCAAAAACTCGCTACCAGTGCAGGATTTGAATTCCCCCCCCCCCTCTCTCCCTCCCTCTCTCTCTCTCTCTCTCTCTCTCTCTCTCTCTCTCTCTCTCTCTCTCTCTCTCTCTCTCTCTTAGGAAACGAAGTGGTTCTTTAGTAAGGTTGGCTTCCAAAAACTCGCTACCAGTGCAGGATTAGAATTCTGTGTGTGTGTGTGTGTGTGTGTGCGTGTGTGTGTGTGTGTGTGTGTGTGTGTGTGTGTGTGTGTGTGTGTGTGTGTGTGTGTGGTTTCCTTATGTCCTGTGGAGCTATTACAATGAAGGGTGTCATTCAGCCATATACGCACAATATATCTTAACAGCGGCATATTCAAAACATCATATGATATAATGAAAAGTCCTTATTACTCTCATTATCCTAATCGAAAAGATTATTTTTTGCTATATCCAAGTGTAACGATAATGTTAGGAAAATACACGTTTCATATATCATTTCCTAAAGTATCGTAATTATGACCATTATTATAATTTTCATAAAAAGTATGGTGACGAAAGAAAAAATAACTGGACAGTTTTCTAACATCTTACAAGGTACGGACTGTTAGATGCTTTCTATATGGTTCCTTATTTTACAAAGAAAAGGATTCAGTTTCTTATAAAATTGATTCCTGGTTGATAAAATCTAAAGTTTCAATTAATGGTAGGTGCGTGTTTATAAGTAGGCTAATTGTAAAACAGTTTTTTCACGCCAACAGGTACACAGACTAAGAAAATAAAGTATATAAATATTCCGTTGCCTCTATAATATTTCTTAATTTATAAATCTCCAAATCTGAGATTAATTTCATTTAAAACAACCACGTCATCATTAAAATATTGGAGGAAAGAACATCAACTTTAAAAGACGAAATATGTTCGCATTTACACTAACTACGACACAATGGGACATAATCCTCTAAAAACGGCCACTATTCTGAATATATAAATGCGTTCATTATGAAATATCTCCCCTGCTCCCGACCCGGAAAACCTTCATTTGCAAAGCAGTTTTCCTTTGTCTCGCAGCTCTCTAGTTTTTAATCTAAATGGTAAGTTTCATTTTTCAAAGTACAAAGAGAATGCATTCATATTCGAACAAAGGGCCGAATGAATAATTCTCAGCTGTTAACATTTTAAGATACCTCCTCTGCTTATGGGACTGGTCTTACCGTTTAAAATTTATTCGACTGTATTGAATTTCATTGGAAGCTTCTTCCTTTTCACTGTTCTTGAAAATTATTCTCGCGCCACGAGAAGAGTGACGCACGAAAAATCTATTTATAAAACGAAATGCGTCTCATCTCCCTATGCGGTTAAAGGACGCTCAGCTTTCTTCACGATTATTTGGTTTACGAGTAGATTACTACAAATACCACAGATTTCCTAAAATTAGCTATGAGAGGCCGTGGAAATTAACGATAAGAATTAATATGATAAAGGTTTTGCTTGACTTCTCTTGAATGAATATTTGTCTTTTTATTTCAACGTTACCAGAAACATGAAGTTGCCCAAGCCTGTACCTCTCTGCATGATGTCGTCATTCTCCTGAATGCAACTTTGAGGCTTACCGACGAGGAGAGAGAGAGATTACTAAGGTTGGAAGCAAAGTGATACTTCACCAAAGATGGTTTCCGAAAACTCGTAACCAGTGTGGGATTAGAATACATTCTCTCTCTCTCTCTCTCTCTCTCTCTCTCTCTCTCTCTCTCTCTCTCTCTCTCTCTCTCTCTCTCTGGTTCTGCGGAGCTGTTGCAAGAGGGTGCCATACCGCCATATATGAATAAGGTTTCTTGACGTTGTTTCTTTTCAGATTATATGATACTACAAATGGCTCTCGTTACCGGTAATTCTCGGAAGAGAATTTTGATTGCATGCCTTAATTCACTTGACTGGCTCTCAGGACAAGGGGTTCTGCACAGAGTTACGTTTTAACAAGTAGCTGAATGACGCATAATATCAGGGATCGTTATTCGGATATTTTCATCACTCTAATTATCCTACATTAAAGTAATTTTTGTCACATGCAACTGTAACGATACTATAAGTAAAAGACACCTTTGAAATATTTTTTCCTAAAGCATCATAATTATGATCATCATTATAAATTCTTACGAATCATAAAGGTGACGAAGTTAAAATAGTTGGATGGTTACTGTCTTTGTAATTTGCATAAGCTCTAGCAAGGCATGGACTGTCAGATACTTCCTATTGTGTTGCAATAATTTACATAACTGATTTGAATACAGAATTTAGGCCAAAGGCCAAGTACTGGGACCTAAGAGGTCATTCAGAGCTGAAACGGAAATTGGCAGTAAAAAGGTTTGAAAGGTGTAACAGGAGTAAAGCTTCGCAGTTGCACTATGAATCAATTGTTAGAAGGTGGAAAGTAAGATGGAAGACAGGGAATATGAAAGGTGGTACAGTAAAAAAAAAAAAAAGAAAGCGGTTGCAACTAGGGGTCGAAGGTACGCTGCAAAGAACCATAAGTAATGCCTACAGTGCACCGCACGAGGTGCACTGACAGCACTACTCCCTACGGGGATTTTTTAGATAAAAAAGGATTCAGCTGCTTAATCAGTGACTCCGGGATAATAAAAAAAGCTTACAATTTTTTCAAGCTAGTAACATCACATACCAAGAAAATAGTAAAATATATATATTTCGCTGCCCCTGTAACATTTCTAGTCTAGAATTCTACAAATCTTAGATTAATCTCATTTAAGACAATGACATCTTAATAACAACATTGGAGATAAAACATCAATCTTAAAAAAACTAGACATACTCGCATTCACATTAACAAAATAACAACAGAACATAGCTCTTTAAAAACAGACACTAATCTGAATGTATAAACATACATTTTCACAGAAGTGAGCGTCTCACGACAGGAACCACGAAATATCTCCCCTTGCTCCCTATCCGGTAAACCTGTATTCGCAAAGCAGGTTTCCTTTGTCACGCAGCTCTCTACTCTTTCATCTAAATGCTAAGTTTCATTTCCCAAAGTACAAAGAGAATGCGTTCATGTTCGAACAAAAGGGTGAATGCATATGTCTCACCTGTTAACATTTTAGATGGCCGTCTAGATTTACGAGACGGGTCTTAATTTATACGCCTACGTTTGGTTTATTTTAAAGCTGAGTCTCTCTTGAATGCATATGTCTCACTTGTTAACATTTTAAGATATTTCTTCTACAACTGCGAGACGAGTCTTAATTTATAAGCCTACATTAAATTTTTATTTCATTTTAAAGGTGAGTTTCTTTTGAATGCATAAGTCTCACTTGTTAACATTTTAAGATACCTCTTCTACAATTATGAGACGGGTCTTACCATTTATACGCCTACATTAAAATTTTTTTTTTACTCTTAAAGCCGAGTCTCTTTTGAATGCATATAAGATATCTCTGCTATAATTATGAGACGGGTCTTACCATTTATACGCCTACATTAAATTTTTATTTCATTTTAAAACCGAGTCTCTTTTCCCCGTTATTAAAATTACCTGTATGCCACGAGAAGCGTCACGTGTGAAAATCTATTTACAATCTCGAAATGCATCTCATTTCCGCGTACGATTATTGAGAGAATAATATCGCTCTGGCAGGAATAATTGTACACAAATAGATTACCCCTAATTGCATAGCTCTTTTAAAATTATACGTTTCATAATTTGCTGAGTTATAATAGGAAAGGTAAATTAGAAATAATAACAGATTTACAGCGTCGACCTTACGTTTACGAACTGTCCGGCATAAAAACAAGTAAAACATTGCGCCGAAGAATTCTGTACAGCCGCTACAGCGTATGATCAAGGACACAGAAAATAGATCTATCTTTCGGTGGTCTCGGTATAATGCTGTACGAGCCGCTGCCCATGAAACTTTAACCACAGCCTGGTGGTGGCCTATCCTATATCGTTGCCAGAGGCACGATTATGGCTAACTTTAACCTTGAAGAAAATAAAAACTACCGAGGCTAGAGGGCTGCAATTTGGTATGTTTGATGATTGGAGGGTGGATGATCAACATACCAATTTGCAGCCCCCTAGCCTCAGTAGTTTTTTTAAGATCTGAGGGCGGACGGACAGAGAAAGTGCGGATGGATAGACAAAGCCGGCACAATAGTTTTCTTTTACAGAAAACTAAAACCCACCGTTTTAAATGATTAAACTTATCCAATCTGTTTCTAGTTACGCTCCCCAATTTTGTCGGATGGATATTAGGACAAGAAGTAATATATTCAGGGTTTTATTAGAACACTCTTAAATGAATACCTGTCATTTTAATAACAATTTACCAGGAAAATGGTCAGTAATACGAACTCGCACGCGCTTGCACCTTCCTGCAAGATGCTAAGTCATTCGTTCTGAATGCTCTCTTGAGGCTTAATCAAGAGGAGAAAGATTACCAAGATAAGAAGCTAAGCGATACGCCAGTAAAGACGGCTTTCAAAAACTCTTTACCAGTACGATATCAAAATTCTCTCTCTCTCTCTCTCTCTCTCTCTCTCTCTCTCTCTCTCTCTCTCTCTCTCTCTCTCTCTCTCTCTCTGTGGTTTGTTTACGTTCGCCTGGATCTAAATGATTTACGGGGCTGTTACGATACAGCGAGGAGAATACAGGGTGTCAAACCGTCTTAAATGCAGATTGTTTCTTCAGATTGTTTCTTGAGATTGTTTCTCTTTAAATTATACAACACAATAGCAAGTACTCGTTATTTTCAAGTGTTCGTTTACTTATATGTTTACTCAGTTTCCTCTCCTCAACTCTTTCTCTATTATCAGAAGCAATTCGATTTTTTTCCTGGTTAGGTGATATGTTAGGTCATTACCTAACAGGAGTGGATGAAATGCGTCACGTTAGATTTTGTTGATTATACGTCTATTTCAATGTGTGTGTGTGTGTATGTGTGTGTGTGAGCAGTTTTTCTGGCTGTGTATGTATGTGTGTGTGTGTATATATATATTTATATATATATATATATATATATATATATATATATATATATATATATATATATATATATATATATATATATACATACATACATACATATATATATATATATATATGTGTGTAAATATTTATGTATGAGCTACAATTCATTCAAATGGTGGGGCCACGTCCCTTCTGGAGGGTAGCCAATTAAGAAAGATTAATGGTATATTATGGTAATTTAAAACTCTTTTTAAGAAAGATCGAAGGTATATTTTGGTCAGTTAAAACTATGTTTCTAGGACTGTTGCGCTAACAATTACACGGCTGAAGGGAAATTTTACCGTATATGACTGAGATGAAATTTTATTGAAACCATGGTCCCTGGGGCCGAGATATGGCAACAATAAGTGTCCCAAATTTCAGTAGTAATAATAATAATAATAATAATAATGATAATAATAATAATAATAATAATAATAATAATAATAATAATAATAATAATAATATCAGCTCAGGGCCATATACATGGAATATACAAATACAATACACACAATCTAGATACATAAGGTGACATGATAAAAATAATTATCGGCATATCCACACAGCTGCATAAGATCGCGCAGGAAAATTCTTTAGAGTCGTTCTCTCAGAAGTAACATGGTTACAGTGTACCAAATTAATATGTAATCATACTAATATAGTGTTGAATCATTTCGTTTTCTCTTGAAAAAGACCCAGAGGCCACGGCAAGACCACCGAAGGGGCACAAGGATTTACACGAGGCCCAACTCGAAACTAACAAAATTACGAATTATGATCGTGGACAATAAAAAAAAAATATATAACAGAGAACTTTAACAATTCTAAATCAAGGAAGAATCACAAACGGCAATGACTTGCATACGAATGTATTTAATTTCCCACGCGAAAATGGAACAAAGTCAAGGATAGAGAGAATGCGATAAATGCAATAATAGGCAACATGGGCGGACAAGGAAAACTCTCGAGTATTAATAATAAAGCAATGACAGGATTCCAAAACGAGACAGTCCTGAACAAACGAACATACGAATATACAACGAATATATATAAAAGAAATTATTAACATATGGTAATCAATATAAAAAATAACAATAATAAGCACGCAACCAAAATCAAATAGATCAAGCCTTGTACCTGTTCTCTCGCTAAATGACTGTTGCGTATTGTAATGAGCAAAGAATAAAATATTCTGAAAGAGTAGAAACTGGCTGAAAGTGAAAATGACTGACTCTTCTCCCGCCTCTCAGGTTTTCATATATTTACCTTGTATACTTATTAGTACAAGAAAGCCTGATGATTTGCTTGCTCATCTACAAACTGGAAAATAGCGTCGCCCTAATGAGTTCTAAGATATTTTACAACGATGCAATAAAAAAAAACTCCACCGAAAAAAACACTCAAAAATATCCTTCCGTACAATACAATTAAACTTCACTAATCAAAATACCGTATGAGCTAAATTAAACCCTCCTAACGATAATCCTGCAAGTTTCCGCGACCTGGCGCCTGTACCAAGTTCAAAAAGTAAAAAAAAAAAAAAAAAAAAAAAAAAAAATATAATATATATATATATATATATATATATATATATATATATATATATACATATATACACACAGGCAATCACAAAAGCTTCAAACACTTGCGATCAAAATTCAAGTCAATATGTGTTCATAAAACCCGATCAGGTTTCAAAGTTCATTTAAGTTTTAGGGATCACAGAGACGTGTGACAAGTTCAAAACTACTGAACCCATACTTCCAGATGGATTACAAAACCAGTAACTAGCAGTACATTACCTTTTGATGCCGGCGACTTGTTTTGACGTTCTAGAAGTGTCTCCTCTCACTGGAAAAAAAAAAAACAAATAATGTAAAAATTCATGTATATTAATCACTGGGAACAAGTGCGGAGATGAAAGCAGCCGGAGCCGTATACAGACTTAAATACCGATTGAAAAACAACGCAGCAGGGCTATCTTCGTAAGAATACCTTTAACAAACAACTTCCTAACTGAAACGAGTTTCTCTGGCCGCTGGGAAAACAGTTTAAAGCAAATAAGTAAAAAATGCACCGAAGTTTCTTCGGCACAATCGAGTTGTCTGTACAGCGTATAATGCTGTATGAAACTCAAAGCCACTGCCTATGAAACTCTCAGCCGCGGCCCATGAAACTTGCAGCCACGACCCGGTGGTGGCCTGTGTTCTTGGCACCCATAGCGGTGCCAGACGCACGATCATGGCTAAATTTAACTTCAAGTAAAATAAAAAAATACTGAGGCTATTGGCATGCAATTTTGTATGTTTGATGAATGGAGGAGGGATGATCAACTTACCAATTTGCAGCCCTCTAGCCTTCGTAGGTTTTAAGATATGAGGGCGGACAGAAAAAGCGCGGACGGATAGACCTAGCCACCTCTATTATTTTCTTTTACAGAAAACTGAAAGGTGGAGGAGCTAACCACCAAATGTAAGGAAAATGGCTAAGAAAAAAGCCACTTGATAAAACCAGGCTTACTATACGCATGGCAGCCATTGGATATTTTAGTGGAAATTGCCCCTTCGGCCAGCTAACGACTGAATTACCTAAAGAAGAAGACGCACTAAGAAAATGATGATACTCAAACTAACGGTTACCATTTTAACTGCTTGTTTAAAATCTTGTAAACACTCTCTAATTATTGTTTAGTACAGCTGAAGAGGATCTTAGTGAAGCTTCTGTTTTATATTTATTCGCTTAAACTTGATTTTATGCAGTGGATTTTTTTCTTCACAAATCAAAACAAACGCTATTAGAATGTGATTTTATTACTGGATAAGGAAATAGTTTGCGTTCGATCCCGAGAACTTCAACAATTTAGAAACTATCTTGGTCAGAGAAAGGGGAAGAATAATCAACAATAATGTTGATGACATTGTCTTTTGCCCTTCGTGTGAGAAAACGTGAGGAAAATATTCTATCTGCTAGCAGGCGTCAATCCATGCATAATATAAACACATTCCAGAAGACGAAGAAACAAAATCTACTGTACATTCCTCATAACCTGCAAAAAGGAAGTTCAATCCCCGACGATCCTATTAACAGGATCCGTAAATTCTTATTTCAAGGGCTTATGTCGGCCAAGGCCATCAACCGGAAAGTTAGCAAACAGAAAATTTCAGTCATGACGAGTAAGATGCATCGCTTTTTAGTTTTCTGTAAAAGAAAACTATTGTTGCGGCTTTGTCTGTCCGTCCGCACTTTATTCTGTCTGCACTTTTTTCTGTCCACCCTCAGACCTTAAAAACTACAGAGGCTAGGGGGCTGCTAATTGGTATGTTGATCATCCACCCTCCAATCATCAAACATCCCAAATTGCAGCCCTTTAGCCTCAGTAGTTTTTATTTTATTTAAGGTTAAAGTCAGCTATAATCGTGCCTCTGGCAACGATATAGGATAGGCCACCACCGAACCGGGGTTAAAGTTTCATGGGCAGCGGCTCATACAGCATTATATATACCGAGACCACCGAATGATAGGTCTATTTTCGGTGGCCTTGATTATACGCTGCACAGAAATCGCATTTTTTACTCGCGTGTGTGTGTGTGTGTTTAGTTTTTTTTTTTTTTTACTGATCTTGTTATCCGGTTCGAGGAACCGAAAGCTTGTCTGTGATGTAGACACCACAACCATCAACCCAGATATGAGGGTGCCGCAAGAGCCTGGCTCAAACTGGGATACAGGGACTTTGCTTTGTTTACCTTGAAAGCAAAAGTTCCATATCTATCATAGAGAATAAGGATCTCATGGTCTCAAAAGAACAAATTTGATATAACCACTCAGTTTTGCCTCGCACAGTCTTACGTATAGACCTGTAGCTTACTTTTGAATATCTGAAGGCTGGGTGTAAGTACGTACCCTTTTTTTTTATAAGACTAAGCGTACACCTATAAAAGAATCATCCGTGACAAAATAATACAAATAAATTAGAATGAGCTTTATAACAATGAGAAAATTTCTGTAATAGCCACGGGGGCACGAAAGACGCGTTTTCCCAGAAATAATTTATATTTGTCATCCACCGACCCATGTCATGGGAAGAACGATATCCTTGGAGACCGACCTAAACATTAGGCTTAGTGCAGCTGCATACCTGAGCAGTAACTGGTCCCTCAACTTGGAATGGAATGGCCACGCTGAAATTTTATAGCTCCGTGGCACACCTTACCTTTGCATTGTTTATAAATCTGTTAGGCATAACGTGGGGTGCGATGACTTCCTTTCAATTACTAATAATAGTCTTAAGGACGTCCATGACTTCCAAAAGGTCCAGCAAAAGGGATAAAGGATTAAAATTGTGTACACTTTAACATACGGGAATGCGTTCCGTTTCTTAGTCCCAGGAGTCCAGGGACTTAACATTCTTAAGATTGTAGGGTGTCTGCTAAAATTTGATAGACAGGCAATAGATAGGTGTAGTAAAAATGATATAGTAGTGGGAAATAAGGAAGATATGAGTAAAAATGGAGATAGAAATATTCAAGGCAAAAAAAAAAAAATGAAACAAGACATGGTTGTATTGACTCTTACGGGTCTTTGATCCAATATCATGGTTACTTTCTTCATAAACATAAGACTTTACTATACCCATAGCAATTTTTATTTGACGGAGGGTAAAGTGAGAATATCTTCTTCTCATATGAAGCTCTATGCTTCCATAAACGCAACTCGTCATAAATATTCAACATGGCAATGATACTTTAACATCACACAAAGACTTGGGATTAGACATGGCTTACAAAAGTATCGAAATTTATTTCGCAGTTTTTTGCTTGTTTGTTATATGCTGATATTTATGTTTCGAAAAGAAATTTCCTTCAAAGTGGAACACTTCAAATATTGATATGTATCGAAGATACAAATCTCCCACTCTTTTCTTTAATCTAATTGTGGAAATAATTTTTGACTCAGCTGTCATGATACGCAATTTTTTTTTTTTTACAAAGTATTGTAATTGCGTCTAGAAGCTCAAGATTTTTAAGTATTAATAATCTATTATAACGTGAGGCGTTAAAATCAGTGAAAGCATTATACAAGGGGTGGATGTTTATACGAGTTTATAATTCCATGAACCAAGTTTTGCGTACATTATTCCTAAAATGGCACGAGGCGTCAGTGAATAATATCTTAAAATTATGCATACACACACACACTATATATACGTATATATATATATATATATATATATATATATATATATATATATATATATATATATATATATATATATATATATATATAGTGTGTGTCCGTATGTGTATGCATGTTTAAATATATATATATATATATATATATATATATATATATATATATAGTGTGTGTGTGCGTATGTGTATATGTATATGTGTGTATACACATATATAATATATATACTGTATATACATATGTTTCTTGAAGGTATAAACGATGCAAAAAAAAAAAAAAAAAATTAAACAATAAACAAGCGACATACACGAATATCAACTTTCAGCTAAAAAGGATTTTCAATTGCGCAGAACTTCCTTCATTCCAATTAAGAGAAATCCGAACTTTGCGAGGACCAGTTGGCGCTCATTAAGAAAAGTTTTGACTGCCACTTGCCTTTTTGGCTGCAGGCTATAATTTTTACTTGCCTTATAAAAAATAAATTAAAGACAATGTATTATAGCTCATATATACCTCACTAACCCAACACACTTCTCTCTCTCTCTCTCTCTCTCTCTCTCTCTCTCTCTCTCTCTCTCTCTCTCTCTCTCTCTCTCTCTCTCTCTCAACTAACAGAGGAGATTCATTCATGGAAAATGAAGTATAACAGGATAAATTTTAATTGTAATCCTATAATGAGATGACAACTAGAATTATTTTTAAATGAGTGATACTCTACCCATTCCATCTTAACTATCTCAAAAGATTCCCTAACTTCCTTTAGTACTGAACTATTCGAAGTCAGCTGAACTTTGAAAGGAACTATTTACTTGGGACTGAATAACGAACTTGAACAGAAATATCTTATATCAAGAAAAGAATATACGTCAAGACATTGTGATCCATTCAATGCGACAGAAAAAAAAGGAGAGAGAGAGAGAGAGAGAGAGAGAGAGAGAGAGAGAGAGAGAGAGAGAGAGAGAGAGAGAGAGAGAGAGAGAGAGAGAGAGAGAGAGAAATAAAAGACCCTCCTTGCTTGAAGGAAAGTCAAAGGAAAAGTTTCAGAAAACTGCTTTTCCTATTAACTCGATGAAGCGTCAGTTGTAAAATGAATCTCATTCATAAAAGAAATTAAATTCAGAAGTGCAATTCTCATTCTCCGAAAGATTTCACTTCAATGCCAATTTTAATTTCTTTTTGTTAGAGTGATTTTAATGTACTAATAATCTCACTGTCAAACGATTCTTTTCTTACGAATTCCTTTAGTATGGTCTGACTTATGAAAACTCTCTCTCTCCCTCTCTCTCTCTCTCTCTCTCTCTCTCTCTCTCTCTCTCTCTCTCTCTCTCTCTCTCTCTCTCTCAGCTATTACTTTCTGTTCCAATTAAGCACGCATCATTACTCCTCCCCATTCTAATAAATCTTAATGCATTATTGGCGTTAAAAGTGATCCAGGTCAATGAAAGTTGGGCCATAAATATCTTATTGAAAAAGAATCCGATAACTTCCGCAGACGATAAATCATACTGGGTACACAAACGTTTTCTAATAAAAAAAAATATGATAGTAATAAAGGTTGGTTAGAAAATAAAAAAAAAAAAGCTTGAAATATGTGGGTACTATTTTACTTTGAAAAATGGATGGCTGAGAAAGGGCCTTTGTCGTGAAATATTTTACGAACTTCTTTTTAAGGAAATATGTTTTATTCGGTTATTGACGGAAGCTTATGTCGATAAAATGCATCCTTGGTTTTCCCACGGAAGTAGGCATGAGTAAATATCGTTCATTAATGCTTATTCTGGGATAAAAGTAATTTCTTAACTTGGTTATACTGCAAGGTCATCAATAACAGCATTAGACTATTTTTATTCATAGTCACCCACCGGAGAAGCAGCATCACGGAAATTTTTACATGTAATATTTTTCAGATTTACCTGAAATGAAAAATTCTGTATCAAAGTTACTACTGATATAGCATTCATATGATACACTCACAGTCTAGTTAGTTTTCTGTAAAAGAAAACTATTGTGTCAGCTTTGTCTGTCCGTCCGCCCCCAGATCTTAAAAACTACTGAGGTAGAAGGCTGCAAATTGTTATGTTGATCATCCACCCTCCAGGCATCAAACATACCAAATTGCAGCCTTCTAGCCCCAGTGGTTTTTTGTTTTATTTAAGGTTAAAGTTAGCCATAATCGTGAGTCTGGCTACCGTATAGGACAGGCCACCACCGGCCCGTAGTTAAAGTTTCATGTCCGCGGCTCATACAGCATTATACCGAGACCACCCAAAGATATACCTATTTTCGGTGGCCTTGATTATACGATGTACAGAAAACTTGATCGCGCCGAAGAAATTTCGGCATATTTTACTTGATTTATCTGACACAACCTTGAAGGGTGAAGGGGGGGGTTTGTAAATAAAAGAAAAAGAGGAGTTGTTCCATGTAGCCTGTTCATTACGGTGGATATTCTAACTGGGATCTTCAGTCTTCCAAAGCCTGACTTCATCTCTGTCAAAGAGAATATTACTGCCGCACACAGTACGAAGGGATGGACATTGTCTCATATGAATTCATGATTTCAATAATGAACTGTCGGTACAGCTAACCTGGCTGTCATTGTCGCATCAATTTGCATGCTCAGTACCGAATTGACAGTCCGTCAAACCAAGTTACGTGGGTTATAATGCCACAGCTCTTCAAAGACATGACACTTGGCCAGTGACCGTGGTGTTGTCTTCGTGCATCCTTAGCTATCTAAGACTTGGCCGTCTTTAACTTGAGGATGCATTTTTGGATTCTTTACAGAATTCATTTATTATTTTACAGAGATCTTCCAATTACATCCTGCTGTCTGTAAGTAGATATCAAAAAGTGCATAGGTTGAGCATTCATTCAGATCAAAGGATATCCACCAGACGACACGAGAATAAGAGGAAGGAGAATATGGCAAGAAGAAAAAAAAAAAAAAAAAAAAAATATATATATATATATATATATATATATATATATATATATATATATATATATATATATATATATATATATAGAGTTTGATTTCGAATCACGAAAAAGGTAAAAAGAAATGATGACACGAACAAAGTTACAGCCACGAAGGAAAACTAAAATAACTGAGGTGCTAACGCATGTATGAGCATATCATCCGGAAATTACGGAGGGAGGAAGAGAGAGAGCCTCCGATGGATGGATGGTTATACACGCACTGTAAAAGGGAGCTTTAACTTACAGAAAACAACAGAAAGCCCGAGACAGAGGGGGGGGGGGAAATGTTCATTGCGTAGTGGGTTCCAAGGCTGTTGGAGAGACTTCTCTGTATGAAGTGGTTGATTATTAGGGATATTTTCTGCAAACGTGATGAAGACTATTAACGTATGTTTGGAGTTATATTAACCATAATATAACAGTAATAGTAATTGTAATGCTTATATGATAGTGTTTAATCTATTTCAATGTTGAGTAGTGACGGAGAGAGAGAGAGAGAGAGAGAGAGAGAGAGAGAGAGAGAGAGAGAGAGAGAGAGAGAGAGAGATATGGTACTCGGGTGTAATTTTTACGAAAACTATACTTAGCTAATGACAATGTCTGCTTCAGAAGATGACGGCACGAATCTGTTTTGTCATTTTGCCGCTTAACGGCAAAATATCTATTTTGTTCAAGGATGTTGATATTTTTTGTGTGCTTTGCAATAATATCCTTTGCAAAACTGTTTTTGTCATGTTGATCCTGACCACTCATCACTTGCCGAGGCACGGGCTCTTAATTGACTTAACAGCTTTGATAATATAGTTTGTAACTCAGCCGTGATTTTTATTTAAAATAATAACCTATTAAATACCAAAAATAAGGATGAATGTCCTTACATAAAGATGGCTTATCCGCGATCTTGCAGTTTAAGTTTGATATGGCACTGATCGTTTTCCTCCTTTTTCTCGGAAGTTATCCACTATTAGGAAAAAATGTGTATACTATATATATATATATATATATATATATATATATATATATATATAACACATATATATATTTATACAGTACATATATGTATATAAACATGTATTTTATTACCTGGTACACACATACGTATATAACACAGAACACAAACGCGCGCGCGCGCGCGCACACACACACACACACACACACACACACACACACACACACACACACACATATATATATATATATATATATATATATATATATATATATATATATATATATATATATATATATATATATATATGCTGTGTATATATATATGTATGTGTGTGTATGTATATCCTTGTCTATGATGAAGTGCTTATGAATTATAATTCCTTTAGTGTGTAAGCTATTCCCAGGGTATAATGCAATGGGAATTGAAAAATATTTTTGGAGTAATATTTCTGAATATAAGACAAGTCATGTTGGTAGAACTGACAAATATGCAAATAATATATATACATTTTATACACATGTGTGTGTGTTTGTGTTTGTGTGTTATATATGTATGTGGGAGTAGTAGGTAATAAAATACAAGTATTGCTAATATCATATAAGTTACTTATGATTAACTTTTATCCGATTGCAATCTCATGTTTTGTATCAGAATATCCTCCTAAGTTACCTATTAATAATTGCTTTTACCTGGGAAGAAAAATTATACAATGTTCACTTGCTTTTGGTGTACTGAACTTTTCTTACCCTGCTTCCTGTTTCCTGAAATACGTAGTTCTACTCTCTCTCTCTCTCTCTCTCTCTCTCTCTCTCTCTCTCTCTCTCTCTCTCTCTCTCTCTCTCTCTCTCTGTTATTATATTTCACCAGGACGTTGCTATTTCTTTTTCCTGTCATCCCGTCTGCTAATAGAAATGTTTCGTGTGATTTTGTAAAAATTTCCCTTGGCGCGCTAAACATGTTTTCCTAATAGAAGCACTGCTTTAGGTTCTGGTATAAAATACGGTTCATCTTGCCTTTTTGAAAGTATCTTCTCAGGTAGGTGGAAGCATTCATATTTCCGCTTTCCTTTTCAGTTCATAAAATGTTAATATCTTTCGTACACTGGTTTCTCTTGCTGGAAGAACCCGCTGCCAAGCATTTCTTGCCACTGCGTCGTAAAAAAGTGTTTGCTTATAATCCTTGTTCACTGAATATTTGTGATCAACTGCAGACAGTCCTTTCACTCCTGTTTCCCTGTTGTCAGCGTGATTCGTGCACTGCCTGTACACATCTTGTCCTTTCTGTGTGTTTTTTTGGTAATGTAAAAAAATAGTTATTGGTAAATAGATACGAAAAAGAAGAAAACATATAAAAACTGAGGTATGATAAGAGGGTTGATCAGTATGTTGAAGATAAGAAGCAAATTCGTTTAAAGTAAACTACAGAAATTAGTAAAAACAAGAGAGGAAAGATAAGAAAGCAGAATATAGTATTAGAAGAACGATACATCTCTCTCTCTCTCTCTCTCTCTCTCTCTCTCTCTCTCTCTCTCTCTCTCTCTCTCTCTCTCTCTCTCTCTCTCTCTCTCTCTGCCGAATAAACCTGGACTCACTTGCTCTAATGGGGAACCTTAGTCCTGTGTTTGTTAAAAGGCTGGGATATTATCTTTCAAGGCATCTTTTTTGAAGTCTGGCCTATTCTTCTCCATAAAGAGAGCCCATTAGTTTAAACGTATTCAATTCTGAGACAAAAGTACAATGGTTTCTCCAAGAATTCCTCTTCTAGGTCTGGAAAATCTAGGGTTTTGGAATTTGCCTTTTTAGATTTTTATAATGATACAAAAAAAAAAAAAAAAAAAACAGCCAAAGTTCATGACAGATATGATATCCGTGTCTTTTATTTAGTTGTCTATACATGTCTCAACTCTTCTCTTGAAAGATCCTCAACTTGAAAAGAAAAATAGTTTTCAATGAATTTGGATATTACCATTCTAAATAGATGAAAACACAGATCTATATAAATAAATGAAAACACAAATCTAAATAGACCTTTATGTTTGGCAATATGCTTCTAAAGGGTTCTACACAATAAGATTCATCTGATTTCAGTAATTCCTAATTACCCAGCTTTTTACTGATATACCTTCTCCTAAGCAAACTCGGGATGTGAGTGTACATTCCATTATTTTACTGCTGTAATGATGCCTTGTTAAAATTTGACGGAAATAGCATTCCCATTGAAAATGTTAAGTTTTTACTAATTTCTGTAGTTTACTTTAAACGAATTTGCTTCTTATGTTCAACCTACTGATTAACTCTCTCATCATACCTCAGTTTTTATATGTTTTCTTCTTTTTCGTATTTATTTACCAATAACTATCTTTTTCTCATATTGCCTTCTCAGATCCAGATTTAGAATTATGGGATGAAACGTTTGCTCTTAGGAAGAGACACAAGGAGAATACGTGGCATTTTCTTGAAAATAAAAGTCACAGACATTAAAATATATTACTCCACACTCGTTGCCTGTTAGTCTCTCTCTCTCTCTCTCTCTCTCTCTCTCTCTCTCTCTCTCTCTCTCTCTCACAGACACAAACATACACACACAGGCACACACACACACACACACACAACCACACACACAGAATACCCCTTCGTGTTTACCAAAAAGATTCTTTCAGTATTGATAGTATAAAATGTATATTTAAAAATACTGTATGCATACGTAAAACAAGTTACCAAAATTACCACCTGAGATTTTCCAATATTACTGGCAATAATAAGTGGAAAAATATTACAGAACACCCTTTTTCACATTATCCGCGTTATTTCAACGAAAACGTTAAAAATTGGAAAAAAAAAATAAAGTACGTTCTTTTTCCCGCAGTTTCCATGAAATCTCTGTAATAATGAAGTAAATGCAACTGTCATGGAAAAAAATGCATACCTTATAATTGGAGACCAGCTTTGTAAATATTTTCGCTTTACGGCTTTATTTCCGTTCATATTAATATTATTATTATTTTTTTTTAATCTATTTATTTATTTGTTTTTTTTTTTTTTTGGTTCAAGGTTCTTTCTCAACTCAGTACAAAATGAGAGCGAGAAAGAAAGTTTCCAGAAGGCTTTTAAAACTACCCCACCAAACACACTCCGCAATGTTCCTTTTGAGGCTTCGCCACTTAGTCCACTCCACAATGCCCCTTTGAGGTTTCCTCGCTTTGTAAGCTTCACAATTCTCCTCTGAGGTTTAGTTAGGAAAAGTAGACTAATGAGTTCCTTTGTTCCCGGCTCTCACAATGAATCTCATCATAGGGGCTAAGCCAAAGACAAATAAGGAAAAATGAATTATGTTGGTGCCCAAACCTCAGATTATGGACACGTGAAAAATCTAAATATCTAAGATAAAGGCACTCAGAAAACTTATTTGGATTTAGCTACGCATTCCGAGGCTAAATAGTAGCAGGTTTTGTTCTGTTTAAAAGGTGAAAGGGAGATTTCTCTTTCTATGTGTCGAACTTAAAATCTCCTTGGATTAGAATGTGGTAATTATATCATCACCTTCATCTTTGGCACCAAATAGAGGAAAAGTGTATTTGAGTTTGCCACATAATTATTATTCAACATAAATTATTTCTTTAAAACAAACTTAAACCAATGAGACACTTGCTTACTCCTTTCGTAACATCAGTTCGGGCGCATTTCATTTTGGGCGAATTTGGGGATTAGTTAATACATCATTTGGGCGACTATTCATTATATCGTTTGGGCGACAAAATATGCAAATCCTGCAAATTGGCACCAATCATTTGGGCGAATCAGAATAAGGAAAAAGAAGCAGAAGCATTTTAGGACATGTTTTCACGTGGTGATAACTACGTTATCGGTTGACTGATAACTCAGTAGTTAGCTGGTTAATAACTGACAGCAGTTATCAGTTCTCAAGTCAGTGGCGTGAAAAGTGCAGATTCCCACCGAGAGTCATTAGTTATTCATGACTCGGCCACGTGTAACGAGAGAATTTTGACTTTCAATCTCTGCATCAATTGATTCGGATTTCAGGCACCAATAAATGTCATAAGAAGTGTATTCCCTGAAACCAAAGTAAAATGTGGCCCATTTCACTTGGGACAGGCATGGTGGCGCCATATTCAGAAATACAGACTAACTGCAGAATACAAAAATAAAGAACATGATATTGGAAAATGGCTGTCAAAATTTTTTGGTCTTCGTTCTTTGCAGCCAAACGAGGTATAAGTTTGCTTCGCTGAGGATGTGATGTATGATGTCTCCGAGAATAGTCGCTACATCCAGTTTGCTGATTATATAGTAGAAACTGTGTTTCTGAAGAGGCTAACGTCCCACCATCGCTGTGGGGGGCTGCCACACCATCTCACGAGAGAAGAAGAACGGGTAACGGACCTGAACCATTTCTTTACTCACACTTCAGCGCCCAAATTGACTCACCACATCCATCCCTCCATTTTTGTATTCGTCGATCTGATAGAGAATATACAAAGTCCCACATACATCAAGATCAGAGGCCTAAATGAATGACCCTGAATGCGAAAAAAAAAGATAGAGAAAAGAATACATACTTAATGGAGAACTTCAACAAATATCAGAGTGAAAAGATATCTCGTTCCCAATTCATTCGCACCGTAGGCTGCAAATTTGCAGCTGTAACAGACATGTAATATATGATAATATTTTGTTCTTAACAGACATGTAATATATTATATGTTGTTCTTATGTTTATAAATATATTAACACTTTTTAAATGAACAAATATGATTATACTTCGTTCTTGTGTTTGTAAATATATTAACATATTTAAATTAATAAACATGGTATTAAAAGATTTACTGCAGGTATTACGTAATCCCTGTTTAGTTGGTGCAATTTAACCTGGGATTGTATGTCTCTTATGATGAAGAACATAATTTCAGGTATACAGTTATATAAGTTATATTTCCAAACGGGGAAAAAAAAAGTCTTAAAGCCACCAGAGGTCTACGTCGGGATCACGACATGACTTTCGCCCAAATGAAATATCGAGTGTCAGAATGGAACATAATTTAACGCTCAAATGAAAATAAACAGCCGCCAAAATGATAATATTTTATCGCCCAAATGAAAGGAGCATTCGCCCAAATGAAATGCGCCCATTAATTCCAAGTACCATTGTGATTGCGAATAAATATACAGTATATCTAGGAGAATTAACGACCATTTGAAGGTTTACAAGGTATTAAAAGGTTAATGACAGTTTCAATATTTTGTTTTATGTAAAGGGATCCCCTTTCGTGCGTATCCGAAATTACTATTCGAGATAACGCAACCGTCACAAAACAGTCCATGAGCAGTCGTAGAGCTCTAGATCTTAAGTCTCAACATTTAAAAGGACTTGGTGTATTAGTACTAGCCTTCATTTAATCGGATTTTAATCCTCTCTCTCTCTCTCTCTCTCTCTCTCTCTCTCTCTCTCTCTCTCTCTCTCTCTCTCTCTCTCTCTCTCCTCTAAAACACCGACAGTTCTCACGCCGATCACACTCGAAGCATTAATCCGAACTAACATTTCAATCCCAAGGTCTCTCAGCGTCACATCCTCTCCGCCTCGGGTTCTCGAACCGGAGAGAATTGCCTGCTGTACAAGGGAGCCACTTAGCTGGAAATTATGCTCCAAGTTTAACTGTGTTGCCAGATTTAACCTCGGGGGAATCGCTTTCCTGAAGCTTCATCTGGCAGCTGATTGTTCTCCCTGCAGGAACAATCTTGGAAGTCATTTGGCTCCGACAATAGATTCGATTATTAAATTCGTTCCGTCAGCATCTCCCGTTTGATTCCGGCGTTTGCGAGGGGAAATTGTAGTGCTTTATGGTACGAGTCTGCAATTATAAGTTCTCTCTCTCTCTCTCTCTCTCTCTCTCTCTCTCTCTCTCTCTCTCTCTCTCTCTCTCTCTCTCTCTCTCTACTAGACATCTGTCCAGTGTTCCATTCTCAAAAGGGACGAATGGGTAAGATGCGTAAGATCCAGCTTATCTCTGTTGCCTAAACTGGGAAATAAGTACCTAGATGTTAGTGGACTGTTATGGGTCGCATCTAGGTGAGAGAGAGAGAGAGAGAGAGAGAGAGAGAGAGAGAGAGAGAGAGAGAGAGAGAGAGAGAGAGTAAAACTAGACCCAGTGTTCCTTGCTCGTTGAAAAACACCGTCAAAGCGAAAGGGCCTCGACTCAGTAATATCTCTCTCTCTCTCTCTCTCTCTCTCTCTCTCTCTCTCTCTCTCTCTCTCTCTTTCTCAGACATTTATGTATACTTACATTCAGTTTCGTTAAGGAAATATTGGGATTTACAAAATACGTATATGATTATCACCATACACGTGCTTACAAAAACACGTGCACAAGCACAAACGAACACACAACCATCGCAATCCCAGTCTCCATACACACGCGCATGCGCGCGCACACATACACCTATTTGTGTGTGTGTGTGTGTGTGTGAATGTGTTTGAAATGAGTACTGATGGATTGATTTTCAAGATATACAGTTAGCAATAATCTTAATAAGAAAAACAGCGTTCCCATTATCGCATAACTGCCGTGAATGTAAAATGCGTTTTATTTCTCTAAAAACATTTGTATCTCTCAAGATATTTTCCCAAGATAACTGATAAAAAGACATTCCTCTAAACGAAAGGGAACTCAAGTTGAATAAGAACAAAATATAAATACAGAAGCCAAAAGACTTCAAAATTTGGGGGTGGGAAATCCATACAAAAAAATAAGAAATGAAGTGATTATATCACAGAAGTGCTTTCATTTCTTTAAAACTAATATCAATATCACTCTCTCGTTACCAGGCATGTAAATATGTACGTAAAGGGCAATTACAATAGTGCACAACAGAGGCAGCCACTTGAAGCATTCTCCCACTGTTCCACAACATGGAAGAGAAACAGCGGAGGGACAACAAAGCTCTTGTTAAGCCAGCGACGACAGAAAAGGAGAACAAACAAAGGGAAAAGAACAATTGAAGAAATTTCCTTTCGGTCCACTTTGGTATGTAAATGACTACTCACAGCGTCTAGTATGCTGGGAGATAGAAATGCGCAGAAAAATTTGGAAAATTTTGGTGCCTTATGCTTGTCCCCCCCCCCACGTACGTCAAAAGCCTAATGCAATGGTGTGTGTGTGTGTGTGTTTTTGCATAGCCTGAATGTGGAAACAACTGCACATTTACTGTTATTGAAAGGACCTATTTGGAAATAATAGTTGATATAAATACAGGGTAAGGAGGGAGTGATCTGAGCATATTCTAACTCTCAAACACTGCGCTGATTCACTGTAAGTATTTACAGAATGCAAAATGTGATACTGAATGGGGAAGAGCGTGAAAATCATTTGAATATTTCATACCACAGCCACTTAATAACACAAGTATTATATTACCTCACACAATTCACTTTCCCAGTGCGATCTCATCCTCCAAGCATTTTATGGGGAACTCATGGGACCAGCAGTATATGTAATTCGCTGTCAGTAACTCGCAACGAATAATCAACCTCGATGAATAAGCAATCAATGAACACAATTTTCATAATCACGTCTTTGTTCAATCCCCCTTTGTTGTGATGATTTCGGATATCCACAGCGCTGGTAACAAACACCACTTGTTTGCTCATTAACATCTGGGCGAGAGACAATAGTTAGCATTCCCTCCGCTTTGTGGAACACAGTCACAGCTTATTACTTACGCCAAACTCATTGATTACCAGTGAAAAACAATAGGTATTTTCGATTCATCAGCAGCCGAAATTGTAAAGGCATTATGTCCACTCAAAACATATTAATTGCATTCGCCATCACGGGGAATGCAATGCTGAATGGGCAACCATCAGCGAACAAGGGCTAATTACGGATAAAAACGTTTTAATGGGAGTCATTAGTCCGTCGACTATTTATGAGCTAACGAAGAGCTATAAGTGTTACCGCTGATAACGAGGTTACTCGCCGCCATCAGGGAAAAGTTACATTTCACGAAAATATTTTCGGCGATGGGCATTTCACAAACGAACGTATTTTGACTCTTCTTATTATTAGCAACGACAACAGCACAGTAGTATGTAGTATTTAACTCCCAGTCTTCTCAGAACAAAATGCCTAACATATGATGCTGTACTTAACAAAAAATATAAAAAAAAAAACATACAATAAAAGTAAACAATAAACGACGCTGCAAATGGAGTAATGACAGCTGCAAATAAACCCTTCATTAAAATTAAACAGTGAGACGACAACATGCTTGAGTGTGCCCTGGAGAAAACGGAATTAAGTCCAAGATCTGCAGAGCCAAGGTTATTGCATAGCGTCAGGTCGTATATTCACTATGGCTAATTAAATGCGGCACTGAAGAAGATTGCCACGAATAACCACATGAATACTTGTAACTTTTACCAAAGAAAAAAAAAAAATAAATAAAATGGGGATGCTGAGATTCCTCACTACCCGTGAAAATATGATTGTAGTTTTTTCGATTTTTTTTTTTTTTAAGTTTTATTTATCCGAAAATTGTGTCGAGAGTCGTCAATGAAGTGTGATAGTTTCCATTATAGTTCAGCTACAATAATTTTGATTCCCAAAGGATTATTTACTCATTTAGCTAACAAAGTGGTTTAAGATCAACAGAAGTGTTTATGTCTTGATGCAGACGTTACGTAAATACGTTAAATACACAATCTCCCGCACGCAATTACCATTTGAGAGATTGGGTCATAAATGCCATTTTTGTTAGACATTATGCAGTAATCTTCACAGAATTTCAAGGACAGAAAAGTAGGCAATTATGTGAATGATAATATCAATATTGTAGCAGCAATTATCATGAAATGACAGTGCGTAAGTTCAGCTTGCAGTTTAAATTGCACAGACATTAAAATTCTCGTGGAAATATCCGTGAACTATTTTTTTTAGTTGACTTCCCCAAATCATCATAGTACGCAACATTGCAAACAAAGTTAGTAAGACTAAGGAAATTAATATATACAGTATATACAGTATATATATATATATATATATATATATATATATATATATATATATATATATATATATAAAGATAAATGGATATTTATATAAATAATATATATATATATATATATATATATATATATATATATATATATATATATATATATATATATTATATATATATATATATATATATATATATATATATATATATATATATATATATATATATACACATATACACATACTTATGCGTTAAGGGAAGGAGGGATTATTTCCTCCTTACCGTAGTCTCCACGACCAAGTAAGAATGATATGAGAGCCCCACATAAACGATAAGTTTTTCTGGCTCTTCATAACGGGAAAAATAAGAGCGTGCGAGTCAATATCGTAAAGAGAAAAATTACCCGGTAATATCCAAGAAAAATCACATCATAAAAGTAAATAATAGGTCAGCAGCTTTTGGGGGGGGTAAAGCGCTATCGGTAACCGATGGCCTAATAATATTGAGTATTTAAGTGTCACAGAAAGAATGGCTTTCGTAGGTATATCTCTCCTCGTGAATCGATGGCTTCCTGGAATCGGGCTGGGAAAAAAAATAACCCCGTGGATTTTTGCATGAATAATTTTTTTTTACTTCTCTCTTTCATATCATTGGAAATATAAGTAAACAATTTTATTTAAATACACAATTTAAAGTGTTTTTACCTCTCTCTCTTTTTCATGACCACTGGAAATATGAATACCCAATTTTATTTAAATACAGTTTACCGTGATTCACGCTACGTAAATTTATCCAGAGGTGCAATTGTTTATATGATTAATTTTTCAGGAACAAGTATGTTTTATTACACAAAGGCTGATATGCACAAGCTGCATTACACAAGAGGTAACAACAATCAGGGCACTTGTTTTGAAACAATGATACCATGTCCCTTTTATCTTTATTCCAAAATATTTTTTACCGTTACAACCCAAATGTTCAATTAAAAGAGGTGTCAATTATTTCACATCGATCAAGTGAAAAATGAAATTTTTAACTATTATTATTATTATTATTATTATTATTATTATTATTATTATTATTATTATTATTATTATTATTATTATTAGGGAGGATGCTTTCTCTGAGGGCAGTAGCTGTGAAAATAGTGGCTGTTTAGACGTCTTTCAATTTGTGTGGAATCTTCTCTATTCGACTCACAATAACCTTCCTTTCATCAGCTTGTAGCAGACGTATCAAGTTTCCTAAGGACATACAAAGTTTTCCTGTTTTCTTAGAGGTTATAAAACTAAGAAAACAGGGAAACTTTATCTGTCTTTAGGAAGCTTGATATACCAGCTACAAGCCGATGAAAGGGAGATTGTAAGACGAATAGAGAAGACTCATTACAATTTGAATGCCGTCGAAACACCCATTATTATTATTATTATTATTATTATTATTATTATTATTATTATTATTATTATTATTATTATGTAACTGACGAATATCAAATTAATACCTTATTATAATCAAATATACAAGAGGCTGACAATTCCCCATCCCAGTATATTCTTTTAAATATTTGTCCACAAATATACTCGGGGACTGTTGCTGATTGATTTCTTATCTTTTACGATATTATGCGAGCTGTAATTACAATTTTGCATATTTTTATCAATTTCTTGGAAAAGAGGCCAAGAGCAGGATTGGAAATATTTACCTTCAAATTCCCGTGGAAGATAGAGAAAATTTGTATAATTTTTTTCTAATACTATTTGCATTTACATATCATCCTCTTGCCAGAGATGAGGTTTCTATAAATTGTCCGAACTAATAGTTTTCCTGGTCTCAGGGTATTGTTAACGTATATTTAGCCCGGCCTGTAAAGGTGTGTGCGCGCGTGTGTGTGTGTGTGTGTGTGTGTGTGTGTGTGTGTGTGTGTGTATGTATATATATATATATATATAAAGGTGTGTGTGTAAATGTGTGTGTGTGTATATATATATATATATATATATATATATATATATATATATATATATATATATATATATATATATATATATATATATATAAGGGTATATGTATACCCTTATACGTATATATATATACGTATGTGTGTATGTATGTATATATTTATGTATGTATGTATGTATGTATGTATGTATGTATGTATGTATGTATGTATGTACGCATGTATGTATGTGTGTTACCAGCCTCAAAAATGGTTGATACCTTAAATTCATTTGGCAGGGAATAGTTTTCATTTACAAAAGCCGACCCTACGGTAAATAAAACTCTTTCCGACCGTAAAATTCCTAAATATTTGCTGACACCTCGTACGTGGCAGTTTGTCCTTCATCAACGCAATACTTGAAATCCAATCACTGGTTTTAGTTTCAAGTTTAAACTGAAACTTATATATATAAATAAAAATATCATTATAGGTTAACTCAGCACGTTGAGTTACTTTGTTGTCGATAGACATTTCAGATTGCGAAAAGGGAAATTTTTTCCTGTGGAAAACTCTTTTCATTATGCCATCACGATATATGAATTCATTTGTTGATTTTGCGCTGAACTGAACTGAATATAGAATTTAGGCCAAAGGCCAAGCACTGGGACCTATGAGGTCATTCAGCGCTGAAACGGAAATTGACAGTGTAAGGTTTGAAAGGTGTAACAGGAGGAAAACCTCAAAGCAGTTGCACTATGAACTAATTGTTAGGAGAGGGTGGAAAGTAAGATGGAAGAAAGAGAATATGAAAGGAGGTACAGTAAAAGGAACGGAAGGAGTTGCAGCTAGCGGCAGAAGGCACTTTGCAAAGCACCTTAAATAATGCCTACGGGGGATTTTGTTTTGAGGAATGACGATGGTTCCCAACAATAACAAACGGATGCAAAGAATAAAACAATGCAGAAACCCTTGAAACTGTATTCGCTAACTACAAAACCAATGCCAAGCGAAAGCGAATCTCGCCACTCCCAAATAGCATTAACAATAACCATATTTCAATTTTATGATGCATTACCGAAAATCAATGCAACCTCATAGAAGCCACCCCCTGGGTCAGGCCAAGACTCCCACGTAGAAAAATTGGGTCATATACCAGTTCACCTGGTCTCGATAGTACGAAACGGCACGTTCCTTAACAATGAAAAAAATAAACTGAATAGGTGTTCCACTTATGTGTCTGTGTGATGAAAGGCTTCACTAGTATAACACACTTTATTCAAATTCTCACTTAAGATTTATTAGCTTTACTTCTTTTATATGGGTAAGATTTCGGATTAAGTTAGCAAATCACTAATATGATGATAAGCATAACAATTATATATAGGCGTTTGGTTATCGTACGATTAGAGTAGCGATGAATGTTGATATATTATGTTATAAACTGGTGAGTTTTTGTTAGCTTTTTTCAGTGGGTTTATAAAAAAAATTGCTCGGCTAGCCGTTAGTCTGTCTACCAACTTAATGTTTCTAGTATAGCCGAAGGAACCAAAACACTAATTAGTGTCCGGAGGAAACGAGAGTATATGCAAATTTCTAAGTTTATCAGGAAACAAAAAAATCCAAGCAATGTTTCCGTAAACACCGAGAGGAAGTTGAATTATAGGCCCTTTTTCTTCTTTACAGCTGTATAGACAACAAGAAATTGCATAAAAAGGTCTGCAAAACCTTCAAGAAATACCGAAGTTGAAAATAAATTCAAGGCGCCTGTTCCGGTCTCGGAGAGCTGACTTACAAAAACGCCATGTATCTCTCAAAGGATTTCGCACAAAAGCCGCTTGGACGCGGGGGGGAAATTTTAAATCTCCATTTTAGTTATCTTTTTGCAATGCACTTACTTTCCCATTAGTATGAAAATTTCTTTCGCGGAAAGCAGAACCCGGATAAAAAAGAAAAACGGAGATTTATTACAGCGAAATTTACGAAAACACCAACGGAGAAAATTCAAAATGCGTAATTGATTGCATTTAGGTCATCTCGGAAATTAGTTTTAGCAAACTCTTTTGATACGAGATATGTTTACTGTCTTTAACTGTATACCTTATTTCTATTTCAACTTATGAAAGGTGCTATGTATTTTCAGTATCTGAATCTGTTAAGATAACTCAGTGCATTCTAGCTAAATAACATATTTCGTAGATAGGCTTTTTCTTCTATTGCCCAAACATTCCTCTCTCATGCACGTTTCCCACGGTTTTCTGAGGTCTTCTTGCCAAAGAGATATCAAACTAAGTATATATTACAAGGTACAATAACCCTTACTTGAATGAATCAATGGCTCAAAAATTACGAGCCTGTACATCATCAAGTTTTGGTGACATCTGTGAAATCTATTTGTTTTATTCCAGTATCAGTGACTTCAGCATGTATTAGTGTGAAACGTCACCCCAACAACCAAGATCAATTCCCTGAATGGATATCAGTTATTTTCCTCAGTTTTTAATGGATGGCATACTTTCAGATCGTTGTTAAATGCAGCACGTGATTTAGAATGAAAAAATTTAACGATTTTCAATGTCTATAAATCACTAAAATCAATGGGACTGTTATTTTGTTGCTTTGATGTAAAATAAGACTAAGAAATAAAATGTGGAATCACAGCCATTCACCATTCCCGAAATGGCGTACGTTAAACCCTTTCAGAAAAGACGATAAGAATCTACCCAAATCCAAGAGGATGTTCAGGATCCCTGGGGCTTCTGAACACCCCCTCTCATTAGCGTGCCTTCCGGAACAGGGCGAAAATAATTTATCAATTAGATCATTAGGAGATTTCGTCTGACATATATATAGCTGTTAAGAAGGATTCTTCTCGGTCGTAGCAATTTTATTGGGATAATGGGTGCCGAATCCCAGGACTGTACTTTAGGCAAGTTTTCCGGTATTATGAAGGGCTTAGTGTTTGGCCTTGGTATAGTTGTTTCTCGTGTGTGTGTGTGTGTGTGTTGTGTGTGTGTGTGTTGTGTGTGTGTTGGTATGCTCGTGTATGTGTGTTTACGAGTAACAACTATATCAAGGCCAAACATTAAGCCCTTCATAATACCGGAAAACTTGTCTAAAGTACTTTACTATATATAACAATGGAGTGCTGCGAGGCCTTTCGACTTCTCGTCCTTTACCTAGCGGACTGCTATGTAAAGGACGACAAGTCGAAATGCCTCGCAGCACTCCATTGTTTCTCTTTCCTTCGTGGATTTTGTCTTTATTTATATATTCATCACGTTCCATATTTACGTGATTCAGTTATACACACATATATCTGAATATATACATATGTAAATATATATATATATATATATATATATATATATATATATATATATATATATATATATATATATATATATATATATATAATATATATATATATATATATATATATATATATATATATATATATATATATATATGTATGTATGTATATATATGTGTGTGTGTGTGTATGTGTGTGTGCGTGTTTTACGACAGAGAACGGATGTGTCAAAGCTCCAAAACGATACATGTAAAATGTAAACTACCCGAACAGCAAACTTCATTAACAACATAAATAAAAAAAAAAGTGTATTTATTCAACAGCCAATCATTAGTGAGTTAAAGAAGATAATTCTATCGGATTACTGTTCTTATTATTAATATAATATTACACTTTCATATGATAAAACCTTGGCATACCTGGCTGAATGAATAAAGAAAACAACCTTAGGTTTTATGCATAACCCGTCTTCCAGATTATGCATTATTCATATAACTCTTAACTTCTTCATTCTGACGAAGGGCTCTCATACTCTATGAGAGGCTGCTACTCCAAAATCGCATGTCATATTAATTTATGTTCTCGGCTTAACATCACTATTTATTTTTCAGTTTTGTTGGTTATCCCTACTTATTTCCAACTTATATTTTTCTTCTCTTATCTCCCTTTTCATTAATGTCCGTTATTTGTTTGTGAAAGTTTTCTCGATATGATGATGTTCTCCAATGTTTGTTCTGTAGGTAGGCTAGTCATTATGAACAGAATTAAAAGGTAATATAAGAACTGACAAGTAAATCAATATTATATACATTACCGAACCATTATCTATTCAGCCTAAGAATTTATTTGGGGATTTTTTTTGGTGGATAGGGTTTACCTAAGGATTTATGCTATAAATCTTAAGGGATGGGGAAAATCAATATCAGGTGACTGAACACTTTGGATTCTATAAGTATCTTTAGGTACCCAGAAATGGTGAAAGCTGTTGTACTGGAATCACTTTTTCCAGCGACTCTCTCTCTCTCTCTCTCTCTCTCTCTCTCTCTCTCTCTCTCTCTCTCTCTCTCTCTCTCTCTCTCTCTCCTCAGTGATTTTTAAGTTACAAAAAATGCGCTAGATTTTGGAAGTACTGACAACGAAAGGGAACAAAAAATAAGGTAGTCGAAGAATTTCGAACTGTTTATCCTTAATAATGAACATAAATTTCATGACCACGTTTTCACTGCATTCGTGCTGCCGATGTTTTCAGTAAGTTGATAGGACATGAATACATAACTTAACGAGCTATTCACTACTTTAGTTTGCTTTCTTTCATATTTACTTTCATATTCAGGATGATGTGAGATTTCTCAGAAATAGTGCATCTCTGCTTTATTCTGCCCTAAAATGGATGACTGCCGTATCTGCAAAAATACAAAACTGAGAAAAATGGTAGATATTGCAGTTTTCCCTTGTCTTACTACTGATTTTACAGATACTGCAAATGGGGGCCCCCTAAGTAAAGCAGTGAAGAATCACTCTGAAAATGCAGTAACTTGTGTAGTAGTGTTTCAAGAGCCCAATAGATGGCATATCTCAATTTCGAAACTTTTGCAGATACTGCAGTTTTCCATTTTAGGGCAGTATTGACACTGATTTCTAAAAGGAGTGAAGGACTCGAGTAACATTTTAACTAAAAAGAACGGGGTCTTCAGCTGACTCTCGATATCAATTGGGTATAAACAACAAACCAGTTAGAATATTCAGTAACTATTATACATAAATGACAGAAGGTCCTCGAGTCCTCTTACCTGTATGGGGTCCATTTCAAAGTTTTACCCAACTGTAATCAAATGATCACTAAGGTAATTGAATTTCTTGTCCTTTTAGATGTCGATATTAGAAGAAAGCGGAAATCACACCATAGTGTCCCTTTTTCTCTGACAGCGCACAGAATCCTAGAGTCTACCCCATTCCACATTTGCTTCAGTGTATGTAGTAATATTAGTATTAATATGTAAGTGAATTTTAAATGGCTTACCTATACATTCTATAATATACTCTCCTTTTCATTACTTCATAAATTCTACTACAGCTACCTTATTTTATTTATTTTTTTTTTTTTTTTGCTTATACTAGTTTGGGACTGTGGACTCCTTTCTGGCTGGTCTTCGTTTGATGTATATGCCTATTGTTACGGACCGAGGTTTTCGGCCCTTAAGAAAAACACAGGATCTAGATGGAAATATTATTGGGGCTGCTCTGGCTAATCGACAGCTCGCACACACAAAGGAGGAGGAATAACAAAAATACAGGAGTTTGCTATAAAAATAGATTTATTAATATTAAAGTTAATAAAAATCTTAAACAAAAAAAAGGCCATAACAAAATGAGCCAGGTCCGGGCCACGAACCACAAAAATAAAGCAATATTACTTTATATCAAAAAAGAAGTACCAGCAGCAGTCGATACAAAAAAAAAGCCATCTCCAGCGAAGTCCACCAACTAACGACAACAGGCCGTAATATCACGACGTCCTGCTGCCATCTCGCCAAAATACAAAGGACACGGGGCCACTGCACCCGAGCCAAAACTGCCGACAGGGTCTCCACCTGCGGCCAACAAACAACCATCTTCGTTGGTGCGCTGCTCCAGCCTGGGCCCAAACATCGGCTGCCCAAGAAACGTCTTCAAAGTCGAACTGCTGCTGGTACTCAAAAGTTCTCTTCCCCAAGAGAACAACCTGTTCGCTACTGCTGCCCGAACCTGACTAAAGGTTGGCGCCACGCCAACACAGACGTAAACACTCCTGTGAAAATAAGAGGAGGGGGGGAGGATTAGCCAAATAAACAAACTACCGTAACGCCCATAAAACAACCAAAGATCCTAATACCTTCCCTCCCGACAGAAAAAAAAAAAATTACAATTTTTTTTTTTTCAAAATAACCAACCTCCTCCTCCAATGTGGTGAAAACTCCGACAACCAGAGCAGAGCCAATCCTGTCACGGTCGCCAATGTTACGGACCGAGGTTTTCGGCCCTTAAGAAAAACACAGGATCTAGATGGAAATATTATTGGGGCTGCTCTGGCTAATCGACAGCTCGCACACACAAAGGAGGAGGAATAACAAAAATACAGGAGTTTGCCATAAAAATAGATTTATTAATATTAAAGTTAATAAAAATCTTAAACAAAAAAAAGGCCATAACAAAATGAGCCAGGTCCGGGCCACGAACCACAAAAATAAAGCAATATTACTTTATATCAAAAAAGAAGTACCAGCAGCAGTCGATACAAAAAAAAAGCCATCTCCAGCGAAGTCCACCAACTAACGACAACAGGCCGTAATATCACGACGTCCTGCTGCCATCTCGCCAAAATACAAAGGACACGGGGCCACTGCACCCGAGCCAAAACTGCCGACAGGGTCTCCACCTGCAGCCAACAAACAACCATCTTCGTTGGTGCGCTGCTCCAGCCTGGGCCCAAACATCGGCTGCCCAAGAAACGTCTTCAAAGTCGAACTGCTGCTGGTACTCAAAAGTTCTCTTCCCCAAGAGAACAACCTGTTCGCTACTGCTGCCCGAACCTGACTAAAGGTTGGCGCCACGCCAACACAGACGTAAACACTCCTGTGAAAATAAGAGGAGGGGGGGAGGATTAGCCAAATAAACAAACTACCGTAACGCCCATAAAACAACCAAAGATCCTAATACCTTCCCTCCCGACAGAAAAAAAAAAAATTACAAATTTTTTTTTTTCAAAATAACCAACCTCCTCCTCCAATGTGGTGAAAACTCCGACAACCAGAGCAGAGCCAATCCTGTCACGGTCGCCAATGTTACGGACCGAGGTTTTCGGCCCTTAAGAAAAACACAGGATCTAGATGGAAATATTATTGGGGCTGCTCTGGCTAATCGACAGCTCGCACACACAAAGGAGGAGGAATAACAAAAATACAGGAGTTTGCTATAAAAATAGATTTATTAATATTAAAGTTAATAAAACTCTTAAACAAAAAAAAGGCCATAACAAAATGAGCCAGGTCCGGGCCACGAACCACAAAAATAAAGCAATATTACTTTATATCAAAAAAGAAGTACCAGCAGCAGTCGATACAAAAAAAAAGCCATCTCCAGCGAAGTCCACCAACTAACGACAACAGGCCATAATATCACGACGTCCTGCTGCCATCTCGCCAAAATACAAAGGACACGGGGCCACTGCACCCGAGCCAAAACTGCCGACAGGGTCTCCACCTGCGGCCAACAAACAACCATCTTCGTTGGTGCGCTGCTCCAGCCTGGGCCCAAACATCGGCTGCCCAAGAAACGTCTTCAAAGTCGAACTGCTGCTGGTACTCAAAAGTTCTCTTCCCCAAGAGAACAACCTGTTCGCTACTGCTGCCCGAACCTGACTAAAGGTTGGCGCCACGCCAACACAGACGTAAACACTCCTGTGAAAATAAGAGGAGGGGGGGAGGATTAGCCAAATAAACAAACTACCGTAACGCCCATAAAACAACCAAAGATCCTAATACCTATGGTAATAATTTTATTTTTTTTAAGTTTTTACAATTCAATTAGTGTAAATTAGTAGCTGATAAGTTCCTGTAACGGAAACGTGAACAAAATAAATTCAATGTTTCGATTACAGAGCTAAGAACAAACAGTAAGATAACTGCTAACAATTGAACATCATGTAATATTTCATCGAATAGCGTCACTTGCCCTTAATCTTTAAAGCACATATTATATACTTTCTGTTGGACATCTCCGTTTATTCATATTGAAGATCCACTATGAAATAGCTCAATACGGATATATACTTCACAATGTTGTTTGGTAAATCGTTTCCTGTGTTAATTAAATTCAGAGCCTAAAATGTTCGGCTTGAAATGAAATGACCTTCCCTTGTGAAATTTTCCTGTAACAATCCAATCCGATCCGGCCTCAATGGGATTTTAAAGACCTCCCAACATGAAAGAAATTGTGAGGATTTCGGCTCCCTTGAGGGAGGGGAAAGGTTGATATATTTTCGGGCTTTATTAGGGTTGAAGGATTTCCTTCTTGTCCTTTATTTTGTTAGAATTGTTGACGATGTTATTCACTCTTCTGTACGAAACATTGAACAGACTCTACAAGGGGCTAATACTGTTGAAATTCCGTGTAGTACTTTGTTTTCATATCTCTCTCTCTCTCTCTCTCTCTCTCTCTCTCTCTCTCTCTCTCTCTCTCTCTCTCTCTCTCTCTCTCTCTCTCTCTCTTTCAGCAAGCAATTTGATGAATTTGATGACCTATACATACATACATGTATTTACACATACTTACATACATGTATTTGCACATACATACATACAGACATTATATATATATATATATATATATATATATATATATATATATATATATATATATATATATATATATATATATATATATATATATATATATATATATATATATATATATATATATATATATATATATATATATATATGTGTGTGTGTGTGTGGGGGGGGGGCTGTGTGTGTGTGTGATTTTCTGTTATGAATGAAAAAGATCTCATAGATTTTTATCACAATCAATTATGTGACCGCTCTCCGACAACCACGAATTCAGAAATTGAATCACTGGTAGAATTTCCCTCTTACGTGCGGGATTCGAGTGCATCCTAGTTAGAAGCCTATAGTCAATGTTTAGCTCATAAAGCTCTCATTTCTGGAACTAATTAACACCTGGTAAGACCGCTAAAATCTGCTGTCCTTCCATAGCACCAAAATCTCTCTCTTTTGTTTTCCTTCACAGTAAGTTACAAACATTGTATGGAGGAACTAAGGATAGCAAAACATGTTTATCGACCTAAGAAAGGCTGCCTCTAAGTAGATACAGTGCTTCGTTCCCTTTGTTCTACGATGATCTATGCTTTTCGTTTCGTCCGATATCTAAATGTTTATTATTGGTGTTTATCCTGTATTTTGAAAGTTTATTTGTATTTCATGTAAAATACTTAGTTTCTAAGTGCTCTTGAATTTTTTTTTAAACTTTATTCCATTTTGCAGTGTGGAAATGATTCACGAGAAAGTCGAAACGTTACAGTGAAATATTTAAAGTTCCATTATCATTATCATCAATATTATTATTATTTTTAGTATTCGACGCCAACTGCATACTTACACTGCTATTAATCATATTGGAATGGAAAGGAATGGAATATAGAGTTTAGGCCAAACGCCAAGCACTGGGACCTATGAGGTCATTCAGCGCTGGAAAGGAAATTGAGAGGAGGTAGAAAGATGTAACAGGAGGAAACCTCGCAGCTGCACTACGAAATAATTGTTAGGAGAGAGTGGATAGCAAGATGGAAGAAAGATAATATGAACGGAGGCACAGTAAAAGGAATAAAAAGGGTTGCTGTTAGGGGCCGAAGGGACGTTGCAAAGAACCTTTAGTAATGCCTACAGCGCACCCCGTGAGGCGCACTGACGGCACTAACCCCCTACGTGGTACTAATCATATTGCACATATTTATAATGGGGAGGTCACAAAGTACCGGTTGTGTGACAAGATCAAACTTTCACTTCCAAGCCAGCCCACCCCCCACCCCCCACCCCATGAACCTCCTCGCTCAAGAACCGCACCCCCCCCCCCCCCCACCACCACCCGTATAAAAGCTAAGAAATGGGCTGTCATATCTCGTTCATTTCCCGTATGTCTCGAGCCGAGCTTTGGGGCAGTTGGTCAGGAAATTGACATTTATTTGTTCAAGTAACTTCACGATCAGATTAACTGTGGTTTTTTTTGGGTGATATAAATATTTGGTATCATGGTTATAAGACATAATACAGTTATTACTACTAGATGCTTGTTTATGATCCTATTCTTGCTCTAATTAAATTTGTAAAAAAAAAATAAGATAACATATAACAAATTCTTATCGCACGAACTTTACTCTCATTGGCGCTGATTGTATAGTTTTTTTTTTTTTTTTTTTTTTTTTTACGACTTTAACCATGCATTAAATATAAACTATATTTTCGTGATTCTAATTAATGATATAAAAGAATCTGACTGTCTTGGTTTACGCACTGGGTTGAGTATAGTGTAAATATTATTGCTGAAATAAAATTAACTTTAACCCTAAATTTTTTACTGAATAAACTCTCAGTAATTGCAAATTGCTCCAATTAGCCCCTAGCATGTTTTTTATCCTTAATTACCATTACTGAGCAAATTGCCGTGCCATAACCAACTTTTTCGTCTGACAGGAATAAATTGGCGTATGGGAATGATGATGCGAAACTTTACGAACTTTTTGATGATACTAACGAAAATGATCAAACGTGCAGTACAAGGTTTGAGTTCAAAGGCTTAAAAAAAAGAGAGAGAAATAAATATCTATTTGCGCATTAGGCTCCATGCGAACAACAATGGATTACGTGGAATTCTTTTTTTTTTTTTTTTTTTTTTCTTGAAGATTTAATTTAATGTGTTTGATCTTCAAACGCAAAGTAGCTTCACAACCACACTGGCCATTAACGACGAGGTACGTTTTTCTTCTAAACCGATACGAAAGCAAAGGCATGCAACTGAGATGAAGATTACCTTATGCCTCGTTAGAAGTCGGACCCACTGTCGCCGAATGCCTTCATATTGCGTCGAATCCTTTCGCGACGCATCGAATTCCTTAGCATTAATGTATACGGTTAAGGTTCAACTTCCATCGCCATTCGTGTTGTTGGCGAGAGATTCCCGTACCTCTCCGAGACCTGGTAACAATTCGATTGAATATCAACTGGAGTTCAAAGACTTGCTCCACCTGAATTCAATCTCGTCCTTTCACGGGCGGAATAAAACGAGGAAAAGGAATCGTGTTTTGGACGGACATTTCTTTCCAGGATCGTTTCGTTGTCTCTCCTTTGGTCTAAAATCATTTTTTTTATATCGTTTGCTGTGATTTCTGTGAAAGGATTATAGCAGAATTTTCGGGAGAAACCTTAACACTTTCTTATCATGCAAACTGGGCTTTATTTAGGTCGTTAGCTAATATTCTTAAAAATATCTAAACGACAGAGCTAAAATACTGACGAAAATTTTATAAGAATGTCAAAATCGGGTGAGCGCAAGTTACTAATAGACACTCGGACACAGAAATGCTGTGAAAATTATGAACAGACTCTAATTATTGACCAAAATTTCCATAATAATTACATACAAAGAATATACAGGCTAAATAAAATAAAATTCCAACAACACTGCTTTCCAGTGAGCATATCGATATTATAATATTTATTTGGAAATGATTTGACTGAAGAAAGGAGTCTAATTGTTCCACTCATCAATATCAAACTGTTGAGCAAGACTAATTAATTCAAAGCAATTCGGGTATTTCATCGAAAGCTTCGAGAAAAATAGCGGCTGTCAACTGATGCGACCAATTCGAAGTGGCAAGAAAACCGCGGATAGGACGAGAAGTATTCCCTTCTTCCTCCGACCCGTCCAACACCAAGAGTTATGAATGGCCGCACCGAAACCCCCTAATCTCTACTGACGTGAAGACTCAGTCCTTCATCCCCTTTCCCCTCATCTTTAAAACATTCCCGGAGACGACCCCGGGAAAACCGCCGCCCTGTTTCATCATCTTGATGGCCGGAGCCAGAGGTTCTTCGCGTTTCTGATCCCAGGACAACTGCAGCTCGTTGCTTCTGACACTGACTGATTAGGGCGCCATCCGAGAGGACGTTTGGTCACGAGTTGTAACGAGGGACACGGGGAAGATCAGATATTCAGGTGAGACAT
>JANJGK010000019.1:45326048-45328548 GCA_039081455.1 Macrobrachium rosenbergii
TGGCAACGATATAGGACAGGCCACCACCGGGCCGTGGTTAAAGATTCATGGGCCGCGGCTCATACAGCATTATCCCGAGACCACCGAAAGATAAATGTTTTTGGTGGCCTTGATTATACAATGTACAGAACACTCGATTGCGCCGAAGAAACTTCGGCGAATTTTTTACTTCTTTTAGATGGTTTGCCACGTGGAGATAAAGGGAAGTGATGCTTCAGCAAAATGTCCAATTCTGATTATTAGCAGCAAGAAGAAGAAGACAGAGGCAGTGTTGGATGAATGTCATTAAGGAGACATTTAAACTGTACAGCCTCAATGTCCTTGATGTTCGAGAATGCCTGCAAAATGGAATTCAAAAAACAGTGTGCATGGAAGGTTTTACACCCTGCTGATGAGTTTTTTTGTATGTCTAGGAATTGCCTAATGTTGCAGAAGTCGTGTACAGAGATACTTCAACTACGATCTTATAGTGGAAATATGATTACTGCAAGGACCGTCTCACGGTTCCTACACGCCTCGAAGAAGAGAGTAGGAAATTATAACAGAAAATGGAATACACAGAGTAAAAAAAATTACATACATACATACATATATATACACACACATATATATATATATAATATATATATATATATATATATATATATATATATATATATATATATATATATATATATATATATATAATATGGCATTTTTTATATTCACATATACTAAGCCACAAATATCTAATATCTAGTTCGCTCTACCTCCGGAATAATATACACCCGAGGGGGAATTATAACTGATTATTGAATTCGAACTGCCCACTGGTTGGGAAACTTCACAGGCGTCGTCGTTTCCCAACCAATCGGCAGTTGGAATCCCACTCGTGACCAAGCGCTTATTAATTATTATTCCCCCATGAATGTGCCTTATTCCCTAGGTAGAGCATTAAACGTTATTAGACGACATTTATTATATATGTATATATATATATATATATATATATATATATATATATATTATATATATATATATATATATATATATAATATATACAAGTATATATATATATATATATATATATATATATAATATATACAAATATATATATATATATATATATATATATATATATATATATATATATATATATATATATATATATATATATATATATATATATATATATATATATACATATACACATAACAGGTGCAAGGCAACTGAAAATAATTATTACAGTCTTAAGGAAAAAAAAAAAGCGTCCCTTTTGTTACCATAATAAGATATAATATTTTCAGGCCACCTTGACTTAATATATTCAGTTTTCGTGACGCATACTGGTTCTTCGCTTTTCTTTCCCCCTGGAAATTCCAGAAGTATTGGTCTTTTTCCGGTCAGCCAGCCCACGCCTGGGCCCTTCCACAGAAAAACATTGTCCATGGGGAAATACATCGCAGCCTAGTTTCCTGTCTCGAGTCACAAAGAAGTTTCCAAGGATGTGAAATCATTTTGTATTTAAATATTCATGGGATTATTATTTATTTTAAAGTCAAGTCTTTTGCATGGAAAATTTTTTTCGGGGAGGAGAAAAGAGAGCCTGTTTGTTATACATACATAGAGAGAGAGAGAGAGAGAGAGAGAGAGAGAGAGAGAGAGAGAGAGAGAGAGAGAGAGGCTAATCATTGATAATATATATATATATATATATATATATATATATATATATATATATATATATATATATATATATATATATATATATATATATATATATATATATATATATATATATATATATATATATATATATATATATATATATATATATATATATATATATAAAGATTATCCACATTCATTTATAAAGCACGAAACTACTTATCACTGAATAAAGATGGCATTTTTTTTTTCAGCATAGAAAAATAGATACATGAACTCACTAAGATACTGACATCGTTGTTATATTGCCACTAAACCCTTCTCTCCATGACTTAAATTATGTTTTTTTTTTTTTATAAATCACATTGGCTAACAGCTTATACTCTAAATATGAACAAATAATGTCATACAAAGCAAAACAACTGAAAGCATTTTCGTAAAATAATTGAATATAAGAATACAATTGAGATGGCTATTTGTCTGTCCGACCGCACTTTTCCTGTCCGTCCTCAGATCTTAAGAACTACCAAGGCTAGAGGGCTGCAAATTCGTATGTTGATCATGCTCCCTCCAATCATCAAACATACCAAATTGCAGCCCTCTAGCCTCAGCAGTTTTTATTTTATTTAAGGTTAGAGTTAGACATGATCGTGCGTCTGGCACCTCTACGGTTGCCAACAACACAAGCCACCACCGGGCTGTGGCTGAAGGTTCCATGGGCCGCAGCTGAGAGTTTCATGGGCCGTGGCTGAGAGTTTCGTACACCATTATACGCTGTACAGAAAACTCGACTGCGCCAAAGAATTAAACGGCACAATGAAGACTAAAAGAAGTAAGCAGTTTCATACTCAAA
>JANJGK010000019.1:45333548-45356151 GCA_039081455.1 Macrobrachium rosenbergii
ATTATGGGGTTTGATAGACGACAAAAGTTCTGTTTCGAACAAAATAAAGCTTCCATACGATGAAAACATCCAAAAGGCCACCGAGCAACTCAGTTCTAATAATCCTTTCATTTTCCATTATCCCAAATCCATCGGGAGTTCGCTCGTTAACATATACTTAAATAACAAAAGGGAAGAAGCCGGAGTTTACAAGATACCGTGTAGTAATTGTCATGACATCTATGTAGGCGAGACAGGTAGATTGCTCTCACAAAGAATAACAGAGCACAAAAGATCAGTACGTTAATTTATTAATAACTGCCGTTGTTAAATTTATTCAAAGGACCCTTACTAACATATAAACAAATACTGGTTTACTTGTATTCTGACCGTTTGCCTTTAATATATTGTTGCCCATAAGCTGTTTAATACATTCTAGATTGCCCGATATACGAATGAGGACCTTTAAACCTCTAAGCTCTCTCTCTCTCTCTCTCTCTCTCTCTCTCTCTCTCTCTCTCTCTCTCTCTCTCTCTCTCTCTCTCTCTCTCTGATAGATACGCATATATGTACTTGCCTTCAGCATATTTAAAAACGTTTCACACTTTCAAAAAAAAAAACATGAATATGCAAAACAAAGCAATTCACGATTGTCTTTTGATTACTAATACCTTTTATGCATCATATGAACCACTTGTGACAGTAATACCAAAATTGTTTTCATAAAGCAATAATTTGAATTAATCTCTAAATATATTTTCTTGTTTCAAGCAGATTCAACAATAAAGGACGGCACCTTCAACTATATTAACGTTATTTATGTCTTCAAGTGACGTAGGAACATTATATATACAGTATATATATATATATATATATATATATATATATATATATATATATAATATATATATATATATATATATATATATATATATTATATATATATTATATATATATATTATATATATATATATATATATATATATATATATATATATATATATATATATATATATATATATATATATTATATATATATTATATATATATATATATATATATATATATATATATATATATATATATATATATATATATATATATAGACATTGTAAACTCAATTTGTGCAAATTGGACACATATTTTACCCCTCATAAATGTCTTATATGGCACTAGAATGACAGTATATTAAATTTCAAATGCAGAATAATTCGATTATTGATATATTTGACAGTAAAGTATGATTTAAAATATGATTATTATTATTACTCGTACACAGGATTTGTTACAACCGCAGGTTTTTCATTTTGAGGTGTTTCATTATGAAGCCCCTTGAATTAAGCGAATATAAAATTTACAACTTTCATGAAAGATTGACATCAAATGGATTTTGTACTTTAAATTTAGAGCACTTTCTATTATTTATTCCATTTTTCAGGGTAAACAAATATTGATACTTTTCATCAATGATATACATTTCCATTCAATGGCTCCTCGCGTCAAAATTATAATGAAATTGATGGGAATACATCTTCTTCAAGGGATACTGGATAATTTACAGTAGGCAACGAGTTATTTTTTTTTATAAGAAATAGTTAAACAACTTTGAGAGGTTTCTTTATGAAGCCTCTTGAATTATGCGATCATATAATATTAATAACTCCCATAAAGGATTTACTGTAAATCATTTTCAACACTTCAAATTTAGTACACCTTCTCTTATTAATTTTACTATAAACTAATTAATAAATGTATTTTTCTTATTTATCTAAATTAATCCACTGTATTGGTCAATTAATGTCAATTGTTAATCAGTTAGTCAAATATAAAAAAACAAAAAAACAAAAAAAAAAAACAAAATCATTCGGCCAATGCTTGGAAGCGAAATACAACAAAATACAAAGGTGAAGACTATATAAACAGAATATTCTGTGACAAAATGGAGTTGCTTTCGAAAAAAAAAATCCAATAAACACAATAAAAAAAAAGAAACTCGAGAAATTTACCAGAGGAAATTACTGACATTGTTACAGACGTGAACAAGTCAGCGATAAACCTCAGTCACGGGAAACCAGAGGAAATAAATGAGACCGAAGATAATTAGTAACAAGCGAACATGAAAACACGACTTTGGGAGCGAGGCAAAACAGTTCTTGTGGTCCTCCGACAAAAGGAGCAAGATGACTGGAAGTCACCGCGTGTTGCGCCTGATACATTTCTCTACGTTCAGATTGGAAAGGCTGGAGTTAGGTTACCAGACGACGGACGTTAATTAGTGAGAGACGAATAGGGTTGCTGACCAAAAATATTGGTAATAAATTAATATATGAAAGTGTTCGAGTGACACCGGAAATGAATTGTCTTCATTGGTATCAGTGCAGTATCAGTAGCACAAGTAGTAGCAGTGGTAGCAGTAATAAAATTAGTATTAATAATGTAAAGGTTAGTCATACTCGGGATGCCCAGAGTACAGACTTAATGCTGATGCTGTGGTTTCTGTTATTTTAAGCTGTCCTTATGCCAGCAGTGGCCTCTTGCTCTTGGGCAGACCGTAAGATTTATTGCTGTTGTTCTTGTGTTTAAGATTAAGCTGGCGTTATGCCAGCACTGGCTCTTGCTTACAGAAGCTTCCGTCAGAGTCATTCAAGAATGTGGAAGTAAGATATGAATATGAATGATTTATTAGTAATGAGTATGCAACTGAAGAAGGTGGTCAAAAGGAAACGAAAAGCTTAACAGGCGAGACTGCAGCCTATTTAAGCCCTGAGAGCCAGTCAGTATGAGAAAAAACATCTAGGCAGAGTCTTGGCTAGTCTTAGATAGCTCGTAAGGAAAATTGAGATTATTTATTATAAGAGAAAAAGCGACTTTACTGAACAGCAGCGTCCCGCGTTCGACAAGGTACGCGGACGGTAGAGAGGTTTCTCAGCCCACGTGGTTCATCTGATCCAGGTGACTCACAACCACGTGGTCGAGTGGATGCTCCGTGATCAGCTGCCAATCTTACCGGCTAAATCCGGTTTGGCAGTTGGGCGCGTGCATCGCAGTGGTAACATCTCTTCTGTGTAAAACGATGTCCAATTAAACTTCATGATGTTTCTCTGTTACTCTCTTTCCCACGCGACTCAGATTGAAAAAATCCTCTGGTATATATTTGGCAGACTCTGCCTCAAGGTCATAAACACAAGAATCTCAAATTCCTGGTTAAAATAATGATATAAAAGTATGAATGATAGCTGAACAAAATGACTGACTGGCCAGATTTTGCACTACTAAAAACAGATATACTTCTAACAAATCAAATATTCACAAGTAAGGAAAATTTAGTATTGTATGTACAGATAGTGATTATGGATAATCCTGTCACCCTTCTATCAATTAGAGTTTAGAGCTTTGATTCGGCCAATCAAGCTCTTTCTTTGGATTCTAAATACTCTATTCAAAGACGCGTGCACTCCAGAGACCTCCAATCAATTATGACTGAATGCACCTTTGCTTTATTCAGAAGCATAACGACTTCCACTTCGCTGAACGGAAAGTGAGGCAGAGGGTGAAACTGGTATAAACTTCCTGTTTAAGAGAGAGAGAGAGAGAGAGAGAGAGAGAGAGAGAGAGAGAGAGAGAGAGAGAGAGAGATACGTTGGATGTTATCTGCACACCTCTAAGAATAATGGAATTTCACTAAAATATCTTCCCTTTGGAACTGGTTTTGTAAACTCACCACCAACAACAAAAATGCTCTGTTAACAAATCCTATATTAGTGTCTTCTGAAAATTATTTCCTTTAAATAGAACGTACAGTATCTAGTCCTAACATTATCAACAGTAATATATAGGAATGTAATCCCTGTCTAATTTGCGTACGTGTAAACTATGTTCTTGCCAAACAAATACTGGTCTACTTCCAGCCTGAGCGCTTGCTTTAAACATATTATGTTTCCTATATCCTGCTTAATCCTAGCAAGATTTCCCGATAAACCCGTGAGGACATTTAAGCCTCTAATCTCTCTCTCTCTCTCTCTCTCTCTCTCTCTCTCTCTCTCTCTCTCTCTCTCTCTCTCTCTCTCTCTCTCTCTCTCATAGACACGCACATAACTACTACTACTTTTTTTCTTATTTCACAATCTATTAAGACTCTCTCTCAACATATTACACACTTTAATAAAAAAAACACGAAAAATAAACAAATAAGGCAATTCACAAATAGTCATTTGTTTAAGATAAGCAGCATAAACAATTCCAAAATTATTTTCTCAAACCACTTTCGAGAATTCAGTTTATTACTTTTTCGCTCTTTAAACAGCTCTATCTGAGCTTTTAATATATTACTTTTATTTTTTAAGCAGAGATTTAAATAATATAGAACGACGCATTTAGAAACGTTATCATCTGAAGTTTCTAGCCAATATTTTTGGAGTCTTTTTCCATCAACCACTCGTTAAAATTTATTCTGCAGAAGTTGTAAAATTTAATGAAACATTACTCCTGTATCTGTAATGTTTCTTTCTATCCCTTTCAGATGAAAGCATTGTATTTTCATGAAGACGCGTCCTGCACACTGCAAGGTACCCTTTTATCTTAATACGCTTTGTACCAGCTGTGCAGTTCATTATTTTTACATAAGTTCGTTGAAGCCGAAGGCAAAAATGTCTCCTTGCGCAAAACAGGCACAAGATTACCAATTCCACTATTTGTTTGTTGAGTATTATTATTCCGCCGACTGCTATTGCTCTATTACCTAGCTTGGTTTTCTTTCTCTACTGTTTCTTTTTCTCTATAACCTACCTGTGTACAAAGGATGGGTATGTGCTTTCTTACTGAGTGAATAAAAAACACTCCTTATACTTGTTTCTTTCTCGGGTCTTGGTTAATGTGATCAAAGTTTTTTTCCATTTACGAATTTACATTTTACGACAACTTTATTCTTAATACCTGTAACCCGCCTAATCAGTGCAACCTGGTTTAGGTCATTTGTTCTTCCTTCACAAGAATACTGTTCTCTGGTTTGGATGTCTGCCTCTGCTGAGATTTATCTCTTTTAGATACAGTGATTCTTGGTGGCGGGTTTATTTCCTAACGTTAGCATTTATGAACCAACGACGGATGGTCTCTTGTTTGTCAATTTTTCATCAGTTGTATTTTAACAGAGAGCTTTCACATTCACAGTTGATCCCTGATCCCTTTTCCTCCCGAGAGCAACCAGACTTGTTGAACAGCGGCACCAAAACACCAATATACGGTAAATGTGCCGCGCTGTCGAACTTCTCAGTTCACAGGACCTTTATCCCTCACACCATTGGACTGTGGAACAGCCTCCCTGGGGATGTTGTGCAGTTGGAATCTCAAAAATACAAGCGAAGATGCAATTCACCTTGTATTTTAATTATTCATTTATATTTTAAGTATTTATCCATGAAATATATTACTTTACAATTTATTCTAATCTAATAACAACTGATCTCTTCTTTCTGCATTTCCAATTACCGTCAGTTAATTCTTTCTAATGAACACCATATTCTTTGGGAGCTTGAATTTAAAGTCAATGGCCCGCGTGGGCTTGTTCCATATGAATAGGGTTCATCTTCTAAATAATAATAATAATAATAATAATAATAATAATAATAATAATAATAATAATAATAATAATAATAATAATAATAATAATTTCTGTAATAAAAATCCACAATTATATGGTAAATATATTACTATGTAAAATAAACATATAAAATAAACTATATTTCTTCTTCTAATTGTGGATTTTTATTACACAGATTGTTTTTCATGAAATTGTGAATCTCTTTGCAATAATAATAATAATAATAATAATAATAATAATAATAATAATAATAATAATAATAATAATAATAATAATAATTGGAAGGTCTACTCCTTTCTGCAGTGTTAGTTCTAATTTTTTCCTTCTTTTCTCTTTTTTTCCATCTCGGCTTTGCTTCATTAGAAGTTGTGGTTTCCCTTCCCTTCGGCCTCTTTATAAAAAAAATAACTGATAATTTCCTTTCTGCCTTGAAATTCCATATCATACTATGTTACAGGTATTAACCGACAACTCTTAGCAGTCTTTCGTATTAAATTCTTAGGTAAATTACCAGATTGGCTGTTAAATACCCTTGGAAACCATATCTACTTTTCTTCAAGATATTCTAACCAACCATATTCCAAGTAAAAATTTGCTAGTGCGATATATTAAGGTACTGAGGTGACTTTTTTTTTTTATTCTCTGCCCAACTGGCATAATAAAGAATATATAAAAAAAAATATAGATCATATATATCTAATTTCATTTGTACAGAGTCAAGATGATTTAATCCACAACCATATTCAGAGACTGAATATTATTTACATCTATCCTTTTATAAACTAATTCTTATAATTTCACTCTTTGTAAATTATACCACTGCAAATCTCTAACAAGACATGATTCATTCATATTTCCTTTTGTATTTTGCCTTAAAGCATTATTGTTTCCTTACTGACACCTGGGCAACGATATGGAATTCATACTGCATCGTCCTGATCCCCTGAAATCAGTTAATTAACTCTCGGTATAAAAGAAACCCTATCTCAGATGAAAGGTCCACGGACAGAATATGCAAGACTGCGAGAAACCAAGGAAAAGCAATTAACAACACACTCGCGACACAAATATTTTCTTATATTCTCGATAATGTTCTTTCAACGATAACGCAGATAGTGGTGTATTCACTCGTGCAAGTTTCCACTGCAATGTTTCTGGAATGAAATACGAAATGTATGTTACGTGACTTATCTGCGATAGTATACCAAGAAGGATTTTTAAAAATAAGTATTATATAAACATGCCACAAAGCATGTGAAGTAATTTTAATATGCCTTTTGGTAACATTAAAAACGACACAATATCAGAATCCTGATATGGACATCAGAATTACTTCGCTTTCCTGCATTTGAATCTAAGGCTCTCTCCCTCTCTCTCTCTCTCTCTCTGTATATATATATATATATATATATATATATATATATATATATATATATATATATATATATATATATATATATATATATATATATATATATACAGACACCTCACACGTCTCGAACTGTCGGACTACCAGCCCAGTTCTCCTCGTGCTGCTGGGAGAAAGGGAGAGGGGGTTTCGGTAATACATGTACACGTTCGGTACCGGGTCGGTACCGGGGTCTAAGCGATGTCAGGCAGGGCAGCCGGTCGAGGTTACAAGCCTACCCCACCGCCAAATCAAAGTCCTTCAAAGAAGGCACCGTGCTTACCCCATATAAAAATGGGTATAAAAGCACGTTAAAACGAAGAAGATATATATATATATATATATATATATATATATATATATATATATATATATATATATATATATATATATATATATATATATATATATATATACATACATAATTCCTAAACCATCATCCAGAAAGCACTGACATTTTCCCGGCCTGATGAAAATGCAATGCAGCGTAAAAACCAATTCACTCTCATTCTTCTCATCCGCTGCATTTAGCATTCCGCCGAGGTAATCGGCCGATATTGAGTCACTGGATGCTTTCCAGCGAGCATGATAAAGTCCACTTGTTTTCATTTGCATTGTGACCCATCTTGATTATCGCGGATTAACATAAAACCCCAAGCAATGAGGATCAGAGTTATCAACTGCCCACACGGCGCGGGACGTAAAGGTTAAAAGCGATGGGAGAAGTGATTGTATTCGTTGGAATATTTCAGTACGAGTCAATTAGCGAAATGAGCTAAACGTCAAGAACTTACCAGAGCAGTATGGGAATAAAATGCTGAAGTGTTCTGGGAGAGAGTATATCTTAGTTTAACCAGACCACTGAGCTGATTATCTATATCTATAACTATTAAAACTAAGATATTTACTATCAACATGTGACCTACCAACCAACGGACTTCGTAGGTATTAATGACTCGTCTTGTTGGTTAATGTTTAATTTTCGTCATTATTATAAATTCTGTACTTTACTTGATTTTATACTTATATTCTGCCCTGTGAAACTTCACAGGCACCTGTCTTCTTTTTTTAAGAAGAAATTAAAGTCTTAATGTAGAAAAAAAAAGGAACATGACACTCATCGAGAAGCTGATTCAGAAAGCAAATCTTCAACGATAATGGTGTCCATCTTCCCAAATATTCTCCAAGGACGCTTATTCATTGAAGCTCCATGGGAGGCTTCTATTCCAGTGTGTTCTGTCTGGGAGTTCCCCCTCACCACCTCTTCAGTCCCATAACAACGCTGCCAAATTCCTTTCTCCAACATTTTTCCATTTTCCATAGCGAGAGTTCTTTCAGTTTTTCTCTACATATCAGCGAAGTGTTCCTCGAGGCAAGGATATGACGATGCAGCTTTCTTACAGGAGTAAGTATTTTGCCTCGGAAGAGGGTCTATTGTGCAGGAATTCTAGTTTGTAAAAGACAATGTCAATAAATGTCACTGTTGTCAGCATTTTATTATGGGATTTTATTTTTGTTTTTCAACTCCAATGCACAATAATATTTATCAGAGAACGGGGCTGCAAGCTTAGCCAAAAGACATAGTTTCCCTTACATTTATAAAACAGTTAATATTTAAAATTGTTAATTGATTTGCTTAAACAGATAACATTTACGTAAATCGGTTTTAAAACCTTTAGGAATTCCAAATATCACCCTTAATATTTTAAAGCTTAGGAAAAATTCATTCCATACAATTTCACGGAGTTCAGTGACTGAGAATAAATACACCTCATTCCTTTTGTTTCATATATGAAAATTAAACTCTTTCTTAAGTAATTTCTTGGGTACTTAAAAAAATCACATACCAAGCACTGACAAGCGAAAAGCTACAGGCTAATGCCCAACATATCAAGTACCCAACTCATTCAGTGACGATTAAATTAATAGACACTAATTCAGTTTTCGGTAAGCTTTGCAAGACAGTCCTTTGTTTACGATAGCATAGGATTATATGTTATCGAAATCATCATAAAATCTTTGCAAGACGCGTGGATATGACGACGCGGATTTCTTTTCCATTACTGAGAAGTGGATCACTGAAACCAGCTCTTCATGGGCCAAATACTTAACTAGAAAATAACAAAAAATACTTGCCTTTATCAAATTCTCAGATAATATAGACTTCAAATTCTACGGTTTAGTTACATAATTTCTTTTCGAATAAATTCGGAATGATGTCAGTTACTGTTTGATAAAACAATAGAACAGTATCAATTTGAGAATGGAAGGAATACATATATGTTGAAACCATCCTTTCATGCAGATTACGAGAAATCTTTCAGAAAAGGCTAGATATCGCACAAGACTACCATGCAAAAAAAAAACACATTGTCCAATTATTTCATCTATATGGTATCTTAGAACAGAGAACAATCTTCTCCATCAACATAAAGTCACGCACCGAAGGGCCATAATGCCTTACGATCACTAGGGTATCTAGCAGATTATTTTTAATGGCACTGGTACAATGATTCGGAATTAAAGTTTGTCCCCGAGGGGGAAATGGAATCTTTCCTGAACAGAACCTGGCGAATGTAGGCGTCCCATTATATGGAATGGCATTCAATTGGTCTGTTGGCACGATGGCTCTCGTTCCGCCTCGCAGCGATTAGTCAGGATTAAATGAGAGCCGAGGTCCTCGACTTCCCACACGTAGTGGCAACTGGTAAGAACTGGGTTCCTGCCAGCAGGTCTGGTTTGATGCTTCCACTATCCTGGAAGATGGTGCCCCATTGCTGTGAAAGCTACATGTTTATCTTTGAAAGTCTCTCTCTCTCTCTCTCTCTCTCTCTCTCTCTCTCTCTCTCTCTCTCTCTCTCTCTCTCGTGTGCTATGGTTTCGACTGAAATTTCTCTTTTCTTTTGTTGTAATTATAGTTTGATGGTTCTGTTAGCTTGAAAGATGGGGCTTCATTGTAGTGAAAGTTGTGTTTACGCTTGAACGTTTTTTTTGTTTTTGTTTTTTCTCTGCTCTGAGCAAATGCTTTTCTTTCCATCTCTCTCTCTCTGTCTCTCTCTCTCTCACCCACCCACCTCTCTCTCTCTCTCTCTCTCTCTCTCTCTCTCTCTCTCTCTCTCTCTCTCTCTCTCTTCGTATTCTGATATGGATTCGATTGAATTGTCTATTTTTTCTTGTTGCACTTATTTTGCACCAATCTTCAGTAGCGTGTATATATATATATATATATATATATATATATATATATATATATATATATATATATATATATATATATATATATATATATATATATATATATATATATATACATATATATACATATATATATATATATACATATATATATATATATATATATATACATATATATATATATATATATATATATATATATATATATATATATATATATATATTATATATATATATATATATATATATATATATATATATATGTTTGGACGAGCTTTCTTGCCAGAAGTGTTTTTCGTTTTCATTCATTTCAGGGAAAAATTTTGAAAAATATCAATAGAGTTTTTTGGTCTTTATTCGTTTTAGGAACTATTGGCAGGCTATTCAATACGTTTAGATATTTTTTTCTTAATCCGAAAGGTCAAGAACTGGAGAAATAAAAGAAATAAAAGGAAAAAGACTCGTTTAAAATGTTTATCGTAGTTACAGAGAACTATTAACTTATCGACTTTCGAATTACCGTCATGATTTTTGACATAAAATAGTGAAGTTAGCTGACGTACACACACAAACACACACACAGGCTAACTATGATGTTATAGTTACACGTACACTAAAGCTATAATACTTAAAATTAGTTGAATATGCCAAAATACTATATTCATTATGGCACAGTCGTTATTTACTTTTGTTTAATAATAATAATAATAATAATAATAATAATAATAGTATCCTTTATTTCAGCTCAGGGCCATATACGATGATTTCCGAAGAAAATTCCGGGCTCTGCAATATGCTTAAGCGATCTCGGGAGCAGCGACATACACTGGGTCTTGGTTTCGTTCTACAGGATGTCAAATTCCTCTTCATGTTGGCGGCAAGTGTCGATGAGTCTCTGGAGACCTTGCACGGATGGGGAAATCAGAACCATATCGTCGGCGTAACAGAGTTTATTTATTGTTGTTTTGTTGATAATGTATCCGATTGGGAGTGAGTTCAGTCTGACATTCAGGGCATCTGTGTACTTGTCAAACAGATATGGAGGAAGAATGCCCCCTTGCCGGAGCCCATTTAGGGAGCCGGAGGGGTACGACAATACGTCACCCCATTTGACACAACAACATAAAATGCCAATTAGATATAGAGGTGTGCCTCGTTTGTGCAGCTTCAGGAAGTGCTTCAAGTAGTTTACTCTGTCAAATGCTTCTCTCACTTTGCTGTTGACCAATATTAACGTCGAAGAGAAAAGGGTCATAAGGAAAACTGAGAAGACTCAATGCAAAACTAATTCGCTCGATGCAGCCATCTTTTTCAACAGGAAATGCTTGAGAGAGGGCTTACCTCCTTCTTATCATCATCATCATCATTATTATTATCATCATTATTCACCCTTCTATTCCTCTTCAGATTATGGGTAAAAAACAATTCGCTAAAAATCCCGACACTTTTCCTCGAGAGTTATGCGACCTTAATCAAAACACCTCCGTTGTTGTTCCAGAACCCTGTCATCCGAGAACCTTGGGATCTCATCTCCCTTTTAGGACGGGGATGAAAAGTATCGTCGCCCGTAAAAGACTGAAGTCTTTTATCATCTTCATTCATGTTTCCTTAATGAAATCATTCCTCAAGCAGTAAGGAAGAATTTAACGCGATTTTTTTCGTTGTTTTTTCTTACTGGAAATTCTTTTTTTTTTTTTTTGGAAAGAAATATATTGGCATATGAGAGGTACAATATATATTTTTCTGTTATAGAATTAGAGGCAGGTAGTGCCCGATCCAGAATGTATTAGGCCTACGACCCTCAGCAATTAGCGAATTCTCATCACAGAATTCGTACGGGGATTTAGGCTCGGCATAAATTTAAAACGATTCTTCATTTATTCCACCTACTGTTCATTATACAAAAGACAAAAACAAATATATTTGTCTACTGTAAATAATGATATGGCAATAAAATGCATTCAGTTATCGACTTTTAGTTATGATATTTTAAAATCCGGAAAATAGTTGTTCAAGATAAATGGGGATAAATACTAAATCTATCATAATCACTAATTTTTTTGGGGGGGTTAATCCTCATTGCCGTTGCTCATGTATCCACTACTTAAGGATTCCTGTCTTGATTTTATGTTTTAACCTATCATAAACTGAGATTTAAAAACTGCAAGACTGAATTCATGACAGAAAGTACAATAACAATTCCATTAAAAACTGTTTGATAATTATTTTTGCCTGCTGGTGAGGTCCACCTTTCTGCCATTAGTATTTAACTTGTTAAAAGGCAATTTCAACCAGGATTTTTTAAATCGGCGTCACATACTTCATTTTAGCTCACGAATATTAAGTTGAAAATACATTTTAGCCAAGTCATAAAATTGTAATCTAACTTTTATTTACAATTTTATCTTTAAATTATACCAAAAATTAGTTAACTCCACACTTGGCCATTAACGAGACGTATATGTGACAATCTATAAAATTAAGAAAACAGGTTTAGAATCTTCAAACAGAATAGGAATATGTCTGAATCTTGACTTCATCAGTTCGGCGTTCAGGATACCACATAACAGAATTAGTTGTCTACCTTAACTGAATCTTCCGCCCTTTGAGCTTTGTGTTGGAGACAGTCAATTTCAGTGGGAACCCTTTGAGTACCAGAACCACTGATATCGGGAACGCGAAATTCCAAAGGCAATGGAAGCCATTCAAATGGCTCACTCGTGTTAGTCACAATCCTATTTTGATTTGGACGTTAACTGTGTAAAGAAAATTTGAATATTTTATGCATTAATGAATAACATTTTGGGATGATGGAATGGGGCAATTTCAACGATTTTCTGTCAAACTTAAATGCATTAGTGCCCAGCATCAAATTCAAAGTTGAATGGGAAACAAGCAAAATTCCTTTTCTTGATGTTTTAATAATTAGAGACACAACAGATTACAAATTTACTGTATGCAGACAACCAATATTTTCACTTTATATATTCAGTATTTTAGTTTGACATTTCTATCAAAATTGGCGTAGCCAGCAATTTGTTCTTACGAGCCTTACGGATTTGCTCCTTGGAATTCCTGGAATTTGAAGCAGCTTTCATCTTTAAAGTAACCTGATCATATAATTGAGAACGTAAACATCAGCTTCTACAGACCCCCTCAAAACATGACCAGAGAGACGCCCAGAAATAAAATCAAAATCCCACACCTAGACAGGATTAAGAAGTTGACACAGACACTTGGAAACTCTAAACCTTTTGTTTTTACCCACCCAAATACCCTAGCCAAATCCCTAATTAACGTCCAACAAAAGCCGTTCCCCAAAGAGACAGGAGTGTACGAAATCCCTTGCCCTGACTGTGACCAATTCTACATTGGATTTACAGGTAAATCACTCTCCCCAAGACTAATACAACACAAACGTTCAGTAAGATATGGCAAACAGAGCTCAGCTATTTTTAACCACATAAATAAGAATAATCAGAATATACTGGAATACGTCACGTATAATTTATATTAGCAATTGTCAGCTGAAAAGCAAGAAGGTGGAATCAGAAATACGATGAACCTCTCAAAAGGAGCCTGGGATTCAGGTCTGATTGATAAAATCTTCCTCTAACCAGCGTTTAGGAAAATTAAGAAGAAGCTGTCAACAGGAGTGACGTAGCGGCCGATTTCTGGAGCTTTCCTTCAACAGTATACATAGCATATATATATATATATATATATATATATATATATATATATATATATATATATATATATATATATATATATATATACATACACATATATATATATATATACAAGTGTGTGTGTGTGTATGTAGAAACTAGGTTCGTGATGTCATATTCTTAAAAGACTCCGTAAATGCCCTTTGCATTTCTCTTCGTATGAAGAAACCTTCCACCTTCCTCACTTGAGCATTCAAGGCAGCTCCTGAGGCCATCATTAAACGAACTAATTACGTTTAAGAATTTGCTCATGTCGAGGTGATTTGCAATTCCAATGCTGCTGCTTCTTCCTCCTCCTCCTCCTCCTCCTCCTCCTCCTCCTCCTCCTCCTCCTCCTCCTCCTCCTCCTCCTCCTCTGGTGCAAGGAATTAACCTTAAAAATTCAGGTGGACACCAAGTAAGTGCATCTTAATATGCCACTTAGAGTGAATGCTCCCTTTGTCCTTTCTTAGCAACTGGTGTTAAATTCGTACCCCTTCTTTTGTTTTCATTATAATCTAAAATATTTATTATTTCGCTTTACATAATTCATTCTTTTTTCACAGTTCAGAAGAGAAAAGTCTTAATAAACTGTAATACGATAACACTATAGCTAGTCTCCTACTAAAACCTTTCACCTAATGATACTTGTAAAATAAATTTCAGTGTTATGTGTATGAAAGTACTATATATATTCCTGTAAACTACCTCTACTTGTGCAAAATTATTATTGTTTATTATTACGGACATCACCATGAAAAATTATAGTAACTAAACTTATCTAGTCTGGAAAATACTTCAAAGGTTTTTCTGCAAAGGGAACTATATTAAACAAAAATAAGTGCTCATGGAATAAAAAGAAAAAAGAAGAGTCGATTTCTTTCTGAATGACACATCTTAGCAGGCACTTCAAATAAATGAAGAATATACACTGTACATATCGCGTTTATTAAAATTGGGTGCCAGAAATATTTCCTTTAATAAATTTATTTGAATCATAGGATTTTGATTACGTGATAGGAAGATATATTTGCGGATATATAGGAATGCTAATACATTAGAAAAGAGCAATTTAATAGTACATAACAGGCACAGATGACATTTACCATTTCCACTGTATGCATGCAGATTTTATTTGTTTCCTAAACAGTAGCTGACATTTCAGTGGCAAAGACCTTTTAACAGAAACCTTTCAGTCATAAAATCTTTAGTGTGTGTTTGTGTCTGTGTGTGTGTGTTTGTGCGTTTCCTATGCAGATAAAAACAGGGCGAACAACTCAAACGTACTTGTCTATTACGTCACCAAAACAAACACGAAAGGGAAGTAAGGGAAACGATAGACCTGCAACCTCAACAGATAACAAATAACTTCCCGTTGCAGATGAAGATTTAACCAACGCAATCATCCGAGATCTCGCTGCATTTTTGGGAAATTTGCAATGATTAATATCTCACATTTTCCCAGTAGTTTTGCTATGTACCCTCGATGGCCAACGGGTATAACAGAGCACTGATAAATTAAGCGTTTTTCTGTGGCATTTCTAGGCTGTTGAGACCATCTAGACAAATTGCCAGTCGGCAAAAATGTTTTCATGATTCTCTGACAGGCATTTTGTCATTGAAGCCTCAACGGGACAATTTTTCATAAGGAAAAATTGCTGATATTGCGCCCTGTTTTCAAAAATGAAAAATGAAACAGGGTTAATAGAGATCATCCAAAACTCGAAAAGAAGACATTTTTTTTTTTCACTGAACAATTTTGCTACTAAACTGAAATACTTAAAATGGCCCTGGGGATACTAATGAGGACAATACTGATGTAGAAAACGACCTTTTAACAATTTTATTTTACTGGATTCCTTATGATTTACAATGTTTTAACATTCTTTATGTTGTGTATTTTTATCAAAGGAGACATGGAATTTCATTAAAAATATATATTTTCATTCTCTCTCTCTCTCTCTCTCTCTCTCTCTCTCTCTCTCTCTCTCTCTCTCTCTCTCTCTCTCTCTCTCTCTCTCTCTCTTATAAGGAGATGGATTCATTTTTTCTCCAAAACGCCTAAGCAATTGTTATATTTCCTTAGGCATAATGAAACCCTCAGACGGATTATTCCCTACACGAGCAGAGTTATTTCAAATCACTGAAATGAAACAACATCAAGGGATGAAAGTACGCAATCTATAGGCAACAAATTGTGCCCATATGAAAAGATGGGGATTAGACTTCAATTCCATTAACAACTTGTTTTCATACCCATTTCATTTTCCACGACTATCTTTCCTCTAAAAGGACATAAGAAGGGGAATAAAAAAATAAAAAAAAGAACTAAAAGAATTGAAGCTCGAAAAAGAAAGTCTTGAATACGATTGCTTCCGGTGGATAGATTCTTTCCTCGTTCAGCTTCTTTCCCAACTTCGATTATGCAAATCCAAAACCAAACACGAACAAAAGGCTGTGCTGGAAAAAGCTGAATTCTTAGGGTGAACGGCTGTTAAAATTAACTTCCCTTTTACTGTGCGGATAGTAAAGTGTTGTCAAAATGCTAATACAAATGGGGTTTTACCTAGCTTCTCCCCACTGACTTTAGACACTAACACACACACACACACACACACACACACACACACACACACACACACACATATATATATATATATATATATATATATATATATATATATATATATATATATATATATATATATATATATATATATATATATAAATGTGTATATATATATGTATATATATACGTGTATATAAATGTATATATATACCTATACACAGACGTATACACACATACACACACATATATATATAATATACAATATACTGTATGTATATATATATACATACATATATATGTATATTTTATATACACACACATATGTATATACATGCGTGCATATATGTGTGTAACATGAATTTTTAATAGCCAGAATAGTCTCTTGGAGCCTGGCCTACTATGTACGAATTATATTCTCCTGACTAGCAGTCTTTTTTTTTAAATGATTATCTCGAATTAAAGGAGATTATCTTCCGGGTATATCGATTCGATTACCTTGCACAAACCGTATTCCACCAAGGACCCTTAACACCGGTACTGCGTGCGTGATACTTCTTATTGTGGGGTGCCAGCTAATTTCCAATTCTCAGATATATAGACGTCACGGCGTTCTTAGCTTACAGAAATAAAGAAAAAAAAAGAGCTATGTAACATACCAGATTCCTGCTCTGTGTCAAAGCACCATTTGTAATGATAATCATTTCCCTCTCCATATTAGGCTCGCATATTTTTCGTACTCATTTTACTATATTTATATTCTGTTCAGCTTTGCATATATTTATTAATTTTTCTAGATAATTAAAAGGAAATTTCATGTCTCGCTGTTTCCTGCTTCATGCACATCATATATAGAAGAAATCATTATCACCATCACCATTAATCAGGAATTTTGAGGACAATGAGGAAATCATTTTTAATCATAAAGAGAAGAGGAAAGCAATCTTAATTGTCCCTTCGATTTTCTCGTCTATATTTCTCCCATGCCTCCATCCTGTTGGTGGCTCATTTCTCATTTCCAGCATTTGCCCACTTGGAGTGAGTTTGAGTTCAATTAGGAAAAATTAAGGCCGGAGAAAAGTCTTTCGAGGGAGTTTGAGGAAGAGTTCCCGAAACTCAAGTTTCACTTTCAACAACATCAGTTTCGTACCGTATATCTAGGACAATACTGATTATGTAAAGACTAACGGCATTTAGTTACCATTTTGATAAGTCAAACGCTGTTTAAGATGGACGGTGTACAAAATCGTATGAAGGAGAGAGACAAATAATTTTGTATGGGATTGCAATTTCCTTTATGCGAATTTACGGAGTCTTTTAAGAACATGATATCGTGAACTAGTGTCTACACGCAGGCACATGAACGCACTAACACATTATATATATATATATATATATATATATATATATATATATATATATATATATATATATATATATATATGTGTGTGTGTGTGTGTGTGTGTGTGTGTGTGTGTGTGTGTGTGTTTGTGTGTGTGTTTGTTTGAATGTATATACACAGGGACAGATAGAATGCAAGTTGGGGGGGGGGAGGGAGGAACCAAACACATACTTTGTATGTATATCTCTCTTTCTCTTTGTCTCCTTGTCATAAAATTTTAGCTCACTTCCTTAAACGTTGGAACAAACGGCTCGGTCTGATTTACTTGTTATCCACTATCAGCACTCTTTTGAAAATGAAAAAAAATATCGAAGGAAAATAGTTCTAGCTGAGATCGTTCCTTCAGTGTGAAAGTCTAACTTTGAACCCCGAATATTTTGAAGTCATTCTTGAGACTCGTTACTCTTTCCTGATTTCACTCTGGACATGCAATCTCCCTTTTATGGTAATGATACCTTTTGCGTTCTTAGTCTAACAGATTCTTGGGAATTCCCGCACTTATCTTAAAAACCTTTTCAAGAACATGCTCTTCATTTATAGTTCATCTCAAACTCGCTCTGTGAAGTTTCTAACGGCTTCGTGCAATGAGAGCACAGAAATTATCGATACCACATTTCCAGGAAAAGAAGTAAGAAAAGAAATGCACCAAAAACAGAGTACAAGTCACTCAATAAAATTTAACGTTTCAAAAATAAGTGGCAAATACATTTATTGCAATAAGTAAGTCTATCTTAGTTTAACCAGACCACTGAGCTGATTAACAGCTCTCCTAGGGCTGGCCAGAAGTACTAGATGTATTTTACGTGGCCAAGAACCAACTGGTTACCTAGCAACGGGACCTACAGCTTATTGCGGAATCCGAACCACATTATAGCGAGAAATGAATTTCTATCACCAGAAATAAATTCCTCTAATTCTTCATTAGCCGGCCGGAGACTCGAACCCGGGCCTAGCGAGTGCTAGGCGACAACTCTACCGACTCACCCAACGAAGAGCTATTTTGATACTCGTGGGATAAGAAATCAATAGTTTATTCATGTACTTTTAGTCATATCATGCAGTAAGGTCACACATCATTGCATAAAGTATTTAAACTTGCTTGACACAATCCACGTCCTTGTCAAAATAGGATTGTGGCTAACGTGAGTAAGTCATTTGAGCGGCTTCCATTGTCTATAGAATTTCGCGTTCCCGATATCGATGGTTCTGGTACTCAAAGGGTTCATAATGAAATTGGCTGTCTCCAACACAAAGCTCAGAGGGTGGAAGATTCAGTTAAGGTAGACAACTAATTCTGTTATGTGGTATCCTTGACGCCGAATTGAGGACGTCAAGTTTCACACATATTCCTCTCTTGTTTGAAGATTCTAAAACAGTTTTCTTATTTTCTATAGATTCTCACGTATATTTCTTACTTATGTTGAGAATAATATTACACGCGAAGAAATTTGTAAATGCGCCGGTATTCATGATTTTATAAATATTACAAGCCATGTAAATTCTTTCCAAAATCAAAGTGATACCTTGGAGCAAATTCACGTAGACTCCAGGTTTCTTCCACCGATATGCTCTCGTAAAATTTTAGATTTGAGAAGGGCCCAACAAATTGTTAACAGTTTTACTTTCTGTAATGACTGTTTTATATGTTTTGCTTTCCTGCTTTGCTTTGCTTTGCTTCATGGGTTGTCTATTATACTCCATTTCAGAGAACAAGTTCACAGCAGTTGGACGAAAGTTCTAAGCTCTGTACATATAACATATTATATTTTGAATATATTTTGTACCATGCATTTCACTGTGGATCTTACTTCACACACACACAAACACACACACACACACACACACACACACACACACACACACACACACATATATATATATATATAAATATATATATATATATATATATATATATATATATATATATATATATATATATATATATATATATATATATATATATACGGGGTAGAGCAAAAAACACTTTTCCGTAAGTACTGTACATACAAAAGGGGCTTTACACAAAATATATATATATATATATATATATATATATATATATATATATATATATATATATATATATATACATATATATACACTGTGTAAAACCCCTTTTGTATGTACTTATGGAAAAGTGCTTTTTGCTCTACCCCCTGTCTCCAGTGGTTAAGTGCCCACCGATTTCCAGTAATTTCTCTGCCTAAAGATATGTGGGCCTATTTCTTGCGTTTATGGTGTGATTTTTCACAGGTCTAAGCAATTACTAGGTATGTAATGGTCCTATTCTTCACCAGCATTGCTTTGCCCTATCCATCTTTCCTTTGTGTAAGATTTATATCAAATCCAGCAGGATAGCCATAGATATCTTTTTAGAATGATTTATGTAGGGACGAATCCAATCCGCCTATTTTTTTTAACTACGCCTGTGTGTGCGTGTGTGTGTGTGAGAGAGAGAGAGAGAGAGAGAGAGAGAGAGAGAGAGAGAGAGAGAGAGAATGGATGCTTTGTTAATGGACAGAAACCTATGGCGATACGTAGTAATATTTTTTTGGTACTCTCTCTTCTTCTTTTACTCCTTTGACGAGTTGGGTCTCAGTATATACGTGTACATTTTATATATATATATATATATATATATATATATATATATATATATATATATATATATATATATATATATATATATATATATATATATATACAGTATATATATATATATATATATATATATTTTTTTTTTTTTTTTTTCACTTGACTTGATGAAATGTTTTTTTTTTTAAATGTAGATTTCGGTCGTTACATTACGTCATAACAATTATCTATTGTAGGACTGAGAGTGGAACGGTTTTACTGTTGTTCTTAGTCTTACGTTAATTAGCCTAATCTAAAGGAAACAAACCAGGTTTTTTTTTTTTTGCTAATTCATAAAAAGAGTAAAACTACTAACATATCTCTCTTTTTTATAAAATGAGATTTGAATGTCTCCATTTTCGTATCTGGTAACAATATACGAGGCCCATTTTTCATTTTTAAACTTTAGGCCTAAATTACTCATAATAATTCTTGAAGTCTCAGGTCAATATTCGGTAAGGTAAACGAGCATTTAAAGAAATATAAATGTTTTACAAATCCTTAACTACATTCTGCAAAACTGGAAAGGTACATAATGGCTAAAAACTGATTGACATTTTTCAAACTAGAATTAAGATTAACATCTTCAACACTGAAAATTCCAAACGAAACGGAACTCTGTTTCAGTGCATTCAACGCCGTTATTTAAAAAATGGTCAACATGTTTTCACCGCAGTAAATTTCCCCAAAAATCCAGAAGAACACATCGTTTTAGCCTCCAGAGAGCCTCTGTCATTGAATGATTTGATTCCATTAACCAACAATGGGTCCGACCAAGTGTAGAGGAATAATTCACTTCATTTGCCTCGAATGTATTTAGGTCTACGTTTACAATAACCTCAGAAGTCATCTGCAATTCCAATTTCATTAGCCATGCTCTTCATCACAATGCTATGTAATGTTGATTGACGGTATAAAAGATAGATGCAGATAGATTTTTTGTTTTGAATAAATGTTTTTAAAATGATTGTGCCTACGTGAAAAATATAGTTCTAATAAACATTCATATACGTATACATATATATACATATACATAAAACATACACACACATATATGTATGTGTATATATATATGTGTGTATAATATATACACACATATATGTATAGATAGACAGATAGATAGGCAGACAGGCAGATAGACAGACATACATAAATAGATAGATAGATAGATAGATATTATGTCCATCTACGTTCATGTGAGCGGGTGGAAGTGAATTTTCATTTATAATTTTTTTTATATTATTTGTGAGTACAAAATTACGCTTTATCTCTGCAAAGATATCCCTAATAGAATGATGATGAACAAAACCAACGGGAGGGAGAACAAGAACATCCGCAACAACAACAATAACAGCGGTAATTGTTCAACGACATTGTAAATAAACAAACAGAACAGTAACTACGAACGAATAGACATCGTGCCCTCCGAGCCAAAGTGAATCTTACGGGCGTCACGATAAAATGAAATACGGTGGCGTCGTATTCAGACCGGTACACAGAACTGTCATGACGGCCGGTGCATATTTCCTTCCGTTCTGATGAAAAGGCTAAAATGCGGAACAGTTCCGCTCTCATCTATGAAGGGCGAGACACCTACTGATGCTTCAGGAATGGTATTACTTTCAGCTCTCTCTCTCTCTCTCTCTCTCTCTCTCTCTCTCTCTCTCTCTCTCTCTCTCTCTCTCTCTCTCTCTCTAGGACCAGAGGAGACTCATATGACAGGGTGCCTGTGAAATTTGAGGACGTTTGTTCCTCGCAACAGGGTGTCTTTGTTTTTATCTAGATATACACAAACACATGTTTACATATATAAAGTACATATATACTTACACACACACACACACACACACACACACACATATATATATATATATATATATATATATATATATATATATATATATATATATATATATATATATATTATATATATATATATATATATATATATATATATATATATAAATACATATACATATATAAATATATAATGCAAAACCCACAGGAAAATAACAGTCAGAAGAAATGTATCAAACGCTTTCGCGACATGTTTACTCCCGCATCGTTGGGGGCACAAATGAGACTCAGTTTGGAAGAAAGGTAAAAGGTAAAA
>JANJGK010000019.1:45356251-45363751 GCA_039081455.1 Macrobrachium rosenbergii
GATATCATGACAACCCAGCCTTATTGAGCGCTGCACGAATACCAATAAACAGGTTTCTTTCCTGTCCAATTGAATAAGCTACCCTTTTCTACGTTGATATTGACATAGCAATTTCATTCGCCGGTCATACTTCATGCGAATGAGCTTGGAAAAACTTTGAGAGATTAAAAAAAACTTATAATAAAACAGATACAAATGGAATGGAATATAGAGTTTAGGCCAAAGGCCAAGCACTGGGACCTATGAGGTCATTCAGCGCTGGAAAGGAAATTGAGAGCAGGTGGGTTTGAAAGGTGTTGCAGGAGGAAAACCTCGCAGTTGCACTTCGAAATTGTTGTTAGGAGAGAGTGGATAGCAAGATGGAAGAAAGATAACATGAATGGAGGTAGAGTAAAGGGAATGAAAGGGGTTGCAGCTAGGGGCCGAAGGGACGCTGCAAAGGACCTTTAGTAATGCCTACAGTGCACCCCGTGAGGTGCACTGACGGCACTAACCCTCTACGGGGGCCAGGTAAGAGCTCTTGGAATTCACGAAGAAAAAGAAAATGGAATGGAAATCATTATCTACTGATATATAGTGTGTTCAAGAAATGCGAAATGGAGATTTCCTCTCCACGCTTACGCTCTCTACTTCCCAGAACAGAGTAATAGCGCAATATCCTTCAGTTAAAATCCTTAAGGCACCCTGCATCAAGCTCATATCCTTAAAGGATACGAGGATGCTTCGTTCACGCCCCATCTCCCTTGAGAATGGATCCCTATCAACACGCAGCAGACGTTCGGAGATTTCTCTTCCGGAAAAAATGTGAACATCAAGGCTGTCTTTTAGAAGAAATTAGATGCATCTAGGCACAAAACGAGACTATATTTACATACATAAATACATACATACATATATACATACATACATACATATATATATATTTGTATATATATATATATATATATATATATATTATATATATATATATATATATATATATATATATATATATATATATATATATATATATATATTGTCTATATGTATACATATATATATATATATATATATATATATATATATATATATATATATATATATATATATATATATATATATATATATATATATATATATATATATATATATATATACACGTTTGTGTGTAATGTGTCTGCGCGCGTTTGTGTGTTTTTGTTAATTTTGCTATATAACTCGTTTTGTAAAAAAAAAATATAATGAAGTTGCTGTAATGAAATCTTGAAGAAACCTTAAGATATAAAATAATTAGCAAATGAATAAAAAAAAATTACATATGACAGGCATAGAACAAATTAATAACTCAAATACGTTTTCATTTTCATGGGGACTTACAGCTCCCCTTACAAAGACAGGATCTGTCTATAATAATAAAATCCAAGTGGGTCTTGTTTGTACTCCCCGCCCCCGGGTGACGAAAGGGGAGGCATGACACAGCCACCCACCCCTTCAAACTGGTTTGTCCGCCCCGGGTGGAGGCGTGGTAGGTAGGGGAACGGGAGGGTAGGAGAGACATCCACCCTCCTCCTGTAAACCTGTTTGTCCGCCCCGGGATGGGGAGGGGTAGTTAGGGGTTTGGGAGGGTAGGGAAGACATTAGCGTTGGACGCCAACAAGCTCGTTATAAATAACGCTATTTCTTTTTTCTTCCTTACAAAGACCTCCTTTGAGAGATAAAGCATACTTATGGAAAAAAAGATTTCCAAATGACGTAAAAAATGCAATCCAGCGTTCATTCAATTAAACTGTCAACAGATATTTACAAAGAAAGAAAATATATTGCATTGTTTCCCTATTCTCTTTGAAATTCTATTTCAGTTTGTTCAAAAGCGGAGGGATGTAATGACCTCCGCGTGATATTTTATTATCCCAGGATCTGGGAATGCGATTCTTTTTGACATGTGAATAAACTTGTCAAAGGAATCTGCTCGTGTTGTATTTTATTTCGTATCTGGTTGTTACTCTTGTTAGTAAGGTGAAGCGTATGGAAGATCCTTTCCCTTCACGTTCAATATTATCTTTGGTAAGGAGAGAGTCATAGTATTTCCTAAATGATTATTGGTCAAATTTACCGATGTCCTTATCATGAAGGAGCAAACTCACTTTATTTATAGTTTCACTTCGTTTATGAAATAAGAAGCACTGGAGACTCTCAGCCATTCAGCGCTGAAGACAGTGGAAAGAGTTAGAGGGGCTGGACAGCAAGATGGAAAAAAGGAAGCGGCGAATGGAGGTTAAGTAAATGGCTAAAAAAACTGGGGCCAGCTAGGAGCCGCAGGAACGCTGCAAACAACCCATACTAATGCCTACAGTGCGCCAGCGTCAGGTGATGTAACGCAAAAACATCGTTACCATTCCTTCACGTACAAAATAAAGCAAGAAAGAATGAATGTAATATTAAATGAGAAATATGGCGGATCAACAGTTTCCTCAGGCGTGGCTAGATTCCTGTGCAAGTTCCCAGAGAAGTGTTTACGGATAAAAGGACGAATATTTTGGTTTCCAAGCGGGTGGGCAGCTTTGGGATTCATGTAGAGGGGAAAAGTTCCCTTTAGTAAAGCGACACCAAACTCAAACTATAAAATTGTTGGCCGGTTACGGTGGATTGACACATTTGCAGCCTTCGGGTTTATAGGCATTTTTAAGCCTCTCTCTCTCTCTCTCTCTCTCTCTCTCTCTCTCTCTCCTCTCTCTCTCTCTCTCTCTCTCTCTCTCTCTCTCTTTGCAATAGTTTGCCTTTTCTTTTTATTCTTGGGTTATTTTCACTAATGCTCTTGGTGAACATTCCTTGTTTTAACTTGCGATATTCATATATAAGGATGAATATTCGTTGACCTTTGCTATTTCTATTTGCTTTGCCAGAACATTATGATTTTTTCTCCATTTCTGGAAATATATTAAACCTTGGCACTTTAATAAAAGGTCAAACGACAAAAAGCACATATCAAGGATTTAATTCAATGAATTTACCCCTCGCTCTAACAATTTCCATTTCTGTCATCGCCTTACTTTTCCCATTTTTTATTTTATCAATACAAAGGGAAAATTTTGTTGAAAGGTGCCTGGTTTATCACTATCTTTTCACGTTCCTACACAAGCAATGTCCTGGCTCCCAGCTCTTGGCATACTTCCATTGAACCTATCAAACAGCGATCAACTGTTTCTGATGGGCCGAAACAGTTTCTCTGGAACGCGTGCGTCCTGCGCTATCATTCTCCTCTTTTGCTGACGCTTTGAAAGATGCATAAAACATCTCCGTATGAAATGGAAAGCCGTTTCAATTCCATAACAATGCCTGAACAATCAGTGTCAAAATTTAAACCATATCTGTTATAATCAACGAGGAATTTGTCACTCTCCATTTCGGGCATGTCGAGATCTAAAAAAAAAAAAAAATAAAATAAAATCTTGGTTGATTTCCGACTCCTTCGTTAAGAATGACAGTAAATTTCTATCACTTTACGCGTTCATAGTCTCATGAATGTAAAACCTACTTGAAAACAGATAACACGATATCATATTCGATGTCTTTCCTATAGGTAGGAGAATGACGAAAAACAACAGTTAAATTGATGATGGTTTCAATACGTGAATTTCTAGATAATAATAATAATAATAATAATAATAATAATAATAATAATAATAATAATAATAATAATAATAATAATAATAATAATAATAATAATTAAAAAATACTTATTGTATCATGAGTTTTGAAATCGTGAAGCAAATCCACAGTTATGTATATGTACATATATTTATCTGTAAATATATATGGCCTACATATACAGTACATAACTGTGGATTTGCTTCTCCACTAATAATAATAGTAATAATATTGAAATATTTAATGATACTGATTATGATAAAAACCTGTAGCTTTGACTGGCAATATAAGATAAACGAAAAGGCAGTTCTTCGTTGTATTATTTTCTGGTTACTGTCTTCATGTAATCTTGAAATTTGTTTTTAATTACACGGAGTTAACTATTACAATCTTTATTTCGTTTATTTGTGTATATGCTACTCATTAGCAATTAGTGTTAACCCTTGAATCGATTAAGCAAATGACAGGAACATCCGTTAGGCACTGGGGAAAAAATTGCCATACCGGATTTAATCGATGTCTCAGCCATGTTATTCGCTCATTAAAAATCCCTTCCTTTACAAACTCATCTTCTCAAAAGTGTCCCTTTGGCAAAGAGAGAATTTTATTTTCTCTCTTTTTTTTCTCTCTCCAGAGAGTCTTATGCAAGAGAAGACCGTCGTTTTAATTAACTTCCCTGAATTTCCAATGGCCTGAAGAGTCAATTCATTAGGGAGACTTAGGACGAAAGGATAACAATGGCCAAAGTATTTCAACGAAGAAGGTGCTACTTTTATTACTTTCCAGAGGAGGAGGAAATCGATGGCGCCCTGGAGACACCCTCCTCGAGGTTCAACAAAACCGATATCATACGAGTCAATCCGATTTCAAGGGATGCCTTGCGGTGCTATAAAATGTATTACGGTTGAAAGTATAAAAAAAAGTATTAAAAAAACAAAATTAAATATGAAAGTTGATGGTATGTACATATGAGTCAATCCGATTTCAAGGGATGCCTTGCGGTGCTATAAAATGTATTACGGTTGAAAGTATAAAAAAGTATTTAAAAACAAAAATAAATATGAAAGTTGATGGTATGTACATATGAGTCAATCCGATTTCAAGGGATGCCTTGCGGTGCTATAAAATGTATTACGGTTGAAAGTATAAAAAAAAAAAGGATTAAAAAATAAAAATAAATATGAAAATTGATGGTACGAACTAATATATTTTCAAGTATGTTTTTTTTTTTTTGTTTCGGGTAGTTTAAATCTAAATACGAAAAGTCATCGTTTGTGTACTCAAGATCAAAGTAAGGTGTTTCAAAATGAAAAGGAAGAAAAAAATAATTTGACTGGTAGGAAAATGTAGACATCGCGATTGTTTTATACTGGACATTAATTATCTGTGTAAATTAAAAGGACTTACCATGTTGCAAGATAATTATGCCTCAGGAGAAAATCATACCATTTATGTTTCTATTTAAGTGAAAGAATATGTCAGCTTGAAAAAATCAATCGTTTGTCTCCAATGTGATCGCGATTTTTATCAAGTAGTGAATTAGCACTACAAAGATGAAACAAGTGAAAAATGCGCCGAAGTTTCTTCGCTGCAATCGAGTTTTCTGTGCAGCCGAGGCCCATGAAACTCAGCCACGGTCCGGAGGTTGCCTGTGTTGTTGGTACCTATAGCGGTGCTAGACGCACGATCATGGCTAACTTTAACCTTATATATAATAAAAACTACTGAGGCTAGAGGGCTACAATTTGGAAGGTTTGATGATTGGAGGGTGGATGATCAACATACCTATTTGTAGCCCTCTAGCCTCAGTAGTTTTTTCAGATCTGAGGGCGGACAGAAAAAGTGCGGACGGACAGACAACGCCGGCATAATGGTTTTCTTTTACAGAAAACTAAAAACGAATAAACTGTCATTCTATTTTGAAAATAAAAAGTATATCACTGAATAATGCGTTCTCCCTTGAAACGGCAGCCACGGGATCAGAGAGATTTTTCTGGAAAAATCTATGAAAAATTTAAGTGAGACTGAAAAACAAAATGAAAAATCTCATCTTAAAAGCGGAAACCCATAGTGAATTTTTTTTTATTTTTTTTTTTTTATCTATAACCCATAAAAATTTTTTTATGCATCCTTTCACTAATAAATGAATAGATGCAGTTAAAGTTTTGTTGCAAAAATTCCTGAGATAAATTTTAGCGTGACGTATTTCAGAGCAAAAGCAATCATATTGACTGTATTTAATCAAACAGAAATGTTTGTAAAAAATCATGTTTAGAAGTAAAAGAAATACGCGCGCGTATAAACAGATATTATTTTGCAGCAAAGATTTCTAGAAATAACTTAACTGACGAGCAAATGTTGTCAAACGTTTTTACAAATAGATGTGCCGTCTGAAATCTATTTTTTTTTTTCCCCTACAACCTGAGTTTTAATTTTCCCTCGTTCCCTTGCCATCCAGCTCCTTCAACCGTGACCTGGTTCACGTTACATTCGTAATGCAATTAAACCTAAGGCCTACCTCGTGAGACTCTAGAGATTTCGTTTAGAACAGAACAGAATATACAATTTAGGCCGAAGGCCAAGCGCTGGGACCTACGAGGTCATTCAGCGCTGAAAGGAAAATGGAGAGTCAAAGGTTACAAAGGCGGGAAACCTCCTAGTTGCACTATGAACCGATTGCTATAAGAAGGTGGAAAGTAAGATGGAAGGAATAATATGAAAGGAGGTAGAGTAAAAGGAACGAATGCCTACAGTGCACCACGTGAGGTGCACTGACGACACTACCCCCCTACGGCGGGGAGAAATGTCTTTTTTTTGTTGCCTGGTTAAAATGCTTTGTAATGTTAATGATGTTTGCTCACATTGATCCTCGTTAGAACGCGTAGACGTACATGTAACGACATTCATTACGCTTTTTTACTTTACGCAATGACGTTCATAATACTTGCGGTATTACGTTAATGCAAATATTCGCACACTGGCTTCACACTGAACTATTTTACATCTAAATCAATTTTCATATTTCATGTCATTTTTCTTTGTATCTTGAGGCTTCAGAATGATACGAAAAACCAAATATCCGTCATGCTCAGTTTTCAAAAAAGAATCTTACTCATATTTTGATCAAAAATAAAATTATTTGTCACGGTTCCTATCTGCTGAGGTTGGTGGTATTTGTGAACTAGAAATTAGAATTCTTATTAGAACTTTAGTAATAAAAAACAGAAATAGGATTAGGGCTTCATCATAATTATTTTCATCAACAAAGGAAAGGAAACCCCTTTTATGTCTAGTAAAAGATAATGACGGATTTTATTTACTACTGTTTACGCCAATGCATTTTCAAATCAGTCCCTTAAAAAACAAAACTGAATAAGTTAAATATCTTAATCAAAGGGTAAATCGTACAAATTGATTAGCAGACGACAGTTTTCGTTCTATAATCATAAACACATTTCGCTAAAACACGCTTACGGCCGTTTCCAAAATATGTAACTCTGTCTGAACTTCTGTATCTAAGAGTCATTATTGAAAATGTCCTTCACTGGTGCCGCTGACACTTTGAAACGCAAAGCTTAGTTTTCCCTTTAGCCAACAGACCAATGAAAGAGCGGAAAGAAAATTAAACTTCCGTTCCCCACCGATATACCCGGAACTTACAATTCGAATAACAAGATAAAAAAGAAAAATGGGGCCGGGTAATGGAGCTGTCATAAGCGTGGTTAAGGGGAGGGTGATATGGAGCCTAGCCAAGACAGCTATTCTCTCTCTCTCTCTCTCTCTCTCTCTCTCTCTCTCTCTCTCTCTCTCTCTCTCTCTCTCTCTCTCTCCATAAGCACACACACACACACACACACATAACAATTGCACACG
>JANJGK010000019.1:45368751-45376251 GCA_039081455.1 Macrobrachium rosenbergii
TGAGTAACAATAAGAGACAGCCCTGGTTTTAAATAGGTGATACTTTCCTCGAAGAAAAATAATACTTGAATTGATTTACAACAATTTTGTGCGAAAGACTCTTTTATGACAATTCCCATTAAAAATGTATGTTTTTCAAATATTTTACATATTTTCCCATATATCTCAAAAAAACAACAGTGAAATGAATTAAGCTGAAGGTTCCTTTACTGAACAAAAAAGAAGTGAAATGTAATTTTTCAACAATTTTAAGTTTTCTCAGCGGTGGGAAACGTCAAAAAAATCTCGATCCGATTGTGACAAAGGGAAAGCCTCTTACAACAACTCCAGTCAAGAGAAGCTTACACACTTCAGCTGACCTCCGGCAGAAAACGATCTTCATTCGTCTCTGATGGAACTGTTGCTTTGCATAAAGGCTTTCTATTTCTGAACCGAAGGGGAAGAGATAGTCTTAAAAACCTTCTTCTGGGCTATATAATGTCTTCTGTAACATGTGTTACCGTTAGCGAAATGTAAAGCCTCTCTTTGCACCAATGCCTGTCAGTCAGTATGTCTGCGTATCAATACTCTTTTATGATACCGGCTGACGTACTGTCCATGTGTTTCTGTATATCCTGAATGATGTGATTTGATTTATGAACTGTAGGCTGTCAAGCCAAGCACTGGGGCACTCTCGCTCATTCAGCGCTTAAGACAGAGAAAAGAGGAAGTTGAAACAGAGATCCAGAACATGAAGATATCAAGTAAAGGGCCTGAAGGCGGAACTGTGTGAAAATCCCACAGTTACACTAGGAAGCAATAGTTACACAGATTGGACATTAAGACTGAAGAGAGGAAAGGGGTGAATGGAGGCAAATTAAAAGGCTAAAAAAAGTGGGTGCAATTACGGACCAAGGGGGGGGGGGTGTTGTTGCAAGCACCCTTTAGTAAAGTGTAGGGGGGAGTTGCAAGCACCCTTTAGTAAAGTGTAGGGGGAGTTGCAAGCACCCTTTAGTAAAGTGTAAGGGGGAGTTGCAAGCACCCTTTAGCATAGTGTAGGGGAGTTGCAAGCACCTTTATTAAAGTGAAGGGGGAGGTACAAGCACCCTTTAGTATAAAGTGTAGGGTGAGTTGCAAGCACCCTTTAGCAAAGTGTAGGGAAGTTGCAAGGACCCTTTAGTAAAGTGTAGGGTGAGTTGCAACTTTAGTAAAGTGTAGGGGGGGGGGAGTTGCAAGCACCCTTCAGTAAAGTGTAAAATGCACAACGTTACTAACCCCTTACGAGGAGTTCCTAAATGAGAACCGAGTAAAAAAAAAAGAGACGAATCCTATTAACCTTTCCAACGGATCGGAATGGGAATTTCCCTGGACATGATCCCCCTCGACGCGCAATACACATAACCTGTAGCTCGGGAGACATCAGGTCAATTCCAGAACGTCGATCTTGTCAGCAAGTCTTAAGATTTATTCATGAACTCAGCGATTTCGTTCGTGTGACGTCCCACGACCCGAGAAAGGGTGCTCGGCATGAATGAAAGTTCTAGCGGCGAAGAATCAGCTTCCTGTCACTCGGAAACATATGGAAAGACCGGTCGACAACCTGCTGGTCGTCAATCACGTCCAGTGAAAGAGGAACGCCACCTTGCGACTGAAATATTAACTGGTTCCCCTTTGGTTTTGGGGGCAGGGAAAGATGAAGGGTATTTCAATTCGTCGCATAGTGTCTTCTAATTATTTTTCTAGAGGCCCTCGGGAATAATAGATTAAACATTCAGGTTACTGATCTTCTTCTTGTGAAGACTTCAGAATTACAGACTTCTTATAGTTTTGACGTGAAAAACGACAGTTCTGGAATGTTGTGTTTTAGTAATTTGACTTACGCGCAAAACACTCAATTCGTCGCATAGTGTCTTCTAATTATTTTTCTAGAGGCCCTCGGGAATAATAGATTAAACATTCAGGTTATTGATCTTCTTCTTGTGAAGACTTCAGAATTACAGAGACTTCTTATAGTTTTGACGTGAAAAACGACAGTTCTGGAATGTTCTCTTTTAGTCATTTTTCTTACACGCAAAAAACTAGCTACATGTACGTCACGCAGCTGCGCATCGTATCTAATTTAAGAACAAAATTGAATTTTTCTTATTTATGGAATTTTTACATGCATATGATTTACTTATTCTACATATTAAATTTGTAAATGAATCCAAAGAAGGCAAGCCACATGCCACACGATGATGTTACAACCAAGAAATAATAGATAATGATTTACAGAAATTCGTACTGAATATATACTCAGATCTAAGAGAAAATTAAGCAGAATTACCTCTTTCAGAAAACATTATAAATTTGACTCTAGTGGATGTTTACCGCTAAGTTTTATGTTGAATACAAAATATTTTGTACTCAATATAAAATAATATAAAATTATAAATAATTATTTTTGTTATTTGTTTTAATCTGTCCAATATTTGTCGAGCTACAGCTGAAGTGAAGTCAAAGAAACAAAGGTGATCGGTCAAGTCTGCATTCTTTCACGCAATGTCAAAGGAATATGGCTTTCGTCACCTTTTAGCGTCTTGTAGCCAAATTTGACAGCAACTACCTAACATCTCTGACAAAATAAAATTCAAGCACAATGGTACAGCATTCCCGAAAATTAAGTACTTCGATTTTAACAAAAGTGTGCCAAAGTATTTTGTACTCATTATAAAACTTAACGGTCAACATCCACTAGAGTCAAAACAGCGGTCGCTCCTGTTAGTGCGTAAATACCGCTGCAAAGAATATGTAGCCGTTTACTCAGACACTTCGACATGTCTGTAATCATTATTTTTTTTTTATTTATGATAAGTTCTTGTAATTTCATCTCTCTCTCTCTCTCCCTCTCTCTCTCTCTCTCGAATTAATGTGAATTGTGAATTATAGCTGTTAGCCGCCTTGCGGATGGGCAATTATAAATACCGTAAGTCATACTGATGAGGAATTTAGCAAATATATTCTATCTTCTTCAATGAGCAACTATGTTTTTTATTATCATTATTTTTAAAACATCCTATTCTTCCCTGTTGGTTCCGAAAGAGGTGTCCCTGAAATATGACGAGAAAATTATATATTAATCTTTTGTGAAGATATATTCCCGTAAATGGACCATAAGAGATGTGTCTATAAGCTATTCGGCTTTCTAATTTGTATAAAAATCGCTTTTGCAACGATAACTTATTACTTTTTTTAATGACATCATTTCGGCATACACGACGAAAAACGAATGGTTTATTTAAATAAGCAGTGCAAAAACTACGTGTGCCAACAGCACAGGCATGTGCCATCGCCAGCACGAAGTTGCTGTGAATTTCCTGTTGGCGAAAGTTTCCTTGTGACTTCACAAAATGAAAATACCAACTTAAGCATTAGCACGAATTCAGGCGATTCCCAGTTGCTCCGGTCTAAGCCTGGGTAAAACCAGCAAGGAAATTGTCGAAGTTTTAACCGCCAGCCACTTTATCTCCCTTTAAAGGACTGCAATCTTCATTTCCGAATTTGGCGGGCGCTCGATAAGAGACAAGAGATGACCATTTATTTTCTTCTAGTTTGCGAAAAATGTAAGGCTTCCTCTGCATCAACAGTCAATACCTGCGCAGTTTTATAGGGCATTTCATGCTCTTTCAAGATGAGGTTTTTAACTTACAATATTATTGTATTATTTTTTGGGACTCTTTCTTTGTATTGTGAAGGGCTTCGTTCCAGTCACGTTTACTTTTGATTCACTTGGACCCTTATCGGTTTTTTTATTTCTAGTTTTCTTAATTTTTCTCTTCGTTAATTTAATTTGGTTCTTTTTGGATAAACTACAATAAAAAAAATTTTACTCCATTTCACAAATGAAATTCTTCCCTAATTCATGATCCCAGTTTAAATGCCTTTAAAATTTATGGATTCGTGATTTTGAATCAGCATCAAAATAGAAACATCGTGGCGCACACACGCATACACAAACATACACATATACATCCTATGAATATATATATATATATATATATATATATATATATATATATATATATATATATATATATATATATATATATATATATATATATATATATATATGAAAATAAGAAGGCCCATAAAACACTATTTAAACGTTGAAACCATATATTTCGGGCACGTCATTTAAACTAAACGGTCTCTGACGGAGATATTTATTCATGAAGAGTTACAAGCTCTCCAGGACTACGGCTACCAGGCGATGAGGACAGTTAGTCCTGGAAAGTATGTAACTTTTCCTGAATAAATATCTTCGTCAGATACCATCCACTTTAAATGAGGTCCTACTATAAATTGTGCTAATGCACATAACAACTGTGTAAGTGATAAAGTTTAATATATATATGCATTATATATCTATAATTTTACCCCCACTTGATATATATCGCACAAATCTAACAAGACGAACGTGAGCAAGATTAAGATCGGTTCGTACGGATATTTGAATACCTTCAGAAGCTTTTGGCATATCCAATGTGTAATGTACGTATATATATATATATATATATATATATATATATATATATATATATATATATATATATATATATATATATATATATATATATATATATATATATATATATATATATATATATATATATATATATATATATATAAAGGCAAATACCACGAAGGAAGAAGTGAAACAACGTGTTTCACATTTCCTTCGTGGTATTTACCTCTATTTATACATTCATCACGTTCCATATATATATGTAATATATATGTATGTATATAGATGTACATATATATATACATATACCAAATATAAATACACACGTACATACATATATAATATATATACATATATACTTCAAAGAATTAGAGAGAGAGAGAGAGAGAGAGAGAGAGAGAGAGAGAGAGAGAGAGAGAGAGAGAGAGAGAGAGAGAGGGGCTATGTCACGCGTGTCCCCGAGCCATATCGTCTGCAGCCTTAGTCCTTGTAGTGACAGTTCCATTATCCTGGCCTGAGACTTTTATTTCTGTAGCCTCGGATGACATATTGCTGAAGTTCTTTCTCTGATTCTAGAATATACATTTTTTTATAAAGTTACGACCTTACGAAATTAATGATATGCAGATGGTATCTCTGCGATGCAGCTGGAATGAGGATGGAATGGCTGGAACGGTAGACGCTTGAAAATAGTTGCCGTTCTTTATGTTGACTGAAGCAAACGGCGATATTCTAACAGTGCACGTTCATACACAGTGAAATTCACTTAAATAGTTATGAACCTGTGCCACGTTGTTGTTATAAGAATTCCTGGGACTTCTGTTATTTTTGCAATTTTTTTTATAAGAATCGGTATTCTAACTACAGGGTACCCCACACAAAACCAGGAAAGTTTAGATTTACATTACGTATTTTACACACGTATTTTACCACGTATTTTACTTTATCAGTGACCTAAAAACTAACATATACTCCTGACTTCATTGAACCTAACGAATGGCCCTTAAAAAGTCTACACGCAATGGATTTTACCATGTGGGTTTACTGTTTCATCAACTTCAGTTACATAGGAGAGAGGTCACGGACAGACATACAATTCTTAAAAACCTTGTTGACGGAAGCCTGACCATCCACATTCCTGCGCAGCTGCCCACGGAAAGCATTTTGAACACCACGTCTAACATTTGTGTTTTTGTTCTATTTCAACAAGGTTTCTGTTAACAGCAACTGTTTTCTGTTTCCAACAATTAAATAAACTGTACCAAATTTCCTGGTTTTTTTGTGGGGCATCCCGTAGGACAAAAAATACCTCTTTTCAGGCTCGAGAATAATCCACTCCCCCAACACTCCCCGCCCATGGTAGACTTATCATTGTTTGAATTGCTTGAAGCACACTCCGGTTATATCATCATCTACAAATATTACGAAAAGTTTTCTTCTCCAACCTTCAAAATGCCTTTACATGGGTTGAAGTACGGCAAAGGTCTCTGTTCAATATCTAAAGGTGCCAGAAGAATGATCGAACTTCCTTTCCACTCAGTTTCCTTTCTCTCTCCCTCTCTCTCTCTCTCTCTCTCTCTCTCTCTCTCTCTCTCTCTCTCTCTCTCTCTCTCTCTCTCTCTCTCTCTCTCTCTCTCTCTCTCTCACCAAATTCATAATAACTATTAGAACTACGGACTGAATATATCGTCTGAAGGTAGTCAAATAACTATATTAACAAATCTAAATGATTTATACCTTCGTTTTTCTAGCTTTATAGAATGATAGTTTCTTAGTTACTACTTGAAAAGTCTAAGAGATAAGAAACTGTCTTCCAGAAAATCATATGGAGTGCAAATAGCACTGCCTTACTTTCCATATACATCATAATTAATTTGCGCATCGTCCAGATGAGAAAGTACAAGAATACTTTTCAAGGTGAAACTGGATTTCATATCACTGATTAGAAATTTTAAGGAAGAGTTTAATTGAAACGATTCAGTTCAGGTTTAATATGTTTTAGCTAAGTAAACTTCCTTATCGTATAACGTGAAGGTATTACCAGATCTCCAGCAGGATAATTAGTAAACAGATCACTTGCTAATTTGTCACGTTCTTAAAGTGTTTCATAATCTGCATGTACCACGAACTCATTTTTTTGAGATTTTTAGCTGTTCAAAATAAGACTTCACATAAATTTTCTCACTGGTTCACTCTGAAATATTTTCGCTTTGGAATTTTCCAGTTCCCTTTATCCAGAATCATTTACATTCTCTTTTATAGGAGGAAGTCTCCTTTGCATGTTTTTTTCTTTCATTTTTTCCCTCTTATTTTTGACGCTTTCCAGAAAGAGCTGTCTTTTCATGCCTTCCATCCCATGAAATTGAAAAAAAAAAAAAAAAAAATCTGAGTTCAATTCAACTCTTCCTTTTGGAATCTTTTGTTCTGCGAGTATCTCTCTTTGAAGTCTCTCCGACGAATTCATATTTGAAGCCTATTTTTCATCCAAATGTTCCAGGTATTCTTTGTAGGCAGTCTTTCTCTGAAGTAACTGTACCCTTTCCTGACATACAAATATTTTTACTCAAACTTACACACCTCCTATTTAAATGTGGCAAAGAAACTGTTTCTTATGAGGGTATGTAAATATTTTTACTAAAGCATTGCCTAATGAATTGTGACAATGCTTCTATTTTTCAAAATTCCTTTTTCTGCTACTGTTTCTTCGCTTACTTTCCAACACAGCAACAATTTCCGGTGCTACTTCCCCCTCTCTTCGACAAAAATAAGCAGTTGTTTCACCAACACATAGCTCCGAGGAAGAAAAAAAGAGAGGAAAAAACTCATATGGAAGTACCAGAAGCCAGAGACAATAATTTATAACTTAACAGAAGCCAATGTTCTGAATCATTTTAGATAAGAATATAACTTGTGTTAGTTCTTATTACACTAGCTAAAAAATGATCAGCACTCTCTCGTACAAATTTCTCTCTCTCACTCTATCTCTTTATATATATATATATATATATATATATATA
>JANJGK010000019.1:45385590-45398090 GCA_039081455.1 Macrobrachium rosenbergii
CTGAGAGATGTATACGTGTTTAGGTTTGTTTATGTAAAATGAAAATATTGATAATCTTATTTAACACTGGAAAACCTTAATTTTCACAAGAGGAATTTCTCTGATGTTCGTCAGTCGAATTAGCCTTTTTCCTTTATTAAATAAACGTAAACGATCTATCTATCTGTCTATCTATCTATCTATGTACACACACACACACACACATATATATATATATACACACACACACATATATATATATATATATATATATATATATATATATATATATATATATATATATATATATATATATATATATATATATATTATATATATATATATATATATCTGCAGTCTAACTCCTTCGGGAATTGTCGGCATGCACAAAAAGAGAAAACGGATCTTCTTTCCATGAAGTATATATTAAATTTCATGACAAGATATTTAATGAAGAATTTCATTTATCTATTTGGTTAATAAATGAGGCACAATTCATGTCGATGAAAGCGCGCCGTATAAACTAAAAGCAATGCTGTTTCACGTTCATCTCATTGCATATTTGTTTCGACGTGTCCTAGTTTCGAGAGATAATGCATGAAAAGCAGAATATTAGCCGAATTACCCAGAAATGAGAAGTAATCAGCACGGCTCCCCCGTAACGCATTTCATCGGTTCATGCTGAAGTCAAAACGACGTCATTTTTAATTGAAGATGTCTCGGTGATGTGCTCAAATGGACATCAAATGGAGATCAGGTAATCGATTGCGAAATAAATTAATATTTCATGATGTCATTGAGGTAAATTTCACAGCATATTCACTAGAAGTATTTTAAGTTCTATTTGTATTAGTTGAAGAACTATCTGAGTTTAACTGTCAGGGCTAACAATAAAAGTAATTAAAACAACAGGTACGACGAAGAAGCGGTGCTTTAACATTACACACAAAAAAATCACATTGATTATAATAATGAACACGATGATAATAAAGGAACCTGACAATGATAAGTACTGAACTACACCTGTAGCTATCACAAAATCTTATGAGAAAAGCCACTGCAAAAGTACAATGCATAAATTTTACTGTCATTTTTTACAGACAGGGAGCACAGTATTAATAATAATAATAATATAATAATAATAATAATAATAATAATAATAATAATAATAATAATAATAACATGAAGAAGAAGAAGAATAAGAAGAAGAAGAAGAAGAAGTGGGTTATCAGTAAATAAACAAACTATTCTCAAGGTTTGAAGGGAACATTCAATAATTTAACAAAGTAATATATAAACTGATAAGCAATGACAAAATGATTAAGCAGGTATAATGAAAAATAAAGATGATAATGGTAATGATGATTGGCACATAAGTCCAGTCATTTTTAAATATCTTCAGACTTAATTGAGAGGATTACTTTTCAAAACGATGTCGCTATATTGGGAATAATTTACCACGTAATTTAACAGACGTAAAATCGTATCGATATTTGCCACATTAAGACGAAAACAATAAATACTGACGTGATAACATTAAGAAAAGTAAAATTCATTAACCAAGCGAATTTATCCACTACCAGCAGAGGATAAGGACAACCGAGCTATTTCATTGGGCAATTTCACAATTTTATGACGACACGAGGGTGGTAATTGCAGCTTGGCTCATTTGAAGGACTTTTGTGCATAAAGGGCACCACCGAATTTTCAGAAACACTTTAGTCTGTTATCATTTTCTCTTGCAGACAGAATCTCTCTCTCTCTCTCTCTCTCTCTCTCTCTCTCTCTCTCTCTCTCTCTCTCTCTCTCTCTCTCTAATGCTAATATGCTTATGCTTTAGAGATATATTTTAATAACAGTTCAGTGACTAATTTGTAGAAACATGGCTACCTATTATTTTACTTATAAAAGGACACGGAGCACACAAGACACTTGCGGGAATATAGGAGCATTTGTTTGTTTGATGTATATGTGTGGTAGCATGGAAATGATAAGAAAATATATAAGTAACATATACGTTCTTAAACAAATAAAAGATTTTAAATATATACACAACGAATAAATTTTTACTCAATACGAATTTATCTCAAGTAAATGTAAACGCCAATACACTGCTCTCAGGCTCAAATAAACACACATGTACATACAAACAGACCAATAGAAAACAAACACACACACATACATATATGTGTGTGTGTTTGTCCGAGAATATACGTGCTTATGTGTTCGTTAAGCCCTGCATACTGGTACGTACAAATTAATGGTGATACATACTGCAGTGCATTTGCTCGAATAAAGACTTTAATCCTATTTATTTTGAATCAGTCATCTAGATCCAGCTTACACAGGACTGGTTGAAGGAACCGTTGCGCCGGATTTTGCATTTTCGTTTTACTTTCTGATTTCAACCTTTATATCGTAACCACTAAGCGGAAAAGAATGCATAATTGTACAGGATGCCTCATCGTAACCAATTACTTCTTCAGTGGAACTGCAAAGTAATACAAACTGTATGATTTAAAATTAGGGGTGATAATTAATTCTGTACATACAGGATCAGTACGGACTGTGCGCAAGTGAAAACCAGCCCTTTGGCTGAGGTTAAGAGAAGCTAATGCATGACCGGTTTCTGCGTTTGAAAAGCATCATTTACCTGCCTATCATAATCCCGCCGCAGGGGAAAGCCTTCTTGACAGTATCGTGAGCATGAATGAAAACAGACGCCTAGTGATGATATCTGCCGAGACGGTGCATCAGCAGAGTCTCAAGAGAAATCTTCACTTACAATTCTTCTTTCGAAGGGGCTAAGTAGCCCTCGAAAGCTTAAGATTTTTATGTAATATGCTTAATAAAATTTACACAAGACAGTTTTTTCTTTTCTGTAATTGTCAGAAGATGGTGATTAATTTCATGCCAATAATAATAATAATACTAATAATAATAATAATGAAACTACTACTACTACTTCTAATAAATCATTCATTCGTGTATTTCATTTGCTCGTTTCGCCTCTGAATAAAAAGCCTACCAGCGGTAGCTGGCCGGAACTTTCAGAGACCATAAATCATAAACTTTGCGGATGAAAAGTTACCAACATCTGACTCTTACACCTTTTTTTCCCCATTTTATTTTCATTTCCTGTCATCCCCTATTTAGAACCCAGTTTGTGCTGGTCGTTTCAATGCTTGTTTATAGAAAACGGTTTCGTGTAATTAGGTGAGTCAGTGTTGGTGTTTTCATGCGTACAGAAAAGAGAAAATTGGAATCAAACAATCTCACTTAGCACACGTTCCTAAGCTCAGATATTAAGAAAAAAAATTCTTTAACATCCGCCCAGTTTTCACAGCAAACCGGCAGCGTGGGTATACACCAGCAATACCCCTTCAGGGTATAGTTCTTTTTCAATGCCAATAACTTACATTGTCTGCCCATTCCCCAGCAACGTTCATCATTCCATCCACAGGTTTGATGAAAGGGAACGCAGCATCACAAAATATCCCTCGGATAAGATTAGAGCCATTTTGACTCTATGCTGCAGAATGATTTGACGCTGAAGCCCCGAAGAGACTTTCGTATTTTACAAATTCACTACTGGATTGTTTTTCTCTGAAATAAAAAAAAAAAAAAAAATATTCCGTATATGCTATTTTCATTATTGTTCGAATGGGTTTCTTAATGTTGAAAAATCAGAATGAAGTAGATTTACCAAAAACGTTCTGAAGAAAGTGAAGAACTGGAAAATAAAAGCATGCATAACAGTGCGTAAGAAGAGAGAAAGGCCAAGAGTGGCAATACATTTTACAAGTTATTTCCTCTTCTCAAGCATTTACCAATGAACTAAACAGTAGAGTAAATTAATATGATCATTTGTTAAATAACTCGCATTAAACGAAGAAATAAAACCAAAGCAAAAACCAATCCCATCGATAAGCTTCGAGAATGAAATAAAATTAAAGCTAATTGCCTGAATGTTGTTGCGTTTGAAGTTTCCCAAATAACCGTGGATGCAATCACGTCTTATGCATATATATATATATATATATATATATATATATATATATATATATATATATATATATATATATATATATATATAATATATATATATATATATATATATATATGTATATATGTATGTATATGTATATGCATATACTAGACCCAATACACCCAATAGACGAGCTAACATGTCCCTTACCCTTATCATAGTATGTTTCATGAAAGGGTTCTAATTTGGAGCCACTGTCTTCAAGAGGATGTAATTTGTTTTCCTAAAATCATAAGTTTCCCTTTTTTCTCAAATGCAAGACGGATATATACATACACACACATACACACACACACACACACACACACACATATATATATATATATATATATATATATATATATAATACATATAAATATATGTATATATATATGTGTGTGTACAAAGATATATATAAACGTATATATATATATATATATATATATATATATATATATATTCATATAATATACATACATATATAAACGACCGTAGATCATTGTAAGAAAGAATATGACCATTCATACCGACAAAACGTTCTATATGCGTTGTGGCCATTTTGAACCCTGAATAGAATTTGACTTCCCCAATGAGCGCCTTTCGTGACTGAACACTGTAGTGCGGTGGTTTTATTTATTCTCCTGTTCGTTATTCATTTACTAATTTTTCTATTTTCTTTAGTATGTTCTCTTCTTCATCATCCAAATGCAGTTTCAGTAGACTTTTATTTTTGCACCGAACTTTTTTTTTTGTTTAGTTTTATTGAATATGATAATTAGATAAGGCATAGATAGTATTATCCTTATTGGCAGTATAATTTCTTATGATTTTTTCGTTACGATGACTTCACATCGATAATGATAATTACTAAAATCGAATATCGCAATAAAATTTTTAATTTCATTTTTTTTTGCATCAATCATTATGAAAATGAAAACAATATAATTGCGACATGCATTTCAATACCTACCACAGTTTTCAAAATTCATGTCAGACATCGTTGTATTCAAATACATTTGCATATGTCAAGATACTGATTATTATTTCCTTAATGTAATACTAATGTTTTTCTCCATCTCCTTGCACACACACACACATATATATATATATATATATATTTTATATACATATATATATATAAAATTATATATATACATATATACACTCACACACACATGTATATATATATATATATATATATATATATATATATATATATAGATATATATATACTGTATATGTGTAAATTCTTTGAATTCTACGGCTTCTGTAAGCAGATAAACTGCTCATTTTCTTAGCAAATATACTTCTGTTTTCAGTTATGCCGAAAGAAGAAACTGAAAATAGGAAAGAAAACTTAAACAAATACACACAAACATAGGAGCAGTGAATTTGGACCCCTAAACTGTACGATTACCCAACGAGGTATCATCTAGATTTCAGCCTCGAGGAACAGATCTGCAGCCATTATTAGTGAAATTTTTTTATTATAGCACATGTAACACGGTAATCAATGAGGAGAAACCTTATGTGCGAGTTTACTGTTTTCCATTAAAAAGAAGAATTTCTGTTTTGGTTTAAAAAAAATTAATGCAACCATCAGTTGGCTCGTCTAGATATAAAGTTTTATAGTCATATTACTGTGGAAGATGCTATAGCTATTAAATATAAGATATTCTCTCATGTGTCGTCTACAGAAATAACTAACGTTAAAGAAAAAGCTTAAAAGATTAAATTCGGTTAATGTAAGAGAGACCGAGTGCTTAAATATTGCGAATATTGTCCAGCAACTATTTCCAATTATTTTTGTAAATAATCTCATTAGGCTTCTTTGCATTCCCAAATCACCATCACATCCCTTAAAACGATTCCATTGTTGGCTTCCTATGTAATTAAACTTGGAAGCCTCCATCCATAGTCAAAGGCCTTTACAGAACATCATCGAATGTCACAGAAAATTGGAAATTCCAGAAAAAAATATGAAGTCATTTTCTCTCTCTTTCCTTCATTAAAGGATAATAAAAGGGTGGAGATGAAAAGGATGCCAGCTTAAGGATTCTCATTTCCTCATTCTGAGAATATCCCTCAACTTGGGCATCAGTTTGAGGGAAATTGAACTGCAATATTTTCAGATCATCTTAGTGTCTTTAAAGGATGTACCTAGAGCACATAATGGACGTCTGACCGGCCTTTATGCTAGTTAGATTTATCAGATTATCGAGTTAATTCGTGAACTATAATCTGACAAAATTCTACCAGTTCTGCCAGTGATGATAAAGCTATTGCCCCTATATATATATATATAAATATATATATATATATATATATATATATATATATATATATATATATATATATATATATATATATATATATATATTATGTATATATAGGTATCTTTGTCTTTATGAAATATGAACATCGCCGGTTTTAGCGAATACTGAAAAACCTTAATTTTCACTTTCAGGAAGTTCTGTGACGTCCATCAATCGACTTAGCTTTTTTTTCGTCTCCTCAGTAAATTTAAATGTGCGTCGACTTAATGCCACGCTTTAATTAACGAAGTAAAATTTATTTTGCCGATGAAAGCTTGCACTATAAACTAAAAGGAAAAGATTCACATTCTCCTCACTGCACATTCATTTTGGAATGCCCTTTTTCGAAAGGCAAGGCATTGAAAGCAGGATATTAACCGAATTACCCCGAAACGGGAAGTAATCGGCACGGCTTCCCCGGAGCTCATTTCATCGGTTCATAACGAAATCAAAATGACATCATTTTTAGCTGAAATGATTTTGGTGATTTCCCTAAACGAAAATCAGGTAATTATTCTTGAAGGAACAGGCGATTAATTTTCATATAAAACTGGTATTTCTTGGTGTCATTTGGCTGGATATAAAAAGAATGTTCCTAAGATGAATAACATTGATTATAATAATGGAGACGATGATAATGAATACAACGTGCCACTAGCCTAGATTTGTCGATACCAACAATTTCAAAAGATGAAATACAGCCGGGAATGTCCTTAAGTCTTACCGTCAATTGTGAGGGCACGAGCGCAGTAGTCATAATAATAATAATAATAATAATAATAATAATAATAATAATAATAATAATAATACTAAAGAAATGAATACAACAAATAACATTCCTCATTATATATCTTTCATGGAACCTGAAAACAGAACTGCTGTTGGTAATTACAAACAATCAAATAGAGGAGATATATTTTCCTCTCTTGGTTTATGTTTAACAATCCGAAGGAGAGTAGTTGATTCTATGAGATATATATATATATATATATATATATATATATATATATATATATATATGTGTGTGTGTGTGTGTGTGTGTGTGTGTGTGTGTGTGTGCATAATTGGGTGTGTGTTTGTCCTTGTGATTTTGAAACTCGAATATCGCCATGCTTAATGATCACAGAAAAAGCTTATTTTCCCAGGAAGGTGATTCTTTGATGCCATTCAGTCGAATAACCCTATTTTTTCTTCTACTCAATAAGTTTAAATATGCATCGAATTAACTTCATGCAGTAATTAATGAGGTGCAATTTATGTTGACGAAAGCGTGCCATATGAACTAAAGAGGAAATAGTTTCACTTTCATCTCATTGCGTGTGTGTTTTGAAATACCCTTTTTCGGAGGATCTGCGCAGACCCGAGTAGCGCATTAAAAGCAGAATATCAAACGAATTGCCCTGAAATGAGAAACAATCAGCACGGCTCCCCGACGGAACTTATTTCATCGGTTCAAATTGAAATCAAAACGACGTCATTTTTAACTGAAATGATCTTGGTGATGTCCTCAAATGGACATCAGGTGTTTATCCTGGGAGAGATTTAACTGATAAAAATAAAATGATATTTCGCGGCGCCATTAGGCTACATATCAACTTATAAGCAGTATTTTAGGTTCAGCTTGTATTCCTTGACGAGTTATTTGACAAAAAATTGCAAGGCTAATAATATTAGTGATAAAAACAACAGTTGCGACAGAAAGAGCAAAAGCCATGTGACAATGACACCGATAGTATCATGATCAACAATTTCAAACCCATGATATCTACCGGATTTCCTACGACAAATAATAATAATCATCTACCATAATAAAATCCGAGTGGAGCTGTCCCCCGGGTGACAGTAGGGGAGACATGACACAGCCACTCACCCCCTGCAAAACGGTTTGTCCGCCTCGGGTGGAGGCGAGGTAGGTGGGGGAACGGGAGAGTAGGGGAGACATTCACCCTCTTCCTGCAAACCTGTTTGTCCGTCCTGGGTGGAGACAGCCGCGCGCGTCAACAAGACCGTACTGTGTAAAATGCCATGTTTTTTATATTTATTTTTTTGCTGTGTGTAACACACAAAATCTGTGGATGATGAATTAAACGTGTAGCTATCACAAAATATGCGAAACGTAATTGCAAAGGTTCTTGAATTTTACGTTCATTTTCGACGGAGCAAGCACACGACTACTACAACAACAACAACAACAATAATAATAATAATAATAATAATAATAATAATAATAATAATAATAATAATAATAATAATAATAATTACATGAAGAAGAAGAAGAAGAAGAAGAATCTTGTAATATTACTTTAACAAATTGTAATGTAGTTTTTGAAGGGAATATTTCATCCATTGAACAAAGTAATACATATACTGATAGGTAGTGAGAAAAATGGCAAATACAATGAAAATACAAAAGATGGTAATTACCATATGACCTGTACAAAAGTTCAGTCATTCTGAAATATCTTCAATTTAATTTCTGCTGAGGACTTTACGGAAGTTGAGATAATTAGCAGTGTTCAAAACAGTTTACAATGGCACTTTATAAGAAGCAAAATTGTATCCATAGTTGGGTGGCCAGTAATAAAGTCACATAAAAAAAGTCACAACTTTGGCTAGGAAAAAGAGTCACGGGGAAAAAAGTCACATTAATTTACAGTCTTTTGTTTATGTTTTTACAGTAGTCCTCAACAGGCTTGCACTGAACACGCCGCAAAGGTGGAACATACCGGGTTAAAACGCTTGGGGGTCACTATCTAGGAAAGATTAATGTGACTTATTTTCCTGTGACTTTTTTCTGACTTTTTTATGTGACTTTCTTCCTGTGACTTTTTCCTGTTATTTTTTCTGTGACTTTTTCCTGTGATTTTTTCTGTGACTTTTTCCTGTGACTCTTTTTCTGTGACTTTTTTCCTGTGACTTTTTATCTGTGACTTTTTTCTGACCACTTTTCTGTGACTTTCTTCTTGTGACCTTTTCCTATGACTTTTTTCCTGTGACCTTTTCCTGTGACTTTTTCCTGTGACTTTTTACCTGTGACTTTTTTCTGTGACTTTTTTACCTGGAGTCAACATTTGCCACTTTACATGGGAAACAATAAATACCGCTCTCGAAGAATCCCATACCGGGTCATTCACTGAAGTGATCAAATGAAAAAAAAGGAAACTTTATTAAAAAAGCGAATCTATTCAATGCCAGCAGAGGGAGATGGCAACCGAGCTAATTCATTAGGCAGTTCCACAACTTTATCGCGAGAGTGGCAATTGCTTCTCGACTCATTTGAAGGTCTTGCGTGCAGAAACAAGACCACTGAGTTTTCAGTAACGCCGCTCTCTCTCTCTCTCTCTCTCTCTCTCTCTCTCTCTCTCTCTCTCTCTCTCTCCTCTCTCTCTCCGTGGGTTCATGAATGCTAACTTGCGTATGTTTTGAGAAATATGAGGATTAACGTTCAGTGACACTAATTTGTAGAAATATGGATACCTATTGTTTATAACACTTGCATAAATGTTCGAGCATTTGTTTGTTTGATGTTATAAATATGGACGTATGTACAGTACTCGCTACGCAAATATTAACGTGTCTAATCAATATACATATATATATATATATATATATATATATATATATATATATATATATATATATATATATATATATATATATATATATATAAATATATATATATATATATATATATATATATATATATATATATATTATATAAATATTATACATATATATATTATATATGTATATATATATATATATATATATATATATATATATATATATATATATGTGTGTGTGTGTGTGTGTGTGTGTGTGTGTGTGTGTGTGTGTGTGTGTACATACGTGTTTGTTATCAGTGTATACTGGTGTGTGAAAGTAGATAATATAAAAAATGTGCCTCACATTGCAAAAAATTTGTTCGAATAAATATTTTAATCCTATTTGTTTTGAATCAGTCATCTAGATCCAGCTTACACAGGATTGGTTAAATAACGCATCGCGTTGGATTTTGTAACGTCCTTTTTTTTCTAATTTAAATCTTTGTATCGTAACCATTAAACAGAAAGCAATGCATATTTATGCAGGTTGTCTTGCCGTAAAGCAGTGATTTCTTCAGAGATTGCAAAGTAATAAGAACCATATGATTCAAAATTAGTCCTAAAACACGAGTCTGGGAGTAACTGCATAAAATAGTAATCCTTATCATCTCTTGGAGGTCAAGGTCATTCAGATTCTAGGGATTTTTTCATTATCACAAACACGTGTTTGTTTTTTTTAATCCCGTTTCCCTTGGATTGTTATTTATATATGCGTCTTTACTCTCTCTCTCTCTCTCTCCTCTCTCTCTCTCTCTCTCTCTCTCTCTCTCTCTCTCTCTCTCTCTCTCTCTCTCTCTCTCACGGTGTTTGCCTCTTTCTGTAAGTAACCGTTTTTCTTATAAATTATATATCTGATTAAGTAGCGCCTCTCCCTTAACCGAAGCTTCTTTTACTTTCGGTATAACTACCACAATTTTAGCTACATTTTGTAGTGATGGTGATAAACGAAAATATAAAGCAATATTGGAGGAGGACCCCCAGGAATGATTGATTTATTTACTGATTTGTCCAAAGGCGTCATCAACATGCAGCTGAGACCAAGAGGCCCTAAAAAGAGTTAAGGATATGGATCACTTATTAAACAAGTTCTCACAAATAGCAGGAGCAACACGGCGTCAGCGACACTCGTAGCTGCAACGCCAGATGATGCCAATCGCTGTCAGTTAACCAACAGAGGGAATATTTTAGAAAGCGTTGGGTAAGGACACAGCGAATCTTTATTATTTGCGATCAGTTAAACTGCAAGTCTAATTGCTTTTTGACATCTTAGGGGGTTAGTGCCGTCAGTGCGCCCCACGCGGTGCACTGTAGGCATTACTTAAGGTTCTTTGCAGCGTGCCTTCGGCTCCTAGCTGCAACCCCTTTCATTCCCTTTATGTACCTCCATTCATATTCTCTCTCTTCCACCTTGCTATCCACCCTCTCCTAACACTTGTTTCATAGTGCAGCTGCGAGGTTTCCCCCGTTACACCTCTCAAGCCTTTCTACTCTCAATTTCCCCTTCAGCGCTGAATGACCTCATAGGTCCCAGTGCTTGGCCTTTGGCCTAAATTCTATATTCCATTCCACTTGCTTTTTAACATCATAAAATTTGTCATGTGTGCGTAGAATGGTGGTTTACCTGGTTTAATACTTTTTATCAGGTTACCCGTTGAAATCACTGAAATGGAAGACATTTTCTGAGTCGGCTAAGAACTAATATAATATTCCACACAGCATGATGTATTAACTCTTTGTTCCATTTAATATTTTCTTCACTAAAGCGTGTGATCCGTTATTTCACTGCGTTATGATTTATCAGGTTGTTAACGCCACTGTCTGCTGAAGAATTGTGTTTATTTGACGCAGCAGTGGAATAAGCTCTTAATACTCGCTCTCTTCATATTTCACATATATTTGGAATAATCTGCTTACTCCACTGATGAGCTTATCTTTTACGAAGAATGTCTTGCAACGGCCGTTTTTTGTCGTTTAACTTTGAGATAATAGGGTTGCCTCAGAGAGGATTGTTACTATCATTATTGAATACTTTTTCTGCCATAAATTTATGGTCAAAACGCTGAAAACACTTACAGGGTCCATTTCGAAAAGCGTTCCTTGATTTTTTTTTTTTTTTTTTGCATACCTAAGAGAAAGTAGACTAAAGTAGCACCGGAAAAAGTCACGAATAAGTGGAAGACGAGAAATGATGAACGTTATTGGAAATGCTTCCAACATAAATATGGGTTTAAGTACAATAGACAAGTTTTATTTATCTGTGATGAAGTTAGATATGAGAAATCTAAAATTATGATTCAATCAACTTTCAGAGACCATAAATCATAAAATTTGCTGGTGAAAAATTACCAACATCTGACTTAATCTTATGTTTTTTTTCTTTATTTTCTGTCGTCGCCTATCTAAAACCAAGTTTGTGCTGGTCGTCTGAATACCTGTTTATTGAAAACGTTTTCACATACATATAAATTCAGCTGAGTCAGCGCGTGAAATGAAAGACTGAAGTTTTCCTGCATTCAGAGAAAAGAAAACGGGAATAAAACAATGTTATGCAGCACACGTTCAACGCTCAGTTAT
>JANJGK010000019.1:45403090-45405590 GCA_039081455.1 Macrobrachium rosenbergii
TTACAAACTTTCAAAAATATGTAAAAGTTACAAACTTCCCACTCAGCTGTCATGGTGGCGGATTGATATCGATTTTAAGTATAGAACCTGAATTCAGCTGGAATATGTACAACATAGACGAAATCAACTTGTACCTCTCTTGATAGCTCAGTGATGAAAGTCACTGTCTATCTTTTTTTGCAAACCAGGCAACCGTTCTAATCCTGCCGCTGGCGAAGCTTTCACTCGTCAATTATAATTCCCTTTGGATGAAAGTTATCCCCGAGTTACAGTTAACTGGATATTAAGCGACATATTTGGTCTAAAATTTGTGAATATGAGAAAGTCACGCGCGTATAAGTGCTTAAAAAAAAAAAAAAAAAAAAAAAAAAAAAAAAAAAAAAAATATATATATATATATATATATATATATATATAATATACTATATATATATATATATATATATATATATATATATATATATATATATATATATATATATATATAGTAGGCGGTATCCCTTAGCAACGGTTTTGTGGAGCACTTCCAAGAAAGAGGCTTGTTATTATTATTAATATTATTATTTATGTTATCATTATGATAAGGATGATGATGATGATTATTATTATTATTCAGATATAGAAAAATTGACCAAGATCGATTGTGGAAGGGAAACATGCACGCCTTAAATATAGTAGTGTCTATTGGAAATAAAATCTGTTTCATGAGGAATCTCTACATGACAAGCAAAACAGTGATTATAATTAAAAAAAAAAATACGTATATTCACATAGTTAGTAACGGGTAAACATTGGAACCGAAGGAAACGCCCAGAATAAAAAAAAGAAATAGAACAAATGATAAAGACTATTTTCCTTCCAAGAAGATAGATGAAGGCCTCCACAAATATTCTTGACAGTTAACATTACCATAGTAACTAAATCGAAATGCAAGAAATGGACCAAACACGCTGAATATATATATATATATATATATATATATATATATATATATATATATATATATATATATATATATATATATATATATATGTTTCTAAATCAGTTCTTTGAAAGAGAACGCTAAAATATTCAAAATGACTTAGTTTAAATAGTCCACATTTTCCTGCAGAGATGTGGAATAGGGAAATTTTGGATTCTTAAATTTCCAAGGTGGAACTTTCACAGATTTTATTATATTAAAATTACATTTCTTATCAAAGAGTTTTTATTTCTCGAAAAAGCGTTATGTTACACAGGGAAAAGTCAATTACGACAACCATTCTTTTTTCGCCCATACGAAAACTATCACTGATTGAAAGCTTTTCCTTGCTTAAATGGGTGCTATCTTTCACTCACCCCCCTGGCTACTAAAAATATATCTTCACGTGAAAATAATAAAACGAAGTAAACTATAAGTCGTTTATAATTCCCTTTTATAGAAAATCTCATATTAAAAATCCTGGCGAATGCAGTAACACCTGTGCATTAAGATCTTAGACACCAAAGTAAACGAGCACTGTCATGAAAACGCAATATTCATAAATTCTTCAATCTTTTTGCATTAGTCGTTTTAAGAAAAATTTCAGCACTCCATCCAGTAGTTCCATAAACCGTCTGCCTAACAGATTTTTGCAGATTTTTCATTCAACATGATGTGTTGAATATTCCACAAAAAGAGGTGGTGATGAAAGGGAAATGCAAGTAAAATAAACTCCATGGTTCAAAAGGATCAGGTTTTCGAGATTTCGAAATGGAGGGAAATCAATGTTCGCTGATGGCACCATTCCCAGTGCCGGCGTTTAATAGTATTCAGAAATTTCCTAATCTCATTCAGCAAGGGAGTGCCACCGTGTCTGTCAACTGAGATATGTTTATTCTCGATGAATGCATTAAAGGGCATGAATCCATTGGCAATAACTCACTTTCATTTTTTGTTATAGACGAAATAATGATAGGTTTCCATTATATTTAATAAATCTCTTACAAAGTAAAAAGAAAGTAAAATTTCCATCTAACAAACCTAGGTTTATTCCATTATAGTTGTCTCTGAGATTTTTTTTTTTTTTTTTTTTGTCCTGTCTCTCTCCTGTCACTAGTTTCGTTTCCTAGACAGCGACTTTCCTCCAAGGTGCATCTGTCCCCAAGAAGCACGGCGCAGGAATCAGCTTAAAACACCTGTCAGTTGTTTGCTTGCTTTAAACAATTGTTTCAGTCAGGACTAATGATCATCATCTAGATTTCAGGCTAAAGGGCATATATCAACAGAGGTTATTAAGGGCGAAGTGACTTGCTTTTCAAGGAGGATTTTCGTTTGTTTTTCGAGGAGGATTTACGTTTGTTTTTCAGGGAGGATTTACGTTTGTTTTTCGAGGAGGATTTTCGTTTGTTTTTCGAGGATTTTTTCGCTTGTTTTTCGAGGAGGATTTTCGTTTGTTTTTCGAGGAGGATTTTCGTTTGGTTTTCGAGGAGGATTTTCGTTTGTTTTTCGAGGAGGATTTTCGTTTGGTTTTCGAGGAGG
>JANJGK010000019.1:45408090-45490590 GCA_039081455.1 Macrobrachium rosenbergii
CGTTTTCGGTTATTTTTACATGTCACCGCCATCTCGCACCCCACCTTTGGTGCCAGTGATATCTTACCTCCACAGTATTCTTTCCCAGGTAGTAAGTCATATGTAAACTAGCTTTGGTTGAAATTGCTCAACGTGTTTCAGAGTTATGCTGGGACACACACACACATACATACATACATACATTTATTTTTATGCATATACATAGATTATAAATATTATCTTTACATTTCAAATGGCTATAAACTTAGAAAACTATGATTTTAAATTCCCCCCTTTTTTTTTATTTCATCGAACATCTTAATTTAAAAATCCTGATCTGGAATGACTTAGTAAATTCGGTTTTGTACTGAACTTCCACTTCATAACTTACAGAAATATACACTGAATAATGATTTAAGGAGTTTCGGTTTTCAAGCCAAGCACTGGGGTACTTCCAGCTATTCAGCGCTGATGTTGGTGAAAAGAGGGATTTCGGGTGGCTGGGCAGCTGGATAAAGAGATCCAGAAAATGCATTAGATGAAGCATAAGGATCTAAAGATGGAAATGGAAGAAAAGCCCGCAGTGTTACCAAGGGGTGACACTCAAAAAGGATAGAGAACGGGATACAGCTTATATATATACATATATATATATAAACACAAACATTCCTCGCTTCATTTTCTGGTCACCTGCTTTTCGCCCATTCCAGTTCTAAGCCTCAGGCTTAAAAGATAAGGTTGGCTGGCTTTACGGGCCTCACTATGACCCATGACAATGCCACCATTAACCGAGAAAGCGCCTTAAATTAATCTTAAAAAGGAATTATATCGAATGCGTCATAATATTCTAAAATATTTTTGTAGCCTTTAACGGCGACATTAATGAACAGTTGATATAGTAATGCATATACAATATTGCTTCACGAAGTCCGACACGGTATGTTTACCTAAAACGAGCTCGGTCATAATATTGGAAATTACTGGCTCTCTCTCACAGGATGCCAAACCGCCTCTTAAAAAGAGGAAGGTTGAAGGTTCAGAATGCGCAGGAAAGCATTTGAACGAAGACATTACCATTTGAATTCGATCCTGAAACAATGACCTTCAAGCAGTGCACTGCCTCGAAAGTAATTGCTTTACGATGGCTGTATGACTTTCCGGTTGGAATGTTCTTCAACTTGACCTTAAAGAAGGGGAGGAATTCCAACAAGAAGAATTGCGGTTTCCTAGGAGACATTTTCGTTGCTGACCTCACGTCTGAGAAAGGTTAGGAATCCTCACGGCTTGCTGAAGGATTCCACTATTTATTCGTAATGCTACGCTCGTCGCTAATACTCTGCAGTAGGAGAGAGAGAGAGAGAGAGAGAGAGAGAGAGAGAGAGAGAGAGAGAGAGAGAGAGAGAGAGAGAGAGACTTAATGGATAACTGATGAACTGTTCTACTCTTCGCCCCAGGTTAGGAATGACCTAATTCTGGTCCTCCACTAGAGAGAGAGAGAGAGAGAGAGAGAGAGAGAGAGAGAGAGAGAGAGAGATTTGATTGATAACTGATGAACTCTTCGACTCTTCGACCCAGGTTAGGAATGACCTAATTCTGGCCCTTCACTAGTCAGTGATGAAAGGGGAGAGAGAGAGAGAGAGAGAGAGAGAGAGAGAGAGAGAGAGAGAGAGAGAATCTTTTTATATGAAAAAGACCGCCTTATGACTGAAGCATCCTTAACCCTATCCCGCTGAACACTGCCGCATTTGTCGCATAAATATGAAATAAATAAATGAACAGATAAAACAAAAATAAACAAGTAATAAGATAGAATAATTAAAGGCGAACAGCATTTAACAGGCAAAAAAATAATAAGAAATCTATATGCCTGTTGCCCTCACAACTCAATACCCACGGGATTTAAATCTTTTTATTTTTTTTCCCCTTTATCTCGGCTCTTCCTTCCACGTCTTTTGTACTTTCCGAGGTAAAAATTCTCCCCCTCTCCGGTACTGAAATGGGTTTGTTGAGAATCTTTGTTCAGCCCTGGGATAACTTTTCTTGCTGAAGAGAAAACAAACTTCGATTCAGGACTGCAGTTCTGGATTTACCAAGAGTGGAACGCAGAGGCACACGGAAATGGAAAAAGTGTGGATTTTTTACGAGAGAGCAATTATGGGTGAAGAAATTTTTTTCGGGATTGATAGCGTTCGGAGTACTATGTATCTACACTGAATGTAACCTTTTGTTACGATAGCCACAACAATTGTTTTGCAAACATAAACGGACCCATACATATATACACACACACACACACACACACACACATATATATATATATATATATATATATATATATATATATATATATATATATATATATAATCAGTATGCTACAAACGTCCTTTAATATCCAATTCGCTCTACCTCGGAAATAATATATTTTCATATATGTTACCGAAGGGGAATTTTTTTTAGTTGATAATAAGTTCGTCGTCTCAGCCCACGAGACGACGAACTTATTATCAACTAAAAAAATTCCCCTTCGGCAACATATATGAAAATATATTATTTCCGAGGTAGAGCGAATTGGATATTAAAGGACGTCTGTAGCTTACTGACTGAATATGAATCACGGTGATGTGATAAAAAAAGTAACATATATATATATATATATATATATATATATATATATATATATATATATATATATATATATATATATACATATACACATGTTGTACATATACGGTCAGATAGTTTCGATCTGTCAAGATTTGAATATAGAAGAAGAATCAGAGTAAAGGAAGGGAAAGTGGACAATGAAAATGCCTTTTCCAATCAGCAACTGGCAAAAGACCGACGCCTAGCTATGATTCATAAAGAATTTTGATTGCCATTCGCATCTTCATGTTCGTTTTTTCTAGGTTCTGTTTACGGCGTCAGTGACCCTGGTAGTTGTGACGCCGGATAACCCACAATTAATCAATCAATCAATCTAGGTTCTGTTTCGGCGCGATGGAATTGACTTCCAAGGTACCATAATCACAGATGAGACATTGGTCTTCACGTCATATTTTTTGTCGTTAAAAAGTAAGTATAGCTTAGTTTTACCAGACCACTGAGCTCATTAACAGCTCTCCTAGGGCTGGCCCGAAGGATTACACTTATTTTATAAAATCATGACAATAATAACACATATTAAAGTGAAGAGTAAAATTCTTGCGCCACCGTAACTGGCCATTTATTTATAACTATTGACGGTTTTGAGGTAAGGCAGTACAGAACAGCACTACTCATCATTTCTAACTAAATCTATTGCTGCCCTGTGTCTGTCTGTTTGCCTGGCTCTCTCTGTCTCTTTCCCTCTATCACTGTTCTCTTTGTGTGGTAATAGAAGTCGGGAGCTGGCATTATTTTCTGTAAAGTAACTGCTGTTTTCTTTCTCGCACTCCGTCTGTCTGTCTGTATGGTAAAGAAAATCTGGATTGTTCATTTTCCATAACTGGAGCTTTTTTTTTTTTTTTTTTTTGTCTACAGGATGTTTCCTTTTCTAATGTTCTAAGAGCTCTCGGTGTTATGCTGAGTGAGGAAAAAAAACTCACTCGCAGACATTTTATACGAAGAAAACATTTCCGTTATGAAAAATTACGGTTTATAATAGATTTAAACAATTAGAGGGAATATCACTTCTCGGTTTTCATTTTCCTCAATTTGGTTGAATAATAACTTTTAATTTTTTTGTTTCTCTAAAGTAGGACGAATCCAAGTACTTTTCTTAACGATACCAAATCACCGAAAGTTAGACATTTCTGTGCCATTTGTTGATTTATACTTAGTTTTTATTTGATGGTTCCTTCTCATTTCCACACTCTCTATGCAGGAAGTTTGTGCTTATCTAATTTATTTTTTTTATCGAAATTAAATGCCTGACCATAATAAATACGAAACTGGTAAAAACATTCAGTATCAATACCCTTCCATCTATATTCGACGGGCATGTTTTGCACAAATGCGTATCGAATACCCTTTATTGGCGGGACAAACTTCCCGAAAGCTTTTGCAAATTCTTTTGCGAGTTGACAAAATGTCTGTCGAGGACGTTGAGATCGGCGCCGTGTATTCAAGAATTTGACATCTCTTTCTGTCAGCGAAAACCTAACGGCTCAATGAAGTTGGGAACGAAAGTGATGTTTTGATGATTGTACAGTCTGTCACTGCACCTTATAAGTTATACGAAAAATGTAGTTCTGGTGTATCTATCTATCTATGTATCTATCTATCTATCTATCTATACATTGTCGGCGTTTCGGAGTCCTCTGCAATTTCCTAAACTTCTCCTCCAGCAAGGGAGTGCCATCTTGGCTATCGCCTGAGATATACTTATTTACAAGGAAAACGTACGAATGAAAATAGAAAACCACAGCTGCTAATGGTGGGTACGTTGGAAGGAAGGAACCGATTGTGTAAGCCCATTTTATAAGCTCCAGTCACACTGGGCTTTCGACCAGCTCCTGCCCACTTGCGGCCTCCAAAACCGGCCACCAGTGGTCGACGACTGAATATTTTTTGATGTGGACGAACAGTCGTATGACCGGTAGCCAACCAGTGGGCAACTGATGGGTGATTATTGTGCAACTAGCTTGCCTCTGATCTGCAGCTGGTCTGGCAGTAGTCAGGGACAACTGACGACTAATGACCACCAGCCTAATACTAAGCGCCCACTGGTCGCATCAAGTTGGCGACCATCACTTTTTTTACTAGTCGCCCACCACCACCTACTCACTTGTTGATGATCTTTGACATTCGTCAATAGTCTTCACCAGGACTACAAGTTGAGGCCCGTCACCCGGCCATTCCAGTCAAAGACAGTTGCAAACAGGTCAGTGACCACCGCTGACCTGTCTCAACCACTCAGCCATTAACTGAAACTGGTTGGCCACAGGTGGCCGATCAGTAGGTGAGTCGCAACTCTCCGACCACCAGAAACCTCTTTACGTCCAAATCGGTAGTCAAGATGAATTCGATGCAGCACCAAAATCCTCCGTGTGACCTAATCGGTCGTATGAAGATCTACGGTCGTCGACACGATCTTAGGACATTTTGCAGCTTGTGGCCATGGGTGGTCTTGTATGACTGGGGCTTTAAAGAGATGATTTGCATCGGGCAATGAAGAACAACACAAACGAATTTATATAGCAAAATAAACATAACAGTAAATGACCAAACAAATAAATGCATTGAAGGCATTATCCAAGTGGCAATGACTTACTTTGACATTAAGCGCAGCAATGGCGATCGCTTTCCATTATAGTGAACACAGTTGTTCGAAGTTAAAAGGAATAAGAGTTTCATTCAATAAATCTAGATTTTATCCATCATGGCTCCTCTCAGGGACTTTTCTCGCTCTGTCTCTCTCCTGTCATTAGTTTTGCTTTCCTCGAAGGTGCTTCTGCTTTACCAAGGGGCATCCGTACCCGGGAAGCAGGGCACGGGCATCGTCATAAAACACCTGTTAGGTGTTTGCTCGGTTGAAGCAGTTGTTACATTAGGACCAACAGACTACCATCGACACAACGAAAACTTATCAGCGACTGATCACAGAGTACTGTATAAGGCTAAAATTAAGTTGATACATTAGACGGGGGCTATCTACATATTGCAAGTTTTCTCTAGCAACAATATTCAGTTACAATATTTAATTATTTCTGGAAGCAATCTCATCCGATTTCTTTACATTTCCAAATCGCTATCACATCCCCTCGAGCGATTTCCTTGTTGGCTTCCTATGTGATTAAATTTCCAAGTCTCCATACCTCGTCAAAGGCCTTTACATAATATCATTGAATGTCACAGAAAATGAGAAATTCGGGAAAAAATATCAGGTCATTCTCATTCTCTCTCTCTCTTTCATCGAATTAAAGGATAATAGAGGGTGGAGATTAAAAGGATGCCAGCTTAAGGGTTCTCATTTCCTGATTGAGAATTTTAATTCGGGCACCAATTTGAGGAAGGTTCCACTGAAATATTTTCAGATCGTCCGGGTGTCTTTAAAGGATGTAGCTGGAATATATAATGGACGTTGGAGTGGGTTTCTACGTTGTCGTTATGTATAGCAGACCTTATGCCAGCATATATACATATTCGTTCTTTTAGCAACTCAGAAAGTTTTTTGTCTAACACAAAAAATGTTTCAGATGTACGTACTTTGTACATTAGAAACTCATTATTTATCTGAAACTTTATATCGAATTAGTTCGTGGATTACTATTAGATAGAATGCTACTAATTCTGGCTTTCATCATAAACCTGTTTTCCTTTGTCATTAACAAATGCCATCCGGCACCAGCTAGAACAGAAGAATATATATACAGTATATATATATATATATATATATATATATATATATATATATATAATATATATATATATATATATATATATATATATATATATATATATATATATATATATATATATATATATATTTGTGTGTGTGTGTTTGTAAGAGTTTCATTTTGGTTACAACATACGCGAATTATAAAGAATTCCTTTAAATATTAAATCGATACATGCCAAAAAAACTACCATTTAAAGTTCAGATTTTCTTATTAAATTTGATCGAATACCATAATGAAAGAAATACTGAATTTGACCGAGTTGATACTTTTGGTTTCAACTGCGCTCCATTTTACTTAAATATTCACTGAACTATGATATATGGAATTTCGGCTGTCAGGCCAAGCACTGGAGTACTTTCGGCCATTCACCGGTTAAGTCGATGAAAAGAGGGATTTGGAGTGGTTGGACAGCGAAATAGATATCCAGAACATAAAAGAGATGAAGTACAAAGATCTACAGACGAAAATGGAAAACAAAAACACCGCGATACTGAAGAAGCGAAGCGGAAAAGGAGGTAAAGTAAAAGACCGAAAAGTAGACGCATCTAGGGCCTAAGGGACGCGACAAGCACGCTTTAGTAATGACTTTAGTAATGGACTACGTTAACCCTGTGAAATCAGTAAAAAAAAATCAAAGACATACACACTCATCCCTCTATCTTCTGGTCACCTGCCTTTCGACTTTTCCAGTTCTAATCCTCAAGCTTAAAGGACAGGGTCAACTGGCATTCGCGGCCTCACTATGACCCATGACCATGACCACGATATGCGCAGCACTAAAGAATAACAGTTCCTTGGAAAAATCTTATGGCTAATTAAATTTCATTTGAAAGACTGGTAACAAGCAAAATACGCAACTGGATATCAAATGGGTTACAAGATCCTGAAATATTTCTGTGGCTTTTCATGTCAACATTAATGCACAAGTGATGTAGTAAAGTGTGTACAGTATATCCGTAGGGATTCCTAAGGCAAGCTCGGTCATAATATTGGAAATTACTGGCTCTCTCTCACAGGATGCCGAACCGCCACTTAAGATGAGGAAGGCTAAAGCACTCGGGTAACGCAATGCCTTCAGAATGCGCAGGAAAGTATTTGAACGAAGAAATTACCATTTGAATTCGATCCTGAAACAATTACCTTCAGGTAACACGCTGCCTCAAAAGTAATTGCTGTCCAGTGGCTGAATGTCCTACGGTTGAAATGCTCTTCAACTTGACCTTAAAGAAGGGGAGGAATCCCAAGAAGAAGAGTTGCAGTCCGCTAGGATACATTCTTGCTGCTGAGCTCACATTTGAGAAAGGTCCGGAATCCTGACGGCTTGTTGAAGGATTCCGCCCTTTAGTCACAATGCTGCGCAGTAGGAGAGAGAGAGAGAGAGAGAGAGAGAGAGAGAGAGAGAGAGAGAGAGAGAGAGAGAGAGAGAGAGAGAGAGAGAGCAGTATTTAAAAAAAAAATCATAAGTCAATATACCTGTTGCCCTCAAAACTCAATACCCACGGCATTTTTTATCTTTTTATTTTTTCCCTTATCTCGGCTCTGCCTCCCTCTTCCATTTCTACTTCCCGGACTGAAAAAAATTCTCCCCTCTCTGGTACTGAAATGGGTTCGGCGAGAATCTTTGTTCAGCCCTGGGATAACTTTTCTTGCTGAAGAGAAAACAAACTTCGATTCGGGACTGCAGTTCTAAAATGACCAAGAGTGGAACGCTGATGCACGTGGAAATAATAAAAGTAAAAATTTTTTTTAACGATAAAGAAATCACGGGTGAAGAAGTTTGTTTGGGATTGATCGCGTTTGGGGTTGCATGCATTTACACTGAATGTAACCTTTTGTTACGATAGCCACAGAAATTGTTTTACGTGCATACACACGCAAGTGTACATACATACATATATATAGATATAGAAATATCTATTTTACATATGTATATATATGCATACATATATATATATATATATATATATATATATATATATATATATTATATATATATATATATATATATATATATATATATATATATATATATATATATATATATATATATATATATATATACACATACACAGACTACCTCACAATTCCATAAACCTCATACACCACTCATCCGACGTCTACAGTACAGTTGCATAGTTCGGCCTATCAAGATTTGAATATAGAAGAGTAATAGGGAAGGTGGAAGCCAAAAATTCCATTTCCAATCAGCGGCTCGTAAAAAACCGACGTCTAGCTATGATTCAAAAAGAGCTTTGGTTGCCTTTCTCACATTCGTCACTTTGCACTGTTTCTAGATTCCATTGTGGGGACATGGGATTCTTTTAATTAAGAAGGTGCTTTAATGACGTGTGAGATACTGACTTAATGTCATATTTTTCGTAGTTAAAGTAACAACAATAATTTCATGTAAGAGTAAGATCCAGCAAAGGTTTTAACTGGCCATCTTTCGTCAATAAACGATATAATGGTTGGTTACCACAACTGCTTTTTATATTTGTTATTTCTTATTTAATAGTTTTCACATTTGGACGTTCCATGTATGTTAAACTTTACTTAATTATCTATTGCAGCTGAAATGTAATATTTTCTACCATAAAAGATCAATATTCCCTATCAGTATCTCTCCATCTATACTCGACAGCACGTTATGCACAAACGTGTATCAATATATCCTGTATTGGCAGGACAAACTTCTCGAAAGGTCTTACAAATTCTTTTGCGAGCTGACAAAATGTCTGTCGTGTACATTGAGAACGATGCCGCGTGTTCCTGAGTGTGACATCTCTGTGTGTCAGCAGTGAGATCTAAACAGCTTAATGGAATTCGGAACGAAGGTGATGTTTTAATAAATTTACAAAGGGCCACTCACCAGATATAGGCTGTGACACACTCTGTAGTGAGCCACCACGAACAGTTGGTGATTTATATAAACCACCAACTGTTTGCGGTGATGCATAATAGTATGTGTCATTGCAAATATTCGGTGAGTGAAACTTTGTGTGTTTATATATGTATATTATATATATATATATATATATATATATATATATATATATATATATATATAATTATATATATATATATATATATATATATATATATATATATATATATATATATATATATATATATATATATATATATATAGACACACACATATATATATAATACAAACATACACACATATACACACATACATATATATATGTATATATATATATATATATATTAGGTGATCTTAATGTGCCTTCTGCAGTTTTACGTCCAATATCATCAAACAAATAAACAGAATTTTATTCACACATGACAACAAATATATGTATTTTACAACGTAAATATCTATACACTTCAAGAGGCATGCGTCCAAGGTGAAACTAAACATGTGTAAAGTAGGAAAGACTGGTCGAAACTGTAGATGAATTAATAAATAAATTAATGAAGTAAAGCGGTAAAGAGTAACGGAGAACCACGTGGAATTTTTAGCAAGACGCAATCATATTACAGTAAACTGTTTTACATTTAGGATATCACAAGCATCTCTCTCTCTCTCTCTCTCTCTCTCTCTCTCTCTCTCTCTCTCTCAGATCTACAGAAACAAATACGCGAACAAAAACAAATAATTCTGAAAACCAACTAATTCTTCATTCAGTCTTTTGTTAGATCAGTCCCACTAACAATAATTTTAATTGTCTTGGCGAGGAATTCATAAGTCAAGTAGCATCGCGTTCAGTTGAAAAAAATAATTGAAATATAATTAATTTCGAGCATTCCTGAAAACATTATGGGTCGCTAAATTCAACGGAATAAAATCAAAACCGTTTATATTTATTACGGCTTTTTCTAGATGGATACCATATTATTCGCAATAACAAAAAAAGTAAAAAATGCGCATTAGTTTCTTCGGCGTAATCGATTTTTATGTACAGCGTATAATGCTGTAAGGAAATTTCAGCCAGGGCCCAAGAAATTCTTAGCCGCAACCCATGAAACTCACCCCCAGTCTGTTGGTGGCCTTTGTTGATGGTACCTATATCGGTGCCAGAAGTACGATTATGGCTAACTTTAACCTAAAATAAATAAAAAATTTGGTATGTTTGATGATTGGAGGGTGGATGACCACATAACAATTTGCAGCCCTCTAGCCTCAGCAGTTTAAAAGATCTGAGGGCGGACAGAAAAAGTGCGGACAGAAAAAGCGCGGACGGACAGACAAAGCCGTCACAACAGTTTTCTTTTACAGAAAACTAAAAAGATTAAAAACTGTTGCTCCCCTTACGTGCTCGTGACTGGCGATAACTCGAACCCGCATGCCCTTGTTTATCAATAAAACCTCAAGTTTTACCGACCTGCAGAAAGAGAAGACTTCCTTTTCTGTCGTACGGTGGACGCTGCGGCAGCTGGAAGAGACAGACAGACAGAGAAGGCGTCATCTGCAAAGACTTGACGAAGTAAAGTGGACGTGCATTACCGTCTAACTTCATTTTTTCCTTATATATGAGACATCCAGCGCAGGATACGACTCTAAAAGTTTAATGCACTTGGATGCTATCCAGGAAATGGCGTAGATTACCTACGAAGACTTTGGGTAAAAGAGACTTATCAGATAAAAAAAAAAAAAAGGGTGGAAGAACTGGCCTTACTCAGCCAAAAGGGAATGGTTCTTTATATTTTGAATTTATTTGTGGTTTAAATGGATTTATCATATAAACACTCATTTTACCATTTTCTTCCACGATTACTTCTTGGCTGAAGCAGCATCCGAAAACGCGGTCCACTTTTTACTTTGGTTTTCATGGGCTCATTATATATATATATATATATATATATATATATATATATATATATATATATATATATATATATTTGGCTACAGTGCATTTAAAGGGCAAGCAATAGACAATAATTCGGAAAAAAGGTTTGGTATGTATAGGCACCACGTGTGTATTTTATGATTTTACCCGAAAGATTATAATATATATATATATATATATATATATATATATATATATATATATATATATATATATATATATATATATATATATATGGACAAATGACCAAACTGACCAGATGACACCGACAATTAACTATAAAGCAACGCCATATTTGGTTAACAGTTTGTTATTGCTTATTTTAGGATTATAAATACAATAAGCATTTCCTAAGTGAAATATACCTGAAAAAATTCAATAAAAGTGAAATTCGGCTCTGTTCGAGTCTGTGCAAAATTCCTCCATGACTTTATTAAAGAAACTGAGGCCTTTAAAAGAACCGCACTTAACAAGTAAAATACATCATTCATGATGATCTTTTATTATCCATTACAAACGGTAGCAGTTTTTAATGGTTTTCCAGCTTTTCGTCAGATTCATCTATCAAACACGCTAAATCAATATAATTACAACTGCTTTCAGGTTTACCTTCGTTGTGGCCAAGTAAAGCGTATTAGGTTGTAAATCTACTCAAATCTTTCCAAACCGTTCAAGATCAAAATAAGCCTGTACATGGCTCACAAACTTCGTGACGTGCAACTGCAGAAGGTCTATTGCTTAAATCTTCGTATCCTTTACGCTTCACTCCATAACGCCCAAACAACAGAGAATATTTTTTGCATTACTCCCACATAACCAAGATACATTGCCATAAAGCTTCAAGTTAAACTGCCTCCTTAAAGTTTCGTTTACTTTAGCCAAATCTATTTTCTGTGTGACCTTGAAAGTGTGGCTACTGAAGGTCTTAGCTCAAGTTTCACTGACGATGTCAAAACCGGGTTGGTAGGGAATTTTCAAAAAAGAATTTTGCAAAATAGTAAATAAGCTTACTGAACGTCTTTTCAAGTCTTATTCTTACCCTAATCTTGGATATCAAATTTTGAAAATAAACTGTTTAGAAATGAATACATTCACAGATAAATTTCCAATAGTGTTAGAATGCATTTCACATGAGTCAAGAATGAAGAACGCCCATATTCAAATGTTGTTAATCGGTAACAGTTATTCAGCGTCACTTGGCGGCCAGATACGCTGAACACTTCAAGTGACAGATGATCCACTGAATGATAGCTCTTTTGAATGGATCTGCACGGACCCTTTCCGGTTGCACCAAGGAACCCCGAATGCTTCTCTTAGACCGGTTGTTTTAGCCGTAGACTGTTTCAAGATCCAATACCATAAAAAAAAAAAATTATTTCGTGTTTGTTTTTCAGAGTATAATGTTGATATTCATGTACTTAATATTTACGAGTGAAAATTCTGTAAGGGAATAAATAAGTAACGGAACAAAGAAAAAATATACATGTTTTCCTTGTCACTTATCTTATAAATAATGCTCTGCAACGCATTGCATCTTCGCTGGTCAGTCGATTTGCAGAGTCCAAATAAAATAGGTAAATGGTGGTCGCATTGGTTAGAAAAATTCTGCTAGAGGTTATACTTGTTATTGCTTTATTGTTTTATTGATTGACTATCTGTGCAGTATACCCAATGACGTCATCCTAAAGAATCACCATTTCTTAAAGTTACCCAAGACTCTTAACTACACTGCTACAGCTCTTCTAAACCTATCATCTATTGCTGACAGAAAGCTGGGCTTCTATTGTTGACAATGAAAACTAACCACCTTCTTATTTTTCAAAGCTAAATTAAACTTCCAACTCAAATCGCATAAACTAAATACAAATACGGAAAATCCCGTTTATATTTCCATCCCCCAAGTTTTCATGGCAAACGAAATCATGAGATATAGTGCGGGGAAAATGGAATTGTTTGGCAAAAACGTTTCATGGGCTATCCACAGTCAATTCCCGGAGAATTACGCGAACGTTTATTTCCATATCTCGTTTTTATGCCTTGCCCTGAAAGTGAAGACTTCTGTGGAAACCTTGAAAATAAAACTGACAGCGTTATAGACAGAAACAACGGTTGTAAGGAAACAAGTGTTCGTGAAACTCCATCATACAGACTGAATATAAACAGTTAAGTTTGAATGTTTACGGCTTTGTGTTCTGTAAACTGTAAACAAAATCATAAAACCAAATTACTCCACATCTCACACAATAACACTAATAAAGCTCTATGGTACACTGACCCTTGTAGTTTGTGAAGTATTTAATTTCAGGGAACTGCGTTTTCATTCACAAACATTTGTTGGTGTCTTGTCCCTACATTATTGCGGGTTAAGACTGCACAAATTTTTCAACTATTCTCAGTTCCTGAATCTTATGGCTTTATCATAATCACCCACTCAATCATTCCTCTCCGAACGTGATCCATCCCAACCATATAAACTGCCGGTGTCTTTGACTAACAGAATAAATTACTGTTACCTTTGCTTAACATCTGCCATCGTTATAATTTTCTTTTTGCACCCGTACAACTAAAAGTTATTGTAAACAAAATCAATGCCTTTCTAAAACCAAAATCCCTGGAATTTCTTTCCGATATTACTCACTTTTCGTCATCTTTTCTGTAGGATTTGGGGATTTCGAAGAATCTTGTTTCATTCCTCATAATCCCTATAGGGCAGAGGTCGCCAACCTGTGGCTCTTTCAAGACACTTGTGAAGATCCAAACACTTAACAAGCAACTTGTTATCCTCTTAAAGCAAAGAAATTATGTAACACTCTTAAGACAATATTTGATTAAATTTCATTTACTTTTAAAAGCATATTGTAGGCATCAGTTTTATTGATTTTTTAATGATATAAATAGTTTCTAAGCTGGAAATATTATATATTTAAAAGAGAGAGAGAGAGAGAGAGAGAGAGAGATAGAGAGAGAGAGAGAGAGAGAGAGGAATATTAAAATTAGATTAGCAAACTAGTCATTATTGTTCCCTTGATGCTCAGGAGCTAATCGCAATGAAGACAGAGAGAGAGAGAGAGAGAGAGAGAGAGAGAGAGAGAGAGAGAGAGAGAGAGAGAGAGAGAGAGAGAAAAATTTGCTCAGAGCCTCATAGGCATTGTCATAAAATTTCTTATTAAGAGGTAAATTTTTGCAATAAGCCAGATTAATCCACGCTGTCTAAAGTTATCCAATTTTCTGCTTCGCTTTTTTTTTTAATTTATCTTACCACCTGCTATTTAAGTAAACGTCTTTTTTTTGTTTTTGTTACTGAGCAAATTTTGTAAAATAAAACGAAGACATTAAACGAAATTCATAATTACACCCGTATGAGTAGTTAGTTGGTCTACACACAAACGCACACACACACACACACACGTATATATATATATATATATATATATATATATATATATATATATATATATATATATATATATATATATATATATATATATATATACATATATATGTATATATATATATATACATATATATGTATATATATATATATATATATATATATATATATATATATATATATATATATATATATATATATATATATATAAATATATATTTTTGAATGACTATTATTATTATTATTATTATTATTATTATTATTATTATTATTATTATTATTATTATTAGTTACAGAGGCTTTCATACGCAGCAAGAGTTCTCCATATAATTATACTTTTTTATTTTTCCTATAATCTGCTTCACCTCAACCAGGATGGAAGGCAATAAATTTTAAGGGGAGTAATATTCACAATAAGAGACAATCTTCGTAATAATAATAATAATAATAATAATAATAATAATAATAATAATAATAATAATAATAATAATAATAATAATAATACACGAACTTGCCTGCTTTGTGCATTCTAAATGGTAACAGAAGTCTCAGGGTATACATATACATATATATATATATATATATATATATATATATATATATATATATATATATATATATATATATATATATATATGTATATATATATATATATATATATATATATATATATATATATATATATAATCTTTTTCAAAATGCATAAAGAAAAATATTAGCAACAAATGGTTATGAAGTTTGCCCTGCAATTCTCTCAATTACAGGAAAGTAAACATTGTTGAGGCAAAAATTAATATTTAGAATTACACAAATATTCTATTACGGAAGACAATCGTTATGAGAAACCCCAAATTAAGACGACAAAATAAAGGCCTCTTCAATTTTAGATTTCGTGGATAAAAGCCAAAGGCAGGTGTGGGGAAATTCAAATATTTGAATTAGACTTCAAAGCACAGGGCAGTGTTTACTTAAGCTCTTTCTTGAAATGCCAGGAAGGATATTCGTTTGCTTCTGACAGAACGGAGTAAAGGCAGCAAAAAGAAAATCTATAAAAGTTTGCAATAAAATGCATCTTGAAGAGTTAACGAACAAAAGGTGGGTATTGTGGCCATGCCAAAATTACTTTAGTTTTTTTTTACCAGCGTTTGATTTGAAACAATAAATACCCTGAATACACTATAAATTTTTTAATAAAATACAACTAGAATAGCTCTATTTCATCTGTGCAGGCATTTCACCAGCCTAAACGCTCATAAAATATATTACCTAAACAAAATAAGCCCGAAGAAATTATTCGCTTCTATTGCAGTATTAGCTGGTCAATAATGATGTCCTCTCTCCAGTTTTGTCTTGTTTTGTTATGTTTTTAGGCAGGCTAAGTTTGTCTGTTAGAAAGGATATACTTAATTTTATACTTACAAGGTGGTTCATTACATATTAATCTTGTTCTTCATTCGCCCATAATTATTATGACATGCTTTAGGTCTCACATGTCAAATAAAGTATTTGAAAACATTACTTAAGTGTTGCAGGAAAAATCGTTCACACTGGTTGAAAAGACCACCGCCATGGAAACTGATACCATAGTTCCACGAAAGCCCTGGTTCAAACAAGGATATTGGGACTTAGTTGTGTTTGGCTCTTTCTGCTGATTGGCGCCTGATTTACCGCTGGGTTGCTGCTATTTGGCTTTTGGGTTTCCTCCTTCTGGAGTATGAGTTTCCACTGATTGGCATCTGGGCTTCCCCTATTTGCTTTTGGGTTTCCGCTGTTTGGCATCTGAGTCTCCACTGTTTGGCTTTTGGGTTTCCGCTGTTTGGCATCTGAGTCTCCACTGTTTGGCTTTTGGGTTTCCGCTGTTTGGCATCTGAGTCTCCACTGTTTGGCTTTTGGGTTTCCGCTGTTTGGCATCTGAGTCTCTACTGTTTGGCTTTTGGGTTTCCCCTGTTTGGCATCTGAGTCTCCACTGTTTGGCTTTTGGGTTTCCGCTGTTTGGCATCTGAGTCTCCACTGTTTGGCTTTTGGGTTTCCGCTGTTTGGCATCTGAGTCTCCACTGTTTGGCTTTTGGGTTTCCGCTGTTTGGCATCTGAGTCTCCACTGTTTGGCTTTTGGGTTTCCGCTGTTTGGCATCTGAGTCTCCACTGTTTGGCTTTTGGGTTTCCCCTGTTTGGCATCTGAGTCTCCACTGTTTGGCGTCTGAGTTTCCGCCGTTTGGAATGTGAGATTCTGCTATTTGGGTTCTGGGTTTCCGCCATTTGTTGTCTGAGTTTCCGCCGATTGGTGTCTTGGTTTCCGCCACGTGGCGTCTGGGTTTCCGCCAATTGAAGTCCGGGCTTCTGACATTTGGAGCCTGGGCTTCCACCGTTTTGCCTCTGGACTTTGCTGATCGGTGCCTGGCGTTGAGCCGTTTGGCGAGACTGGACCTCCGCTGTATAGAGTCTGGGCTCCCCTACTCAGATTCAAACTCATTTTTTCGTATAATATCCATGACATGTATATATATATATATATATATATATATATATATATATATATATATATATATATATATATATATATATACACACATGCACCCGTATATTTAAATATATATGTGTATCCTTTGCATAACTGAATATTTCGCTTTTCCCAAACGTCATCATCTGTCAGGGAGCGAAAATGGGTGTCAATTACTTTCGGTCCCGGCCTGAAAATGTCGGCGATTTTACGAAAGCGAAGCTGAGAAAGGATTTAACTAACTCCAGCGTTTTGCATATGCTACCAGCCTAAAAATGAAAAGAGCTTTTTTTTTTTTTCCATCCCATCAACGAATTCGAAAAAAATACGCAATGGAAAGATTGCCTCTCTCTGCAAACTGCTCGTGAATTATAATGAGTTTATATTTTCGTGCACTTTTCGGCCTTCTAATACATACATTATTTTTCTGATTTAGTTTTTCTTCACGTTTAAAACCTTCTACCTATAAGTGGAAAGTTTGTCGCTTGCTTTTGTTTCCTTTTTTCCTATTGCATATGTGTGTGTTTTTTTTTTAAAGCTGGATTATGTATGCCCCGTTGGTCTGTATGCACAAGAGAATTAAATTGGGCGCTACTGAAAAGCAATACAGTTAAGTTTAAGAGAGGTTTAGAGAATATGAAGCTTTTGGAGACTGTTCGTAATCATTTGCCATTTATTCTAAAGCTTATGACTGAACATTAATTTTTTCGTATACTATATATATTACGATATCTTATTAAAACATACGCACACATTTCGGCATATTATGAATGAATATTTTTACTGTGAATCGCTTGTATATAACAGTATATAACAGCAGTTGGTTAAGAATAAGTTGGGCATATGCCAACAGGGGTCATTGCCTGATCAGAGACTGATAAGGGGATCAATGGAATGACAGGCCTTGTGTGGATTCAGTATTGCAACCAACAAATCGAGTAAGAAAAAAAATAAAAGAAAATACAATTAGTATGGAACGGAAATCATATATTTTTTTTCGAAACAATGTGATAACTGGCAAGGTTCTGAGTTTCATCGTATAACACTGAAACGTCACATTAAGGTCATTTTCAAACCATTGTCCTTTACGGACAGATTATTTTGTAAGAACTCTGACAACGTAAATTGTCTTGCAGGGAAGTTAGATAAGACTGTCATTGCCTGTGCTTTCAAAGACGTTAATGTAATTCACTCCGCATCGAGTTTCACTCGTAATACGTTATATCGCGAATAAATTATATTCAGTATAGAGACGTGATCGGTCCAACACTGCACGAAAGACTGCTATTATTTCGTTTGGTTTTTGCATCAAAGGCTATATTCATCAATTCTAAAACACTTTTGGGGAATGTGTGAAGTAAGCAAGCTACAGGGAACTTATAAAAAAAGAAAGCTGACCCGATAATAGTAGAGTTGGCAGCTTCATTGCTATTCCATGTCATTTCATTTGCATATACATATAATGACCATATTTCTTGTAGAGGAAGCCAAAGGTTCATATTGCATTAACTAGCATAGAAAATAATACAAAAAAGGGACCAGTATAACATTTAGGCTGCTCTCATTTAAGAATCCCATTTCTAATTTAACCCCTGTCAGTAATTCACCCGGTTCCTTTCGCGTGTGAAAACGGACGTAACTAATAGATTTCCTCAGGTTGAGTAAAAAAAAATTATTTTCTCACATATTATTATAAGCTTTTGATCATTTTTTTTATTATTTAAATGTTCTATATTATATTTAAATCTTGTGCTCACATTATAGAACCAAGAATATGTGCTACAAACGAGAAAGTGTAGGTAAGTATGATATGCATAAATTAAACTTCAGAGTTCACTCAGTCTAAAAATTCTCTCGTTTTGCATATAGTATGGCAACATCGTGAATGGAAGACCTGCGCATAGCAGCTGAGAGTGAGCACCATTTGTAATATGTCGATCACTGAGCTTATCTTCTCTGTCTCTGCACACAGACAATATATATATATACTGTATATATATAAATGGATGTATGTATGTATGTATGTATGTGTGTGTGTATGTTCCACATATACTCTGAAACGCATTGAACAATTTCAACCAAACTTGGTATGCATACTGTATGATTTACTATCTCGAAAAGAACACTGTGTGGGTAAGACAACACTGGCACCAAAGGTGGAGGGGTGTGTGGGAAGGGGGTGATATGTGAAAATAACCGAAAATGACAGATATGAGTGTCTAATCCACAGTTTTCGAGGTCACTGAGATGAATAGTGACACTCCCAATGCCCTTTACGTCCAAGTTCAGCCCCGATAGGAAGGTGGGGTGAGAAATGGTGGTAAGGAGGTGATATGTGAAAATAACCGAAAATGACAGATGTGAGTGTCTAATCCACAGTTTTCGAGGTCACTGAGATGAATAGTGACACTCCCAATGCCCTTTACGTCCAAGTTCAGCCCCGATAGGAAGGTGGGGTGAGAAATGGTGGTAAGGGGGTGACATGTAAAAATAACTGAAAAGGACAGACGTTAGTGTCTAATCTATAATTTTTGAGGTCACTGAGATGAATAATGACACTTCCAATACCCTTCAAGTCCAAGTTCAGCCCTGATAGGAAGGGGGGTTGAGAAGGGTGGGAAGGGGGTGACACATAAAAGTAACCGAAAACGACAGGTATTAGTTTCTAATCCACAGTTTTCGAGCTCGCTGAGATGAATAGCAACACTCTCGATGCGCTTCAAGTCCAAGTTAATCCCCGATAGGGAGTGGAGGTGAGAGGGGTGAAATATAAAATGTCAAAAATGCTGGGCACTGTAACTGAAGCAACTGTCTTAACAGGAAAGGAAGAGAGAGAGAGAGAAAGAGAGAGGGGCGCCGGGTTGGTCAGCTAGTATCAGCTAGTATAAATATAAATATACTAGACCACCCGTGACCTGTTGAGTTACTTTTTTATTTACAGCATTTTTAACAAAAGGTCCATACCCATACCTGTACCCATACTCATACCCATAAACATACCCATACCCATACTATACCTATACCCACAAGTAAGACAGAGTTTTAGTATTATATAACTGAATGCCTTTTACTGTAATCTCACACTGTTCTGTGAGGTTTAAACGATCTTTAAAAATATAACCTTATATTTTGATTAATACAGAAGATAGTCAATTGAAATATGGTTTTGCCGTGTAAATATTGTATTTATGGGCCTTAAAAAAAAAAAAAAAAAAAAAAAAAAAAAAATATATATATATATATATATATATATATATATATATATATATATATATATATATATATATATATATATATATATATATATATAATGTATGTTTGACTATATATGTCGCGATAAAATGTTTTGCAAACTGAATTTACTCCCTGGACCCATACACCCCAAGTCTATCCTTAGCCTGGAATTCATATACATTTTTTTCCGTTTTTGTTTCCGCGCAATATTGGATCTCGCCTCTGAAAGCCGGAGGCAAAGCCCGGCATACACATGACTCCAATTCACACAGGTCCAGGACGAGTTTAAGATTCTATCTCCCTTTATAACAATTTTAACCCTCGAAGTGGAGAGAGGAATACGATATGAATGTCACAGCGGGCTATCTCACGTCGGAGTGGAAACATAACTTAGAATGAAAACTTGTTTTGAGTTGAAATGAAGCAGACCGTGAAAGGATGCGATGCAGCGGATGGCTCCTGATAAATAGGAAAAGAAACTGTGAGAATTTGTTCGCGGGATTAGATAAGGCATGTCGAACGCCGGAGGTTCGCCTATGATTTTCGTCGAGATTGATTTATGCGAGGATCATGATTCTCTCTCTCGCTCTCAAAGACAGATACACACTTTAGTAAACAGAGGCCTAATTTGCTTTGCAAGCGCAGTAGACGCTAATTACGCTGAGAAAAACATCTTGATATGTTTTAGGAAAAAACAGATCTATAGAAAAATGAAACGTTAATGCACAAAAAAAAAAAATAATCCACAAGACGTAAGTGATAGCTCTTTTTAGATGAGTATTGAAACCGAAACTTGAGGAAAAAGTAATTCATGTCAACATAAACATATGAATAAAAAATAAGTAAAAACAAATATTCTCATAAGGAGTTTCCCCTTGCACAGGAATAAGAAAATATACTGATATTACATGACCTGTCTGCAACATTTTAGCGCAACATCTAGGGAACTTATGATCTGCATAACCTTACTATCAACTCACTCAATGACAAATATTACGAGGTGTGCTTTTCCGATTATTCTGTATTTTAAGTCACCAGAATATACATATACATATATATACATATGTACACATATATTTTATATATATATATATATATATATATATATATATATATATATATATATATATATATATATATATATATATATATATATATATACATACATACATACATATATGCATATAATAAGAACGTTACCTTTTATTAATCATAAGTAATTTCATAGTTCAAGAATTTTAGAAGCACAACGTTGTTCCTTTATGCAAACGCTCACGAGGACTCCAACCAGGCTTTAGGGAAACGTTAAGAAGACGTCTTACGGAAACTGAGTGTCTGAACACTTAAGGTAGTGATGAACTGGTCTTGAATATTGAAAGAAGAATTGACAGGACTGAAGGAAATGGGAAAATGAAAGCAGGTCACTGATTTATATGAATGCACGGATTTGTAGCCATGCGAACACAATGAGAGTTATAAATGCCTCCTCTTACTTTAATTACTAAAGTTATTTCAGCTATTAAAATAATTATTAACAGCTGCTGCTATTGCTGTTAACAATTACAAAACCGATAACCAGATTCACCAGAAATAGCGAGGCTTACGGCAGTACGCAAAAAGCCCACTGCCTTTGAAAATAGGACACGAAAACTACGCTAGTGCGCTGAAGGACACAAGGAGAGGACGTGTTCAGCCGAATAGTCATTGCCAGTTTTACGGGGGAAATGAGACACATAGGGAGGTAATATTACAGAGAGGGAAATTTATTGCGTCATTGTATCCTTACACGGTGGGGGATGCTATTCAATTTGGGGGAAGGTCGGAGTATAAGTTTTGTCATGGCATCGTATTTGCTCTTGCATATAGAGTGACTGACTTCCTTTCGTTTCAGATTACAGAGAAGATAAACTTACACACATGCAAGTATATGGAGATTTTGGTGTCTCCAGAAAAGTAAAACAAATAAAGTACGTGATTTAATTCATATACACATATACATGCATAGTTTTCACCGGCCGCCTTTCCCCATTCCGGAGTGAGTGACCCTAAAAGAGATCTATATATATATATATATATATATATATATATATATATATATATATATATATATATATTAAATATGTGTGTGTGTGTGTTCCATTAAGCAAAATTTGCAAATCTTGCTGAGATTTGCGCATTCAAACATCATCTGCGTATTCCAAGTCTATCAATTTTCTCTCGTTACTCCAATCAAAACCTCTTCAATCTCCGACTACTCTCCTTTCTTAGAGGGGGCAAACGACAGTTAAAATAACATTCCTTTACTTTCTACATCCATTCATATATATATATATACAATATACATATCCATGCATATATATATATATATATATATATATATATATATATATATATATATATATATATATATATATATATATGTAAAAAGTCTACTGAAATTGGGCCATCCTGAGCCGAGTTTTGGGCAGCTGGGACTATATCGTTCAAAACAGATTCTGGAACTGCTTCTATAAGTCTTTCAAGTTCTTCTTCTTCTTCTTCTTCTTCTTCTTCTTCTTCTTCTTCTTCTTCTTCTTCTTCTTCAATACCAAATGATATTCTGTTGATAAATGCATCTGGTAAAATTGACTTGAGACCACATCGTGACTTGTTGCCAGTAAGTGCTTGATAGGGAGTCATCTTGACTGCTTTATGGCATGAACTGTTCACGGCCCACTGGACAAAACGGTCACCATAACTCCATTTAGCACAACTACTGTCTCTCATCCATACCATGAATTTGAGTTTCATATCCCCATTACCTCTTTCAATAAATCCCTGAGACAAGTTCAGGCCACAGTGAGGCAAGTTCTGGGATAACTGCAGCTGTAAATTCACAGCCATTGTCGGACTGAAGGTTGTGGGATGCACCTATATCAAAGAAGATGACAAGGAGCTCATTGGCAACCTCAGCTGCTGTCTTTGATGTCAGGGGATGAATGACATGAAACTTGGTCAAGTACTCCATTTGATGCAGAATAAAGCGATAACTCCCAACCCTCATGGTCTCCATGTCCACCAGATCAACTTGTATATATATATTATATTATATATATATATATATATATATATATATATATATATATATATATATATATATATATTATATATATATATATATATATATATATATATATATATATATATATATATATATATATATATATATATAATTTATATATATGTATATATATATGTATATATATATATATATATATATATATATATATATATATATATATATATATATATATATATATATATATATATATATATATATATATATATATATATATATATATATATATGTTGTATACTATGCCAAACTCTCTTCCTTCCTTCACAGACCAACAACCAAAGAAAAGGAAATAGCAATGAGAAACAATTCCAAGTTGTTCTTTCCAGCCATTTGTAGTGGAAGAGCTGTTTCCCTCGGTCGTAATTGGTGAGCACAGGGTACAGTACCAAGGATTAAAACTTTTTTTTTTCTCCCCCCTCACAGATATTTCCTCGTTCGTAGCCTGTTTCTTTGAGTGAAAATTGTTTTTCAACTCCATCTGGAATAGCGTAGCAAGGAATGGTGACAAAAATAGAATTTTTTTTTTTTGTCAAAATCATTTTCTTTAATGTCATCCCATTTGCATTTATTAGTAGTAAACTCTGGGATCAAATTGTATTGGAAATCAAAGGATGATGAACATCTGGATTTCTTTTATCATCATTCTCTTTTTTTATGATAAAATATGACGTCTTTCGTTATTTTTCTTTTAGAGATGTTGATTTACTTCTTATTGTCTTTTTCCTTAGTGAGCCGCTTTCCCTCTACAGACGCTCGGAATAATAATAATAATAATAATAATAATAATAATAATAATAATAATAATAATAATAATAATGAGTATAAAATATAATTCACTGGAGACTGACTTCAGTATCAAATAATGAAGTTAATATCCATGGAAAGCTGAGGATTACCTCATATACTGTGGGAAAGAGCAGTGATTAACATAATCGGATTTCATTATTATAAATTAGTCTACCTCCTATTTACTAGGGGTATTATCTATTTTTAATGTAACATTGTAATATCTTCACAGTTATAGAAAATTTTAGTCTGCTTATTCTCTTTATTCATATAAATGTCATCAAAGGATAATGAAAGCTACCATATCTCCAATCACTTAATCGTAATTAATTGCGCGTCAGAATCCAGAGTTAAATCAGGGCAAAAGCCATTAAAGAAAGTTCACAATAAATTAAAACAAGCGAGGTACGAAACCGCATCCTTGAAGTTCAAGAAAAACAAAAGCGCTTGAGAATTATTCTAAAACTGATCATATCTTAAATCAATATAATCTTGAAAGTATAGACAGAAAGTGTTATGGCTCTATTACTAAATCTCTGTTACTTTAAATTTATATATATATATATATATATATATATATATATATATATATATATATATATATATATACATACACATATACTGTATATATATATATACTGTATATAAATATATATATATACAGTATATATCTATATATAAATATATATATATATATATATATATATATATATATATATATATATATATATATATATATATATATATATATATATATATATATATATATATATAATCTGTGTCCTCATCAAAGGATTCAAGAGGTGAATTGGGACGTTTATGTATTTTTGTATGTATGATTGTTCATTTACCTAGAAAATTTTATCTGTTTATTTTCTGTACATCGATTCCTCTTCTTCATCTTACGGACTTTCTCTTTGCTTAAAAGTAATTTGCTAGCTTAAAGTCCATTCATTTGGTCTCATATGAACGTTTTTCCATTTTCGGTCTTGATTATAACACGGTAAATTCTCAATGAAATACTTGCTTTATCTTAAAGCGTAATTTCAAGTGGGACATAAAGCAGGTTATAATAACGTACCTGGTACTTTCTCTACAGCATTTTACTTTCAACAAATAAACTGACGTTTACGCAGATTGAAAAATGTTATTTCCCAATGAAAAAGTAGTTATTCAAGCTAAATATGAGTTCAGAGATGATAAAATGACATTTTATTTTTCATCTCCCTGTTGAATTAAGATTTTTCTGTCCCTTTTCTAGAGCAAAATTATGTTCATAGGGAGACAAATAACGTAAGAATTGCAAGAATAAGGTCAGTGTTCAGACAGCTTTCCCTCATTCATAACCCATTTAAAGGTTAGTTCTTTCCTAAGATGATCCCGGATGAGAATTCTCGATGATGAAAACTTGGCAGTTTTGTTTTATCTTTTGTTTACAGCTTTCCGAGAACGTAAAGAATTTTTCTTCACTCGAATTTCTGACTTGTGTTCATATTTTGATGCTTGTGAGTTTTACAAGAGCCATGAGAGACTAGGATAAGAACCTTATTATATCATATTACTATTATTATTATTATTATTATTATTATTATTATTATTATTAGAGAGAGAGAGAGAGAGAGAGAGAGAGAGAGAGAGAGAGAGAGAGAGAGAGAGAGAGAGAGAGACAGACAGAGAGAGACAGAGAGGAGTATAGGGGTCACTGAGTACGTCTATAAATAGAAATCCTAAATTTATATTCTCGTGACTTATTTCTGTATGAGCAAAATCAGTACAGAAGGATTTTTATCTTCATATACAACTGCTTCAGTTCCTTTTGTTTCCTTTACAAAGAATTGGTTACACAATAAATCCTTCAAATACTTTCAACAATTACTCCATCGTAAAATTCCTGAAGATATAAAGCAACAGAAGGAACGGCAGTCGTCTAGACAGAAGAGCAAAAACAGAGAGAGAGAGAGAGAGAGAGAGAGAGAGAGAGAGAGAGAGAGAGAGAGAGACGCAGAAAAAAATGGACGGTTCTTCTCATTTCAGGCTCTGTCGCCTCAAGCCAAAATGTGAAATTTCTCTGTACATTTGCCTTCAAAGCTCTGGGTAACATTAAGTCTGGAAATGCCTGGGATGTAGAAAACAGGATAATTAATTTTTCTAAAAAGTATCAATTTTTCCTTTCACAGAGAGAGAGAGAGAGAGAGAGAGAGAGAGAGAGAGAGAGAGAGAGAGAGAGAGAGAGAGAGAGAGAGAGATGAGGTTGGTGGGCGGGGGGAAGAGAAGGGGAAGAGGGAAATGTTTCAAATGTCTCCCCAGTTCAAGTCAATAAAGTTTTGAAAGCAGTTTCATTATGGTCCCACTTTCGAAGCACACTCAATTCTGCAACAGTGCCCCTGTTTTCTTTTCTTCCTGTTCTTCTAAGATACGGTTTTTTGATCGCTACAGAAATCTTTATCCCTAGATATTCCTCGACTCCCATTCTGTAACGCATTCCTCGCTCCACTTCAAATTGTTATAAAGGGGGATGGATTTTAAACTCGTCCTGAACCTGTACGAATTGGAGTCATGTGTATGCCGGGCTTTGCCTCCGGCTTTCAGAGGCGAGATCCAATATTGCACGAAAGCAAAAAGAGCAAAGCAGAGTATATGAATTTCGGCTAAAGATAGATCTGCTTGCATAGTTCTTGGAAGCAAATGTCATTTTCCTATCCTTTCACGGATATGATCTCTCTCTGTCTCTGTCTCTCTCTGTCCTCTCTCTCTCTCTCTCTCTCTCTCTCTCACACACACACACACACACGCATACACACACACATGCACACATATATATGTATATACATATATATACAATATACATATGTATATACATGTATATACTGTACATATATATACATATAATCCTGTATGTAAATAAGAATTTTTTTTATGTATGTTCGTAAATTTGTGTGTTAGTATGTTTGTAACTTTGTGCGTTACAGAAATCCGAACCGCTTAGCTGATCTAGACAAAATTTGGCACGTGACCATCATTTGACCCAACTGAGATAATAGAGCGGGTTTCAAACCCTCTTCCCCTTCCCCTTCCCCAATTCCCCATCTCCCTTCCCTCTGTAACTTATGTGGTAACCACTTGACTGATCTAGACAAAATTTGGCACGTTGCCATCAATTTGTTAAATTCGTATAATTTATCAAATTCATAAAATCTGTTAAACTCATACACATGAAATTTGTGATAATTTGTTAAATTCTCAAATTGCAGGTACAAGAAGAGGCCATGGCTGTTGAGAGCGCCTTCAAAACACTCGATCATTTTCCACCTCGTTAGGATATTCTTCTCTTGCTCTTTTACTCTATTCCCTTCTTCCTTTTCTCATACATTTTTGTTATGAGGACGAGCGGAGACTCACACTCTCATCATTATATACGACGGCCCCATGAGCATATCAACTTTAATCACGGTCTTTTTTTCTTTACAGGGGGTAGAAATTACATAAGGAAGTCTAGGATTAAAGGAAAAGTTGGAAATGTAAATTTTCACTTATTTCTACAAAGGTTCAAAATGAATTTTGAATCTCAAAAAGCTATTTTTTTGTATACATTTTCACGGGAGTAAAAAGATGGAATGTTATGCAAAATAGTGCAACAACACTATATAGGCGATTTACAAATGAACTTTAAAGCCTCAGTTTTTAGCAGACGACCATGAACAGTCTGCGGGCAACACTGAAGTGAAGGTAACAAACCCATTTTTTTTTTTGCTGAATTGCATCACACGACATTCTAGATACTTACACAAGGTGCAACGGTGCAAGGATCGCGTCACGGCACTCTGGCTGAAGCCTTCTACGCCGATTGTTAGAGACCTGGGCATATATTAATCCAGGCAAAGTTCTTCACTGCCTTTTCCGTGGCATTATCCACCCATCAACCCAGACATGCAAAGCCCAGTATCTTGCCACACGAACAAAACTGTCACAGGAAAAAATGAGGGCTATAATTTAATATATTTCCTTCAATCCTAGGGCCTCTGTACTGTTGTGGTTCTTTTAATTTCTTTATTGTTCGGCAATGGAAGATGATTTTAGACATTTATTTTAAGCAGACTTTGATGAAATTTTAAAAGTTGTTAGTGTAAAGCCAGGTTTTGCAGTAGCGTGGGGCGTCAGACAGCGGGATGGGACATGAGCCTTGCAACACTACACCTTGTGTAGATACCGTGCATGGGCGTGTGTAATAATTCAGAAAAAACACCTTCGTTATCGTCAGTCAAGTGTTACTCACAAGGCGTTTCTATGCGTCAGTAAAATAGGAGGGCTTTAAAGTTCTTTTTTGTTTTAACTTAGCTATTCTGTTTAATATTTTCGCTTTTCTTCACTCAAGTGTTACCAGTTGTTTATGCTCTTAACTAAGAAAAGGAAGGATTTAATGTTTTTTTTTTTACTTAGCTATTTAAACACTCTATCTTCTTCTGTCCTGCTGTTTAATTGTTCACAAAAGAAAGCTTCAATGGATTCATCAATAACAGAATGAGATAATTTACGCTACAGAGAATTTAAAGAGAATACACATGATAATGAAGTTCAGTTAAATTAATTTCACTCGCATGGCTTTTAAGTTATGGTCGTATTTATAGTAAATTTGCCCACACATTAAACTTTTATAGACTTCAGTCACTCCTTCCTTCACCTATTTTTTCTAGCTACGTTTTTGAAGGGGTTGTGATTTTTGATGGGTTATAAATTCTAGATCTGACTTGTAGCCCGCGAGAAAATTAACTAGATAATATTACGCAGAAATACACAAATAAAAGAAGATTATCAAAATTATGCTTGAATAATAAACAGATGATTGACTTCAGCCATATCGGACGTAGAAATCAAATGGACGACACCCTGCAATTCGACAAAACATCTCTCACAGAAATAGTGATAAGCGGCAGAACGGAGAGTATATTATAGTTCCTCGTTCGTCGAACCACTCTACGACAAATTACCCGCTAGATTGCTGCATTATAACTTCGAGGAAAAAAGTGTTTTGAGACTGTCTTTCCCCATTATCTTTTCGTCCTCTCATAAGCCAAGACTATCACGAAGAGTATAAAAAATAATGCTGAGTAAAACAACAGGGATTATAGGGACATATTTACTTCCTATATTACTCCGTGCTCCCCTTCATTTCTTGTTATTATTATTATTATTATTATTATTATTATTATTATTATTATTATTATTATTATTATGCAGGTGGAACCCTGCAATGACGTGGTGGAAGGAGTGGGTGGGGGGGGGGGGGGAGTTTATAGAAAATTGGTTAGTAACCAGGTAGTAATGATAGTACAGTAACGTTTTTCTAATTTTTGGATTTTTTAAATCATATAAAAAACAACAACAAAAAATCTCTAACGGGAGAGGTTAGAATCTCTTCATAACTTCTGTCTCGTATCGAGATGTTCATTTTAAAATCATTTTCTTTTTGTATCCATGCTACAATCATTCAAACATATAATTCATCTGACATTAAACAAATTTAAAAAATAGCAGACAATTATATAGATGGAGAAGCTACGTAAATGTCCTCTTATCTTTAAAACTGAACATTATATTTATCATTAGCTTTTGTTGTTTTTAAATTCTGGCCTTGAAATATCTAATGAGTTAAGATTTAGCAACACGTTGCGTACTTCCGGAAGAAAGATGACAACACGAAAATGTATTGGGGCCAATATCTGGGCCCGCTTGGAAAATCTAAAAACGCTACTCGAGATAATTATATGCCTCTGATTTTTTCTCCGCCATGTTTATATAAGCCTTGTTCATTGAACGACTTTTCTGCAGTTGGTGTCAAGTCTCTGAATTTGGTATTCATCTTTCTGCTGAGGGGCGCTGCTTGCCCCCTGCAATATAACGCGCATATCCTTCTCTTTGTTTACTTACACGGACATCCTGCGTTTCCATTGAGAACTGCTATTACTTTGCTCAAAACAATTTGCATGTAAATCGTTGTGTTAAACAAGGACAAAGGCATTATGCCAGGGAGTATGATGTCGTATAACATTCTGGCTCGGTGCGTATACATATGCAGCAAATATAGGTTGAGAGACACATGAAAATATCATGTCATATAACATGGTTTCTGACTTCATGCATATGGAATATAAAGAGAACGTGCAGATAGATAGACAGATAGATAGATAGATAGATAGATAGATAGATAGATAGATCGATAGATAGATAGAAGCTGTGTAAATCTTTCAACAGTAACGTTCTTCGACTGACTTTGCTGAAAATGAATACTTCTAATAGCGCCTCCAATAAGATTTTATGGCGAAGCTAAAACGCTTTTTTTTTTGTACTTTTTACACGAAGAAAGGCTCAACGGATCTTCGGAAGATGGAAGAGTTGGCAGAACGAAATGCATGGGCTTATTTTTAAATTCAAACATGCTCAATAATGCATATACATCTAGCATACACGTACACGCATAATACATACACACACACATATATATATATATATATATATATATATATATATATATATATATATATATATATACATATATATTTACATATATATACAATGAATTTAGGGGTACAGTGCCTTACAATTTAATGTATTCCCTGAAAGAAAAAATTCATAGCAGTAGAAGCCTTTTTGGGGGGGGGGGGAAATGCAGTCCTATATTTTTCTTCCATTTTTGCCTACCTCTAATTTGCTTTTTCGTCATCAAACGAGTACTTAACTTGGAATCTGAAAAATGGGTGTAGTTAAATACAGCAACGTGCCTTGAAGTCTAATGTAAACATTCGAGATTCACTTCTCATGCTGTTGATTTTTAGTGCTGATATTTAAAATTGTAGGGGTAATTTTCAAGGTGTTCCTTGTGAAATATATTTATACTTTCAGGCAGGTACGAATAAAAATATTGCAAAAAAACTTCTGACATTAAACAAAACATTGTATTTAGTGAGGTATAATTAGACAAAGAGCAATCCTTCTTTAGTGGTGCAGCGTTCAGCTCACGTTTGCTAAGTCCGTGGATTGCAGTAAGTCCATTCGGCTGAGAAGGGTACCAGTGTCCATTGAGGTCAAGATACAAGGGCACAGGGCTATAGTATGCATTCATATATATATATATATATATATATATATATATATATATATATATATATATATATATGTGTGTGTGTGTGTGTGTGTGTGTGTGTGTGTGTGTGTGTGTGTGTGCTTAAAACCAGTTACTCTAAAAATTACTGCCAACATACAAATATGGCCATAATAGCATAAAAACTCTCTAACTGCAATACTCTTCTCTCAAGAGTATTTTAATGGGACGACATAAAGCCAAAGAATAAACAAAAACTAAATTAGAACCACCTTCTTTACCTAAGTTGCAAGTCTAATATACAAAAGAGTTTTCAAAACAACCCACATAACTTTCCAGTAATTACTCTTATTCTTTCTGACACGACAATACAGGAGCGTTACCGCGGGCTAAATCTTGTCCAAAAACAATTCGAAACTCGTAACACGAAAGAGAAAAAAATCACAGTTTCTTCTTCGAGATCCAAGAACTCCTATACCTAGTCAATTCTGCTGAATCTTCCATTTCCAGGGTAGGAGTCCTCGTTTTAAAATCTGGTGAAGGTAAATAAATGGGTGTGATGTATACCTATCCTATTGTGGCAAAACCAGACACTGTTTTGTTTCTGGAAAGTTGTGTTCTATAAGAACACTTTGTTTCGAGGGGATTAACTCTACAAAAGAACATTACTGCACAACTCCTGGAAACCCTAAATCTCAGCAGTTATGTACTTGAAACTCTTGGCAGTTTCCATGAGACTCTAATAACAGCCAAAAATAAAGGACGTGAATGGTTAGTTTGTATTAAATTGCCGCACAGCAGTGATTACCTTACTCCAACTTTCTCTCCCTCTCTCTCTCTCTCTCTCTCTCTCTCTCTCTTAGGAAAAGTTTAAAGGGCCTATTATCGAAGACAAGGGACAACAGTAGATATGAGCTTTTCAGTCGAGAAACATACCAAGTGCCATTTTTAAAATATAATAAATTAGATTAAAAAATACTTTGGCCCAGGATGGCGCTTGGCATGTTTCTCGACTGATAGACTCATATGCTACTCGGCCAGAGAAGTATCACAAATCTGTCCACGCAGAAGCTTTGCGTGTGTGTGTGTGTGTGTGTGTGTATATATATATATATATATATATACATATATATATATATATATATATATATATATAACATATATATACATATATATATGTATATATATATATACAGTATGTATATATATATGTATATATATATATATATATATATATATATATATATATATATATATATATATATATATATATATATATATATATATATATATATCTAAAATTATGGAGTACCGGATGTGCTAGTTTCTTAAAGAGTGTAAATGATTCTGAAATCAATGTTATTCACTTAGTGTAACAAATTAACCAAAAAATAATATTAATAATCACACCCTGTTCCAAAAACTGAATGTATATGAAGCTTTATAAATGAGATAAAAGTGAAGTACTTGCCTAATAAAGTAGATCAGAATATAAGCACGCTACTTTCACAAAACAAATCGAAACAAGTAAAAAATGCGCCGAAGCCTCTTCGGCGCAATCGAGTTTTCTGTACATCGTATAATCAAGGCCACCGAAAATAGATCTATCTTTCGGTGGCCTCGGTATAATGAAACTTTAACCACGGATCGGTGGTGGCCAGGCCTATATCGTTGCAGGATGCACGATTACGGCTAACTTTAACCTTGAATAAAATAAAAACTTCTAAGGCTAGAGGGGCTGCAATTTGGTACGTTTGATGATTGGAGGGGGGATGATCAACATACCAATTTGCAGCCCTCTAGCCTCAATAGTTTTTTTTAGATCTGCGGGCGGACAGAAAAAGTGTGGACAGAAAATAAGTTTTCTTTTCAGAAAACTAAAAGGGTGTAGCGGGTGTGGGTTTGAGAATGCAGTCTTGTCCCGGATGGTGATAAATTTCTTCTCCAATAAACTCCAATTCAGGAAGACCACGCATGCGCAACAAATTTCCGAGGTTAAGACTTACGAGAGACGAGCTATGGAGAATAACTGCAAAGCGTACTCTCGTGACTGTAGTGTGGAAAAAAAATGCAAAATGAATAATTATAACAAAACGAGAATATCTGATAAGTTATATTTTGCGTAACTTGGCATCGAAATTACTAAGGACATAGACGTAAATACTATATATTACCTTGTTTGCGTAAGAAAAAATTTCGATTAAGAATTCATGAAGAGAAGTTCACTTCATCGCGCTTTGTAGATATTTTCACATCCAACATTCAATAAGTAACAACGCAAAAAAATGACAACAGCATACGGCAAAAAGGCTTTTCGAAGGAAAGCGACTTACTCAACAAATCAAGAGAGAGAGAGAGAGAGAGAGAGAGAGAGAGAGAGAGAGAGGAACACTTTCAGTTCTAAGTATTAATTAGTTCATAATGTCGGAAGTAATTAACTAGGTCCACGTCAAGAGAAGGCAGCGAAAGGAGAACCGCTGAAGAACCAGTATCACAATTACACGAGAGAAGCCGGACTAACTCTTGAGACGGAGGATCTACGAGATGAATAAGACAATTGAATTATAGAGCGAGTAATTCGAGTGAGGATGCGGCAGGATCTCAGTCTAAAAGTATAATTGTACAAAACTGACTTATTATTTCTCTTGTCGCGTTTGCAGTCTCTCAACGTAGGAAATTGAAGCGAAAGGAAATTTCCCGTCAGAAATGAACATCTTAGCACACGACTTGTCCGATTTCGAATTTTTGAAATTCCTTTTTCATTTTCTTCTTGTGTTCGTTTCCCTTCGTTGTTATAATCACTCTCCCTACGGGATTAAGCTAGTTATTATTTCTTCCTCTCCCGTTTTATTATTTAGCTTCTCGGCCAAGCTGTGATGCTAATCAATTGATATTTAACAATGAAATTTCCTTTTAACTGCAGATTCATCATCATTTGTTGCATAATAGATTTTATGGCTGTTTTAATAAAAAATATTTAACCAACAAAATGACGTCAATTACGAAGATAGTGGCAGGCTGGCCCAGTGGGAGATATCTTTCACATAAAAACCTGCCTCCTTCGTCACCACTATTCCTAGTCGGTATAATTTTGAAATTTGGGATTTTATCTTTTGACCATCGTATCATAAAGGCCAGAAATTCCTATTATGACAAATACTCATGAAAATTTTTTCATTAAGTTTAAGATTAGTTCACACAGAAGGTTTCCAGTTATGCTATGGTAATAGGCTACCTTCGTTTCTTGCATACTTAGTGTACGTTTGGTACAACTCTAAATCTTCATCGTGCTTTAGAACAAGAACGAATGATACATTTCCTTGAGAAATGACTCACTCCTCGAATAATGCGCATAATATAGTGAAAGACAGACGCCACTTTCTCTCTCCTCCTCTTTATTTAGACCCTGAACAGCAAGAAACTTAACGGAGGAAAAGGTTGAAGAACGGAAGAATTAAATTCTTTAACGGCATGAGGGTGGAAGAGTGGCAGTTGTTCATAATTATGGAGAGTGTTATAATTCATTTAAGCCAGCAACCTGTTTCCCGATGCATGAAAACGCATCAGTAGATCTTGTACCAAACATGTTTCGGGCTGGCTCTCACGCCCCTCTGTGGATGATATTGTTAGTTTTGTTTTTCTTTGAAGTGAAATGCATTTTGACTCGTACATTTAGCCTTACATTTACAGCTATATGAAGGTATCCAAGATCAAACGCTTTAATGAAAGTATATACGGATATCTGCATTTACAAAATTAATCTAACGTTTTCGTGTTTAGCTTTATAGGTGATTATATCATGGAAAATGAAGGAATATCTAAATGAGTTTTGAAAAGCGTTTCAGAGAATTTTCAGAATGATTTAATCATGGAAAATGAGGGAATATCTAAAGGAGTTTTGAAAAGCATTTCAGGGAATTTTCAGAATGATTTAATCATGGAAAATGAGGGAATACCTACATGAGCTTTGTGAAAAACATTTCAGGGAATTTTCAAAATGATTTAATAACGGAAAATGAGGGAATATCTAAATGAACTTTGAAAAACATTTCAGGGAATTTTCAGAATGATCTAATCTTGGAAAATGAGGGAGCATCTAAATGAGCTTTGAAAAGCATTTCAGGGAATTTTCTGAATGATTTAATCATGGATTATGAGGGAATATCTAAATGAGCTTTGAAAAGCATTTCAGGGAATTTTCAGAATGATTTAATCATGGAAAATGAGGGAATATCTAAATGAGCTTTGAAAAGCATTTCAGGGAATTTTAGGAATGATTTAACCATGGAAAATGAGGGCATACCTAAATGAGCTTTGAAAAGCATTTCCGGGAATTTTAAGAATTATTTCATCATGGAAAATGAGGGAATACTTAAATGAGCTTTGAAAAGCATTTCTGGGAATTTTCAGAATTTTCTTATATATATATATATTATTTCTAGAGTTTTAGATATTTTTTTTTTAGCAAAATTAGGCTATACTTTCGTAAAAAAAAGACGCGAGTGGCTTTATTGATAGCCATTTTACTTTTTGTAACTTATAATAATAATAATAATAATTCAATTCTCGTTTTTGTTGTCTTACCTATTTAGTTAGAGCCGATCAAGTGGCTTAGTTTTTTTTATTATTATTTACCATTTGTACCATTCCAGTACCTTAACAAATTAAACGCTGAAAGGCAACTTTTATTTCGCCAAATCAGAAGTACTGGCACTTGAATAACCGCTGAATATAATCCCTGTAACTGAACAAACTTACTAACGAAAACTGTAATGAATTGTATGTATACAAGATTTTAACCGTTTTTCTATAACTTATACCAGTGGTTCTCAACCTTTTTTGGCCCATGCACCCTTTCACCATATGTCAGAATGTCATCCCCCCCTCCCCCCCCCCCCCCCCCCCCCCCACCGACAACCTGTCCAAAATTGTCTGCCTCAAAAGGTGCATTTCAATAATATGCAACAAAATACTAACACAAACTCACAACCTAGCAGAGAGAAAGCCCAGCCGACCGATGCACACTGCATTTTTGTGCGGTCCTAGAGCCGGTTTGAGCCTGCCAATCTGTGGTTACAGTCTCCTCCCCTCCCCCCGATACTCTGAAATTCTCCCCTCGTTGAGAACCACTGCCTTATATCATATAGAAAATAGTCATTATTGAACGTTGCGCCTAACTGACGAACTCGTTTTGCCTGAAATTCCCAACCTACCAGTTAGTTATCCCTTTAGAAACAAATGAAGCTAAATGTATTATTCGTGCTTCACACGTATAAAATTACACTTCCAGAAACGTGAATAACTGTCATACTTATCCATTTTGTTCCTATGAAATTAATCAGTAAGTACTGGATATTAGTAGTTTTATAAAGCTGAGAGGCGGTCTGGATATGCTTGAATTAGGTTTTTTTTAACTGTGATATTTAAATATGCTTTGGGGATATAAGAAAGTCTACGAGACTTACAGTGCACTTTTCATCAAGCGTTACGGTCATACATACCAAGAAGCAAAACAAGAGTAGTGATAATAATAATAATAATAATAATAATAATAATAATAATAATAATAATAATAATAATAATAATTTTAGGTGCATCGAAAATAAGTCTGAGAGAGAAAACAGAATAAATAAACTGTTCCAAGTGAGTAACAAAAAGCCTGCTTCTCAGTTTTACATCTACGGCCAATTAACACTTAGAATTATAAAATAAATAAATAAATAAATAAATAAATGACTCAGTTGATGATTAGCTCTCTTTCCGTTATTGTATGAAAATGGAAAACTGAGCAATTAAGAAACTTCTGAGGCTATATATCTCTTTTCTTGTAAAAATGACTCATACGTAGGTTGTTAAGAGTTTCCGAATTTCATTTATATTTACTTGGGAAAGAAAGAACATCCAGTAATCAATATAAAAATACAATCTGACACACAACGAACAATGTATTTCCGATATAATAACCAATTAGGGAACAGTTTTTATAAAAAAAAATCTCTTGCACAAATTTTTAGTTTTCCGATGAAATGCATCGTTACTGACTGATAAAAAACTTAATTACTTTGAAAAGGTTCAATATTCATATTCTTTCAGATTTTCTTATGTTACCTTAGGTTTCCCAAGAGTCATTATTTCTGTAAAACACAAACACGTAGACAAATGTCTATGCACATACACAAACGATATATATATATATATATATATATATATATATATATATATATATATATATATTATATATATATATATAATATATATACACACATATATATATATATATATATATATATATATATATATATATATATATATATGTATATATATATATATATATATATATATCCAAATTAAAAGAGTAAAGGCCCTGTTGGATAAGGGCATAATCCGGATAATGACAAGTAAAAAAACTCTATGGGTGTTCAACGGCAACTCTGTACCCTTTCTCCCCCTATCATGTCAATATTGCATAAGCGTTAACACTCAATATCCTTACAAACAACAACCATCCCAATTCAAACAATAAACTTGGAGTAAAAGTTAGTTAGCTAGGTTATTTAACCATACTGATAACAAAATACACCATATGAGTACACCTGGAAAAAGCAAATGCCTTATTTTCTCTTGTACACTGCCCGAAAGAAAATTAGTATTACTTTCTTTTTCATTTTACCCAACCGGAATGCATGCCAAAATCTTTAAAATGCTTCGTAAAAAAAAAAACCAAATCCCTTATTCATTTTTACCCCAAAACAAATTTTAAAATACACTGTACACAAAAAAAGCAGTTTTTATTTTGCACAAACACGGTCTTTAAAATATATCATACACAACAAAAGCAAACCCTGTATATTAATTTTTCCAAACACCCTTTAAAATATACCGTACAAAAAAAGGCAAATCTACGGTAATGAAAATACTTTTTCCCTGTCACTTACGTATGTGCGCTGCCCTTGGTGCTAACAACGGCCGGACTTTTGAAAAACTTGTGTGGATGTTTACAAGTCCTCCTCCTCCATCTCCTCTTCCTCCAGCTCAACTGTGACACAGAGGCCAGCATCTTCTTCTTCTCCTTCCTCTGCCTCCTGTGACTCCTAGGGGACATTAAGAAGGTCAAGGTCACCAAAGTGGGGCAGCGACACATCGAGAGCTCCAGTGAGTTGGCCATACTGATTTTCTTTCAGAAGGGTGAATCACGTAAGTACTACTCTTCATTGTTCAACCCACGACCCACACAATCGACTAAACACCAGTTATCTAATTTACGACTGAGGTCACTTGATATACAATATCAACGAAATTGTATATCAATTAAACTCCCCGACTCGTCCAGGAATCGAACAAGCCTTGTAAGAATGTGTGGAGAGTATTCGCACAAATGATAATGAGAAAGTCTTAAACAAAATAGTGGCTTTAGTGTGTAACTATTCACAACAGAGCAAATTATGAAAGGCATAGAACCATTTAAATTAAACAGTAGGATGTCAGTGGCTGAAAAAAATAACACAGCAAAAAGATCATACATGTTACACAACATTCTACTGGACTGTAAAATTATTAGCTTTGTGGATTCGATAGCTGTCCGCCATTTTCGGAATACTTAAATTTTAAGCATAAAGCTGTTTAACAAGCCGCTGATTAAAAACGGCATAAACAGAATTCATTTAGTTCTGATGTTGGTTTTGGAAACAAATACAATTCCTCGAAAAGAATTTTTCATTAAATTTTTCATTGTAACCTGGTTTTCTGCTTACAGTATAAACAAAAGTTCTGTTTACAGTTTAAAGAACGGGAGTAAGTAAATACTGCCTGGTGCTTTTGAAGCCTGATGTAAATATTCGCGTATCCCAACACGTTTCTCTGGCTTTTATCGAGGGAGTTCTGAATGAAAGAGACATATACTCCATCGTTTTGCCCCCCTAGTGTCGCCAGAAAATTTCAGCTATGAAACAGTCACGTGTATTTGAAGGGAAACTTTGCTCCTTGAAGATTCTTACCCCTGTGCTCGTTCTCCGTTTGCCTTCGTTTTATAAGCCGCAAAGAAAGGTGAATGTAAACACAAAATTTCATATCTCTCAGTGACGAATTTGCAAATAATGTTTACAATTGTTTACAGTTGTAAAATGAACCCCCCTTTTTTTTCTGATTCCTTGGGCATCGCAGTTGGATGGCAGTCCGTTAATTTTCATTAAACAAACATCCGCTTGTGTTTATAGTGAATCAATAATAATACCTTTGCGTATTTTGAAAGAGTGGCTAATCATGAAATTAGGTCAGGGACCAAGGGCTCAAGAGTTGAGTGGTACTGTTAAGGACAGTTTGAACAGCTTGACAAAGGAAGCAACACCGGTTATATACATTCATCTTCAGAGAGAGAGAGAGAGAGAGAGGAGAGAGAGAGAGAGAGAGAGAGAGAGAGAGAGAGAGAGAGAGAGAGAGAGCGTACGCAAACAATTAAACAGCTTGAAAAAGAGCCAGTGAACCGTGAGAAACACACATTAATATGAAATACATATCAAAGGAAAGTTAATACGAAAATGGGCATTATGTGTACGCAATACTGGCTTCTGTCTGAGATGACCTTTAGACTGAAGATGCATAATATAACACATCAGATCATAACTGTATGCCTGCCGTGTCTTGGGTTTTGAATGAATAACAAGGTATATAAATGGGCAAATAAACAGATAAATAAATTAGCACATTTAAATAATTAACCAATGAAGTTTAAAGACTGTAAAAGCAATATCACAAGTACATATCTTCAAAGGACCGCAAAGTCTTCAGCATTGTTGAAACAACAAGAAAACCATAAAGACTGAGTATGTCAATATTTCAATGCATTTCTTTAAAGACATAAAAAAGTCTGTATTTCGATATTTCCTAACTAATAAAAAACTCTTTGTCCGCACTGGAGGAAATAAAATAACTCTGCCTAAATCAACGGTGTTAATTTGCATTAATATCAAATGCTGCTGATGATACTTGTATTTCACTTTTCGTACTTAAATTTCCAGTTTCCTTCGTGACTTTTTAAATATTAAAAAAGCTACAATTGGCTAAGGTTTATCAAATACAAGTTTATCTTACTACGGGAATTCTAAGCTTAATTTCAAGATCGATGTTTTGCAATAATAGCATATAAAATTTATAATCATAAATAATGAGTTAAGCAAGATGTTTTGGTCCATGATATTTTTTACCTATTTATTCTTTGTACTATGTTTCTGCTGCCATTACAGCTAAAAAAAAAAAAACTAATCCTTATTAACAACTTTGTGCATACACATCATCAGTGGATTAGTGGCGAAAGAACGCCAAAACAGAAAACGAGATCATTTGAAGTCTTGTTCAGTCATCAAGACATCCAACATTCCCTATAAAACTGGTGCTTTCCAATTACGGAATCGAATATGGGATATATGAACACTTACGTCCACGCAGATCACGCGTTGAAATACGAAATTATTTTGAATCATGTAAAACAACGATGACATTTATTCAAAATTTACGAAAAGCTTATGAGTATCATGATTCCGTCTCATGGCTAAAAGCCCTAGCCTATGGAATCAAGCATAAAAAAGAAATACGCAAAATATAAAGGCTCTGGGGAACCAGATCGTGAGCATGTTGTAAACATGATTCAGACTGAGCAACTTCATTTACTGTTAATTGCTGCAACAATTGGAGGAGCTTTTAGAGATTTAGGAAACAAGACCAAAGCGTCTACTAATTAAAATTTACGATCAGTGTTCTGAAAGAGAAAATCCTTTTTTTTTTCTTTTCTTTCGAATGCAAAGCCATGAACAAAAATTAAGCGCCTCTCATTTTTAGCCCAGTATATTTCCCAATTGGGGGAAAGGACTGAATCTTTAATATGATCGATCTAGTTACCTTGCATTAAAAATGAGCAATCGTTTTAAATTGAGGTGAAAGTTATAAAGTCAGTATGTGGATCCTCCGATGAAAAGTTGTTTTAATAAAGAAAGAAAGAAAAAATAAGAGTACAACATAAAACCAATGAGGATTTCTGTTCCTTCAGTGTGGAAAAAATGTGCCTTATTCTCGGGGGATTATAGTTAGTGGAAAATTTTCTGACTTCAAAAACACACTCACAAACACACACACACATATATATATATATGTGTGTGTGTATGCTTGTGTGTATTTGCCGTCTTTAAACACACATATATATATATGTGTGTATATATATATATATATATATATATATATATATATACACATATATATATATGTGTGTATATATATATATATATATATATATATATATATATATATATATATATATATATATATATATATATATAAAGACGGCAAAGGGTGAAGCTATCCGGTACCCATTCTAATAAAGGGCAGCAAAACTAGAGTACATGCATTGGAGAGCTTTCTCTTCTGGACATCAGTATAATAGTGGACCCCAGTACATACAGTAACCACAATAGCAAAGATGACTGTAGAGGCGAAAACACACACACACACACACACACACACACAAATACACAGATCTAAAATCTTTTACAAGACAGGTGGTCAGCTTTCGTTGAACAAGGCCAAAATGTTTGCCGAAAGTGAAATACTTTTTTGACAATCTGAACTTAGTCGCGATCTGATATGAAATTAATACAAATAAACTCATTCCTTCTAGTCCCAAAAGACCACTGGTAGAAAAAACTATTATATGGCAAAGATATCCATTGCATACTACAGAGTAAGCGTGTAAGATTTTCACGAAAAAAAAGAAGAAAAACTGGGAATAAATCAAATGAATATATTTACATTCATTCTTCTAGCATACCCAGCCATAAACCTGACAAAGCATGTAAATTATTCGAACAAAGGTAACCCCCTAAGATATGTTCCAATATTTTAAAATCTATACAACGCCGAGGGAAATATTCTACCGCAACACCTTGCACTGTAGGCCTAAGTATTTCCGAGGTACTTTTATTTTATGGTAACGAAGGCAGCTGTTACGGCTCTCAATATGTTATGGCTTGTCTCAAAAATGTTTTTACCTCTTCCAATATTCGTCCTTTAAGTCATTTATTTTTTTCCAACCCTGAACGCTGGACGTGCCCATACATATACGCTCACAAACTCACACACACACACACACATATATATATATATATATATATATATATATATATATATATATAAATATACATATATATATATATATATATATATATATATATATATATATATATATATATATATATATATATATATATATATATAATTTTCAAGTACACCCTTTACACCATTAAGGGACGGTAATCCCAGGTGCTATTCCTATTCCCTGCTAGGATTTTCGGATGAAGTCGCTGGCCATATGGACTTTATACTTTTCCCCGCACTTGCTTTGACCCGCTAAGGTCAGCTGACTGTCATGTGAGTAATTCACAATATAGGTACATAAGCAGACCATAGAGTCTTCAAGAAATGTGCTCACATAGGTACGGCATCCTGTTGTGCCCAAAATATCTGATCAGGTGAAAAATCGTTTAGATGAAACACCATACTATGAGTAAAATTACGGAAATGTTTGCCAAATCATGAGTTGTAAATGAGTTTTCTTTTGGTACTCCAGTACCGCTAGTAGTTATTCGCTTTCTTTCTTTTTAAATGTTCATTTTCCTCAGCTTTGTTTGACGTGGAAATTTTATCTAAACCGTTTCACTCAACCTGAATCTCATTCAATTTTAATAGTTTACTCATTCTCCCTTAATCCTTATTACGTCATGTTTCTACCACGCAGTATTGATGGAACGTTACATTTAAATAAACGGTGACTTATGAATATTCTACCACGCAGTACTGATGGAACGTTACATATGAAAAAAGGAGAGTTATGAATATGCTGGAAGAAGCACACCTTTTTTAATAGAAAAGATATTAAATCATTACATTTTTCTTCAAGTCGACTATATCCTGCTGACAGGTCAAAAACGTTTGACGAAAACAAAATAGAACGATTTAGCCGGACTTTAATCAACGTGCCATTGAACGGCAAACTTCCATCTGATCTCATTTCCTCTCAAATAGAACTTAACCTTTTTTCTCTGATGTCATCAGTCGCATTTCAATCTAAAAATGAAGATGACAAACGCAATTTCTGGTTTTAACGCCCACTCCGCTCTAAATCCCGACCTTAGGAAGGAGCTATTGATCTTGGGATCAGGTTCTTCCTACAATAATTGATTCCCACGAAAAGTGAGATTCTGTGAATGATTTATTCATATTATTTTCAGACGACGGACCGAAAATCATTTTTAAAAAAAGGCGTACGCGTCGATACATTCCCACTGAGTTATCACAGTTTTTATAAGACGATGGGTCAGTGCTCAAGTAGAAAAAAGATAAATAGTTGGTAAATTTTCCAAATAAATTTCACAATTCCTCCCGCTCTCCATTCATGCTTAGCAATTTGTGTCAATTTTTTGATAAGTAAAAATCGCTTTTTAATATTTTCTCAATGGTGGTTTTTTTGGCCCTTTTGTCTTAAAAAAAAGTAGAGTTCTATTTTTAAGAGTATGCGTTGTCTGGGAGGGTCCCGGGGACAAAAAAAAAAAAAAAAAAAAAAAAAAAATCATTATCAAGATAGAAGTAAAAATGTTTTTGTTTTTACTTTTCAAATCTGTTGCTTCCTCCCGTGAAAACAGAGAACAGTTTAATGAACGAAGCTAAACAGCAGGAAACTTAAGCAGAGAGATACAATGTCGGTCTTGCAATAGATTACTGACCTTTTATTTGCATGAAGTATTCAGTGGTCGGTGCTGGTGTCTCTCCCAAGACTTCTCGCTACATGTACCAGACCTGAAAAGCAAAGAGAAATTTTTATGATATCGATAAAAAATGTTTTAGGTAGTTTCTCCTTACACTTAGCTGTTTACGTAGGTTACACGTAACCAGTGTGCGATCAATTTCTATTTATTTATGATTACGTTTAACCGGTTTTGTAAATTTTCGCTTTTCTTAACTTTCATCTTGCATTAACTTTCTGACATTCTCGTCGTCAACGGTGACCCTGGTAGTTGTGACGCCAGATAACCCACAATTAATCTAATCTCGTCGTCAACTCTGATATAACCACTTCGAATAAAAATGATCGTGGCTGCGTCGTTCTGCTTGGGAATACTCCCAGTTAGTCACCCCCCCCCCCGTCACTTATTCGCATCCTAGAAGGTTAAACCATTCCACCATCTCCACTACCTTGACGAGCTACGCCTTTCATTCCTTTTATGTTTAAATCTTCCTTTATCTGGTTTCTCGAGAGAGGAAACCCAACAATGACGCATGAGTTTATTTTGGGGGTCTCCGAATGTACTAACAGTCGTCGAAGCCATTAAAGGTTTACATATTTTATTTCGATTCGCCGCCCTTTGTAATTGCATTGTACAGTGTGGAGGTGCAGGCGTCCGCCTTCGTAATGTTTCCCAAATCCTTCTTCCTGTCTCCCGTCGAAAAACCCATTAAGGCTTACCACGAGTTTGTTTCTTTCTTTCACAGTGGCTCATCCAAGTCTCCCTACAATACTCGCGGATTCCCTATAGTTTTCGTAAATTTCCCACAGTAGCCTTGGTTTCCCGTCACTGGTAATGGTCTCCCCACGTTAGTTCTGGTTTACCTACCTTAGTCATGGTGTCCCTACGGTGATCCCCAGTTCTATACACCACCCTTTATCACTCTATATTAGTTTTTGTGTGTCTGATTTAGCCACGGATACTCTAATCTTGTCTTTGATCAACTGCTGTCTAATAACCTATCCATTTTATAACTGAGTTTTGCTCCAAAGCCTTTGAAACAATATCGATTCTAGTCTAAGTGCAATGGAAGCGCTCTGCATTGTGCAACTTTAACCTTGAGCAAGGTTTTACATTTCATTAGTTCATCAATATGGGAAGCTAGGGCCAATGATTATTTAGAAAACTGATTTCTTATCGAATCACTAAGGGCTAAAATTTGTAATGAAGGTCTCTGAAGCAAAACATTTCAAGTGAACACCGAGACTGAGTAACTACCAACACTTTGTAGAGTAGGAAGTATTCAAAATCAAATCGGTTTAACAAATCGGTCTGCAGAAAGCTCAAAAAGTACTACCATTATTTTGTCGCAGCTAGGCAGAACCGTAAGTAAACTCATGAATTTCTAATAAATGCAAAGAGTTTAAGGCACCAGCTCTATCTGGGAGTAGGGAACGAAACTAGGACGTGATTCAGCATATGATGCGCATGTGGTGCGAGATCATTTTTCTTTTTTTTTTTTTATTTTGGGAAACTTCCTCCACTCATTTTCATAATAAAAAATGTGGCATTCCTCCCGCTGCTCATTTTGGAGGCTGTTTTATATTATAATTTTCTGTGAGTATTCGTGTGTGTGTGTGTGTGTGTGTGTGTGTGTGTGTGTATTCTAGATTGAAATTTTTCTTCCAGTGCCACATGTGTTTTGCTCTTTCTCTTTTTCTCTCTCAAAACTATGGAACTAGAGACAGAGAGATTACATTAATTTTTGATCAGTTGAAACCATTTGTTAGGAAATATATCATTATCAAACCGAAAGCGAAGAAAAGCAGACATTTTTGTATGATCAAAATTCGGTGAATATAAAAGTCCACCTACGAAAATTCAATATTTTTCCTTCTTCATTACTGCAATAACGTGACAAGAAAGTTTCCATAAAATAGATAACTTTTAGGTGTCTAAAAGGCAAATTCACTGATTTATTGATTTGCAAACAAAGGTCACAATCAATACGAAAATAAATACAAAAAAAAAAGGAGAGCATTAATCTAAAAGGTGTGAATGGCCACGCGTACCTTGAAATGGGTTAAACCATATTAAAAATATATGAAATACTAAAGAAATTTAATTGTAACCTGCAATAACACCACAGGCTGCAATTGCAGCCAGTGCTTCTGGTCTGAAGGCTGCGCGCAATCATGATTGTAAGTATATTTTAGAAAAATGTAAAAGGAAAATTTATAAGTGACATGTTACCAGAAAGGTGGGAGTAGAGCTGAATAGCCTCTTTCCCGGAAAACATGGGAAATGTTTCTCTAAAAAACAAAACAAAAAAAACATGCAAGCTATTTCCTTACTATTTCCCAGAATATTGAAACACTTTACAAAAACAGTTTATGCATGATGCAACATACATTAATACGGAATACTCTTTTAGAGGTGTACTTTTAGAGGACTGTGAATGGTCTCAGAATTTCGAAATATCACTTCAGTCTTCTATCTTTTTTTTATCAATTTTTATTCTAAATATGATCCCTTACCCAAAAGTAACACGACTGAAGATCCAGGAAACGAGATACACTGCGTCTCATTCAGTTTTGAATTTCTGAAGTAGTTTCCTTCTTTCATGAAAAAAGGCGGATCAAATTTCCTTGAGTGTTAAGTATTCAAATGAAAAGGAATATTTTCACGTTGCATGTGAAATTACTTCTCTATGTCCTTACTTTTTTCCTCTCTGTCATCGTTCATTTTGTTAACAGAATTAAAAAGGTACTAAAAAACGTATATTTATATGAATATATATGTATATAATATATATATATATATATATATATATATATATATATATATATATATATATATATATATATATACATATATACACTATATATATAACTATATATATATATATATATATATATATATATATAATATATATAAATATATATATATATATATATATATATATATATATATATATATATATATATATATATATATATATATATATATATATATATATATATACAGCAGAATCAGAATTTCTTTAGTGTGGATGTTGATTTTGAAAACACAAATACGATTCTTCAAAACAAAGTTTTAAATTTTCTATTGTATCCTGGTTTTCTGGTTATAGTATAAACAAAAGTTCTGTTTGCAGTTTTAAGAATGAGAGAAAGTAAATATTGTCTGGTGCTTTTGAAGCGCAATGTTAGTATTCGAATATCCCAACACGTTTCTCTGGCTTTTGTCGAGGAAATTTTGAATTAAAGAGATAATTATTTACTCCGTCAGTTTGCTCCCGAGTTCCCCCCCCCCTCCAAAAAAAAATGCAATACGAAATAGCCCAGTGTCTGGAATAAACGTTACTCGCATAAGATTATTGTCCTCATATTTGTTTTTCGCTTGTTCTCATATTATGATGAACCACAAACAAAAGTGACTAGAAAACACACAATTTGATATCTTTCAATGATGAGTTTGAAAGGAAAGTTTGCTTATGTTTACAACCGTAAAAAGAACTCATTTTTCTGATTTCTCGGACATCGTAGGTGGATATCAGTCATTTACTCTTTACTACACAAACATCTGTTTTTTTTATTTTAATGAACCAATATCAACATTTCTGCCTGTCTTGAAATTAGTTAATAGGTCAAAGACCAAGGTTGCAAGAGAGATCTTGTAATCATTAAGGATATTACTGAGTAAATGGTTAGGTAGTACTACTAGGAACGGTTTGAAAAGGCTGACAAGGTTCGTCCAATATATGTCTTCATCTTGAGAGAGAGAGAGAGAGAGAGAGAGAGAGAGAGAGAGAGAGAGAGAGAGAGAGAGAGAGAGAGAGAGAGAGAGCACACCCAGACTATTAAACGGCTTAAAGAATCCCTGTGAACAATCAAAATCACACATCAGTATGAAATAAATTTCAAACAAATGCTCAATTCAAAAATGGGCATTATGAGTTTACAGAGCTTGCTTCGGTCGAGGTGGCGTTTAGACCTAATATTCATATATAACTCTGCAAATCATAATTGTATACTTTCAGTATCTTAAGTTTTGAATATGAAACCAAAACGAAAAAGCAAAGGTAAATGAATAAGCAAACAGATCGATAAATAAATTTGCAATTATCAAATAATCGATTAGCAAATAAAGTCTGGAGACTGTAAGAGCAATATCACAAATGCATATCTTTAAAGGACCATACAATTTTTAACAGTGTAAAAACAAATAAATAAATCAAATAGATAAATATATAAATAAATGCATTTCTTTACATTCATAAAAACGTCTGCACTGCGATATTTTCCTATCAATAAGAACTCTTAAGCCGCCTTAGAGGAAATCAGATAATCAAGAGGGTTAAACTTATCATACGTTATTATTATCAAATACTGCTTATGATAGCTATTTTTTTCACATTTGAACCCTAATTTTCCTACTTGACTTTTTACATGTTCAATACCTATAACTGAATATGGTTCATCGCTTAGAAATTTTTTCTGTTACTGGAGTTCTAAGCATAACTTCGATATTAATAGTCTTGCAATAACGAGTTAAGCAACTCATTTTTATCCAAGATACTTTTCATTCATTCATCCTCAGTATTCTGTTTCTTGCTACAATTACAGTTCAAAAAAACTATTTACAAAATAACATCAACAAATCGGTGAGGACGAAACGCCAAAACACAGAACGAGATCGTTTGAAATCCCGTTACGTCATCAAGATACATAATATCTGTTATAAAATTGTTGTTTTCCAATTACGGAATCGAGTGTGAGATATTTAGACCGCTGCTTCCTCGCAGATCACGCACTGAAATATGGCATTGTTTTGCATCGCATAATAATAACGACGACATTTATTCAAAACTCGTGATATGATTCATGAGCATTATTATTTTGCCTTATGTATAAAAGCCCTGGCCTTGTTCCTCATTGGACGGGTTGGTATCGTTTCGGCTAGCATTCTGCTGGGCCCGCGTTCGATTCTCCGACCGGCCAATGAAGAATTAGAGAAAGTTATTTCTGGCGATAGGAATTCATTTCTCGTTATAATGTGATTCGGATTCCACAACAAGCTGTAGGTCCCGTTGCTAGGTAACCACTTGGTTCTCAGCCACGTAAAATAAATCTAATCCTTCGGGCCAGCCCTAGGAGAGCTGTTAATCAGCCCAGTGGTCTGGTTAAACTAAGGTACACTTAACTTTATGGATTCAAGCATAAAAAAGAAATAAACAAAATATAAGGGCACTGAGGAACCAGATCATCAGTATGTCGAAACATGATTCAAACTCACCAACAACCACTTGCTGTTAAACGCTGCACCAACTGTAAGAGGTTTCAGAGATTTGGGAAACAGGAGCAAAGCGTCTACTAATTAAAATTCACGATCACAGTTCGGAAAGAAAAAATCCTTTTTTTTTTTCTTTTTGTGTAATGCAAAAACAGGAACCAAATTAGGTTCCCTTTATTTTTAGGCCAGTTCGTTTCCCCTTTTGGAGGAAAGGACTGAACCTTTTATGATTTTGTTACTTTATACCAAAAATGAACAATCATTTTAAACTGAGATGAAAGTTATGAATTTAGCCAGAATGTGTACCTCTGATGAATAGTTTGTTTTAGGGGGGGAAAAAAAGTACAACATTTAACAAATGGGAATTTCCAGTTCGTTAAGCACAGCAAAAATTTAATTCATCCTCAGGAGACAAAAGTTAATAGCCTTACATAAGTAAACTGGTAAATAATAATGGAAAATTTTCTGAATTTAAAAACGCACACACACACACACACACACACACACACACACACACACACACACACATATATATATATATATATATATATATATATATATATATATATATATACATATATATATATATATATATATATATATATATATATATATATATATATATATATATAATCTAATATATATATATATTAATGTGTGTGTGTGTATATAAAAGGAAAGACGGCAGGAGGGTAGCGCTCTCAGGTACCCATTCCACTAAAAGACACAGAGTAGGAATCAAACCGCATATGTAGCAAGTGCAAACCTAGAATGCACGCATGGGCGAGCTTACTCTACTGGGCATTAGTATAACAGAGGACCCCAGTATATACAGTAATCACAATAGCAAAGACGACTGTAGAGGCGAAGAAACTCGCACAAATGCACATACACAAATTCTTTTACAAAATCTCGAGTCATTTTCAGTTACAAACGGCCAAAAAATTGCTCAAATATAAATACTCTTTTGACAATCTGAACAAACTGAAATTATAGCTTCTGTAACCTTAGAAAAACTATAATTCTGAAAAGATAGTCATTGCACACAGGACAGCAAGCAAGCAAGATTTTCACGAAAAAAAAAAACAGATTAAATTAAATGAATACATTTATATACATTGTTTTAGCATGCGCAGCCATAAACATGGCACGGTATGAACAAAATTCGAAGGTAAGTCATATTCCTCGCCGCCGCATCTAAGTAATATAATTGGGTAACAAAAACAATCCACTTTTTTTGAGAATGTTCCAATGCTTTAAAATCTAAACGACGTTGAGGGAGATATTGTACCGCAACACCTTGTACTGCGTGCGTAAGTATTTTACCGTGGTATTTTATTTTATGATAGTGAAGGCAGGTGTTGCGGCTCTCAATTTGTGACGGGTTGTCTCATACACGTTTTCTCTCCTTCCGATACTCGACCTTTAAGTCTGTCACTTTTTCCATCCCTGAAAGGTGGACGTGCCCACACATACATGCGGACAAACAGACACTCATATGCACACGCAAACGCACACGCACACACACACATGCCTGTATACATATGAATATTATATATATATATATATATATATATATATATATATATATATATATATATATATATATATATATATATATATATAATATATATATATATATATATATATATATATATATATATATATATATATTCATACAAATATATATACATATAAATATATATATATATATATATATATATATATATATATATATATATATATACAAAATCAAATTAAAAGAAAATACTGTCAAATACAATACCGAAAAATCTAGAGATAAAAAACCTCACATAAAACTCGGAGGTAAATTTTTTCAAGAAAAGGCCTAAATCGTTAAAAACTCGGCTATGTTTACCCTAATTCAAAACCAGAAAAAATTGGGCAATTCTAACTTTATCCGGATTAAGAATGGTAGTGCCAGTATAAGCCCAACAAAAATATTTTTCTAATATAAAAATGAGAAGCAATGAGATATACACACACACATATACATATATATAATATATACATATATATCTATATATATATATATATATATATATATATATATATATATATATATATATATAATTTATGTATATATCTATATATATACATATATACTGTATATATATACACATATATATTCCATAATTTAACTGTTACACAACTTACTGCCACAGCAACACAAAAAGATCACCAGAAACAAATTTAAGTCGAGAGGAATTCAGCATTGTTCACGCAATAGATTAGTGACCTTTTATTTGTATGAAGTATTCAGTAATTGCTACTGGTGTCTTGCTTCATATATCATAGCGAGAAAGTAAAGAGAAATTTGCATGGTATAAAAAAAATACTTTATATAGATTGACTTTATATTCAACTAGGCTAGTTAAGGTTATATGTCACAACAGTGTATAATTTATATTTATTTATAAGCATGTTAAACCAGTTAGGCACATTACCATTTTTTTTTTGTTGAATCCTAACATTCTCGTCCCCAACTTATAATGAATCCACTTAGTTCTATTAGGGGATTAGCCCCAACGAGTTTTCCTCCTACCACTTATTCACCTGTTAAGAGGTTGAACAAGTCGACCACTTCCACTACCATTGGGGTCTACTCTATGTTTTTTATTCCTTTTATAAATTTTAATCTTCCTTAATATGTCCCCTCGAAGGAGGAAACCCGACAATGATGTTTAGCGTTTTTCCTTGGGAATTTCTGAATAAACTACGTTTTTCCTTGGGAATTTCTGAATAAACTAAACATTGTCGAAACCATTAAATGTTTATACAATTTATTTCGATTCACCACCCTTAGTACAGCAATAACACTCACTTGTAAAATGTGGGGGTGTACGCCTTCATAATGTTTCCCAAATCTTTTGGCCCGTCTCCTTTTAAGAGGTCTATCAATCAGTAGTCACCTACTGATTGATGAATTATGCAGCTTTTCAACTAACGAACTCTTCATAGATGGTCTGCCTCCCCCTATAAGCAGTTAGAGGAGTATCCCCACATCCGTATCTGAGACACCGCCCTAAAGGAATAAAAGTAAAATGCAGCGACGTCAGAAATTAAAAACTTACCATTCACTTCCATTTGTCAGAAAGAGACTAGGCGGCAGATACCAGACTACGCCATTTATCTCGAGTTTAACGTGTTTTAAATCCAATCGTTATATTTACCACCCTACTTGTTCCTGAAAAGGGATGCAAGGATTAAAATAACTAATAAAACCGACAGGGAAGCGGTGCCGAGTATTCAGTTTTCTTACAAACAAATTAGTCATAAGCATAGATTTTGATTTTATGTGATAAGCAAATGAAAGTCAACAACGGCTGCAAGCAGTAGAAATAAAAACTTCAAAGTACGTAGAAATTTAATAATTAAAGTCTTTACGAAAAAGCGTTACCACAAAAACATTTAAATAATCACAGGGTGTTGGAGAGCAAGATATATCAGTTGTGACGAATTCAAAAATTCAAAAATCAGATAATACACAAAAACCATTGATTTTTGAAATCCCTTCAATTTCAGAGAAACTACGTGATTTTAAAGTCTAAAATGCCAAGATGCATCTTTGGGTAGCTTCTACGCTAAGAAATCTCCAGAATATACATAATGAGTCATTTTCCAACCGAACGAAGCGATCCTAACTAACGTCTCAAACGATGCTAGGCAAGAACAAGAAGCCAAAAACAAATTAGTTCCTTCATCCAGCGAGCCACGGAGGCTCCAAGCACACGAGAAGAGTTGCCGTTTGTCACAGATTTACGTTATGTGGCGTCGCAATAAGCATGGTTATAGTCATTGAGAGAACCGAGTCTAAAATCCTTTCATGTTTCCTAGGTACAACCTTATTCTGTTGCTGCCTATCTCCTATGTTTTAGGCCCTGTTAATATTTTTCTTTGTGATATGTATAGAAATATAAACTTCAGCTTAAGGAGTTCACGCTAAAATATGCTTCGATTCTCACACATACACACACGCACAAACACACACACACACACACACACACACACACACATATATATATATATATATATATATATATATATATATATATATATATATATATATATATATATATATATATCATGAAGCTACAAATGTCGCTTAATATCAAATCCACGCTGCCTCGGGAATATCCCCGATAGGGAATTATCACCGAAGGGGAATTTATAAGTGATTGTATATAAATCACGGTGTGATAAAAAATGTCATATATATATATATATATATATATATATATATATATATATATATATATATATATATTACTTTATTTCCTTTTTCTTTTCTGATAAACGATCTATTCTTTCTGCGTTTTCTATTACCTTGTGCAACTTCTTTTTATCTCTCAGTACTAAGAGACGAGAGAGAGAAAGATTATATTGATATTTGGTCGGTTTAAAACATTTGTTAGGAAATACATTAATATTATTCTTCAAGTGAAGGCGACGAAAAGCAGATATTTTTATACGATTAAAACTCGGTGAATTCAATAATATTCTTTCTTCACCTTCAAAATTTGTCTTTAATCAAGTCATTACTACAATAGCGTGACAACTAGGCTTCTATAAAATAGATTTCCTTTTTGGTGTCTGATGGATTAATTAACTGAACTGTTGATTTTGCAAACTGAAATCACCATCAATACGAAAAAAAAAGAATCGAAACATTAATCTAAAAATGTAATGACCATGTTTACCATGAACAGGGTAAACCCGAACTTAGTATGTATAAATATTAAAGAAAATTTAAATTAAATCGGCAATAACATCTTAGGCAGCAAACATGACCAGCCCTGAACATCGAGGGGGGTAAAAAGCCTACGGTCTGAAGGCTGCGTGCAGACTTGAATAGAAGTGTATTTTGGAAAAATATGAAAGGGAAATTTCAGTAATGTGCCACCAAAGAGATGGAGGTATGGCTGAATAGCCTCTTTCCAGGAAGCAAAAAAAAAGTTTCGCCAAAAAAAAATAAGGTGAAATGTTTTCGTAATATTCCCCCAAAGGATGGAAACCTTTTATGAAAACAGTTTATGCATGATGCAGCCTACATTAACAATGAGTCCTCATTCAGAGACTTATAAATCTTTTTGAGCAATTGGAGTTGGTATCAGAGCCTCGAAATATCACTTCAGTCTTCTATCTTTCTTATTCTTGATTTTAAATGTGGTCCCCCTTGCAATAAATAATAAGAGTGAAGCTCTAGCAAATAAGAGACTCTGTGTCTCTTGCAGTTTCTAATTTCTGTAATAGTTTCCTTTTTTTCGTGAAGAAGCAGGAAAATAAGATTTACTTCTCGTCTCACTAAATCAGTAAGTTATGGTTAAGGTACTATTATAATTTGCTTGCTTCGTGACATTTCCCTCTTACGCTGCATGGGAAATTACTTCTGCAAGTCCTTAGGTTATTCTTTGGTCATCGTTCCTGTTGTTAACATAATTATAAAAGTCGTAAAAAAATTATATTTATATGATTATGTAAATACATATATACATATATGTTTATATGAAATATATGAATGTATGTATGTGTATATATATATATGTATACATATATATACAGTATATGTATATATATACATATACATTCATACATACATACATATAGATACATACACACACACACACACATATATACATATATATATATATATATATATATATATACATATATATATATATATATATATATATATATATATATATATATATATATATATATATATATATATATATTGCACATTTCTCAAACATTACCATCTCCTGATATAGATATCAGCGCCCTCTGAGTGTTGTGTCTCATAAAGTAACAATGCAGGCGACCTGTCACAGTTGTACTCAAGCTAACTGAAAAACAGTAAAATATTTAATCGCCATATCGCTGGGGGCACACTATCTCAGAAGTAGAAAAAAAAAATAGAGAATAATACACAGAGCTTCATCAATAATATCATAATGTTTTGCCACTTTTCTCTTACTTGTGTTTGTGATAACCTTTTCTTAGAAGCGGGGATGGAACTATTCTGAGGTTCATACATTAGTTAATGGGAAAGTTTTTGTTCTTTTGGACGATGCTTTATATATTCGTGTTTCTCCGCTTAATGTAAGCATGCTATTCAGTTGATCTACACCGATCTAAATAGTGGTACGCAAGTTTTCAAAGTTATCTCTCTCTCTCTCTCTGTATATATATATATATATATATATATATATATATATATATATACACTGTATATATACATATATATATGTGTATATATATATATACATACATATATATATATTTTATATATATATATATATATACATATATATATATATATATATATATATATATATATATATATATATATATATATATATATATACATATATACATATTATTGGTCTGATGGAGGAACATCCGAATGGCTTCGAAATCATACCAAGAACAAAGCCTAAAAAAGAGGTAAGATTGGTAGGGGATACAGAACTGCGCTGCACTCATGAGGATGGCTGAATGTCATGAAACCGAAATAGGAGAGAAATAACTCCCAGCTGTCATTACAAAGCCACCTTAGTAGAGAAACGACTCTCTTCTTAAGGTAACCAAATCACCAAGTTTCTTAAAAAGAGATTTAGCAAGGAAAGTTAGACGTCAGCTGCTTTCACGAGGAATATAGTTGAAAATTGTGATGGATGTATGAAACGTTAAATATCTGACCACCTTAAGGCATGACAAACTTGTCCGTGACAAAAATTTTGGTCAAGTCACAGATATGAAATATAGCCTGGTCTCTTTTCTTTCTTTGCCTGTCTGTCTATTGCAATCTCCATTTGTCCTTCTTTCCTGAACCATGACCGAAAATGTATTGCCAGGATGAAGCCGTTCTCACCAGAGCGCCACAGTTCATTGTATTCCGTTAAGCTGTGAGTGGGACTTCTCAGCCGGCCTCAGATGACGAACTTTCAGGGAGAGGTCAGGCGTGCTTGGATACTTAAACACATATGTATGTACGCATGTATATTGGATGTATGTGCGTATGAATATACAGTATATACACATATTTATATACAGTACATATATATATATATACATATATACATACATATACATATATATGTGTGTGTGTGTGTTGTATAGTGAAAGCTGTTATGTTATAATCGACAAATATAAACATATGCCTTTGAGAAATTTTCTTTACTATAGTAGCAACTTTGTTTATAAATGCCCGTGAATAGATCCTGATTTATTTTATTTCCACCACACAGGTTGGATACTAAATGTCAAAATAAGTCAATGTACACGAGGGCAATAATCTCATCCTCCTCAAAAAAAAAAAAAAAAAACTTAGCTATGAACCACGAAGCTGATACTTTCTGGTAGCATCCCGTTAAAAGGAAAAGTTATTATATACATAAATTAATATATATATATATATATATATATATATATATATATATATATATATATATATATATATATATATATATATATATATATATATATATATATATATATATATATATACATATACATATATATACTGAGTTAAGGAAGAATTTTGTATGGTCGGTCTATGTAAACTAGTTTTTGTAATCGAGGTCTATCCCCCAGTCTGTAAAAGCTACGTTGCCTGTGACACTTTATCATCGCTTTAGCAGAGTCGAGTGCCCCAGTAAGTTGACCATGTTGTTTTGGTTTTAAAAGGGTGGACCTTCGACCTTCACAGTCGATTAAACGCCATATACCTAATTTACTTCTGAGCTTACTGGATACAAAATATCAACGAAATATAATTAAAGCTCTACGTCTCGTCCGGGTATCCAACAAATCCTTAAAGATTATGTGAAGTGTAAGAGCACTATGATAATGAGCAAGATTCGAACAACATGGTGGGTTTATGGTGTAACTATCCGCAGAAGAACAAATTATGAAAGACATGGGGCCATTTTTAATTTAATAATACGAAGATAGTTGCTGAAAAAAATATAGAAATAACAGGGACCGTATATAGAACATACATGCACGCATCTCTCTCCCTGAAATGTGAAATGGTCAGTCTGACAAGCATTGTAAAATTATTAGCCCTAATGATTTGACAACTGTCTGCCCTTTTCAGAAGACACAGACTATAAAAATAAAGCTGCTTAACAGTTAAGGTCGTAGATGAAACACGGTGGAATCAGAATTTATTTAGCTCTGATGTTGATTTTGGAAACACAAATAGAATTCTTCGAAGCGAAGCTTTTATTTAAGTTTTTATTGTATCCTGGTTTTCTGTTTATAGTATAAACAAAAGTTCTGTTTACAATTTAAAGAATGAGAGTCAGTAAATATTGTCTGGTGCTTTTGAAGTCTAATGTAAATATTCGAATATCCCAACACGTTGCTCTGGCTTTTGTCGAGGAAATTTCGAATAAAAGAGATATTTTTTTTACTTCGTCGTTTTGCTCCCGAGCTTCCGCAAAAAATGTGCACTACGAAATAGTTCAATGTTTGAAGTGAAACTTACTCGTTGAAGATTATTATCCCTATATATTTGTTCTTAGCTTGTCTCCATTTAATGAACCACAAATAAAGGTGAATAGAAAACACAATATTTCATATCGTCCAATGTTGAATTTGAAAGCAATGTTTACTCATCTTTACCATCGTAAAAAGGACCCATTTTTCCGATTTCTTGGACATTGCAGGTGGATAACAGTCCTTTACTCTTTATTACACACATCCGCTTTTGTTTTTAATGAATCATTATTAACATCTTCTCCTGGTTTGAAATACTGTGTAATTATTAGGTTTGGTCTCCGACCAAGGGCTCAAGAATGATCTTTCAATTATTAAGGATATTATTGGGTAAATGTTAGGTGGTGCTACTAGGAAAATTTTTACCATGTTGACAAAGGAAGTAACATTGCTCTCATGGTTCATTTGATTTAAACCTGCATTTTGAGAGAGAGAGAGAGAGAGAGAGAGAGAGAGAGAGAGAGAGAGAGAGAGAGAGAGAGAGAGAGAGAGAGAGAGAGAGAGAGCGAACCCAAGCAATGAATCAGTTTAAAAACACATATAAGTATGGAATACATAGCAATGAAATGTTCATTACAAAAATCCGCATTATAAGTGCAAAATATTTGCTTCTGTCTGAGGTAATGACTGGACCCAAGATTTATATATAACTCCACAGATCCTAAATATACTTTCAAAACTTGAGATACTTTCAGAATATGAAGTTTAGAATATGAAACCAGAATGAATAACAAGGGCAAATGAAAATGTAAATGGATAGACAAATATATGAGCAAATAATCAAATACTCAATTAACGAATGAAGCCTGAAGACTGAACGAGCAATATCACACATGAATGTCTTCAGAGAACCATAAAATCTTCAGCACTGTAAAAGCAAAAAGACAGAAATGAACATTAAATAAGAAGGTATATATTCCAATGCATTTCTTGGCATTCATAAAAACGTCTGCACTGCGGTATTTTGTTACTAATACGAACTCTCAGTGCGCCTTAGAGAAAATCAAATAAATGGGTTAAACTTATTATAAATGTTCAATTAAAAAACGCTAATGAACATTATTGTCAAATGTTGCTGATGATAGTTATTTTTCACTTTTAGTACCTAAATTTCCAATTTTCTAGTTGACTTTTCATATATTTAATGCCTGCAATAGATTATATTTCATCGATTGCAAGTTGATTCTATTACAGGAATTCTAAGCATAACGTCGATATTAATAGTCTTGCAATAACAACCTGTGAAATTTGTGATTATATCTAAGGAGTTAAGAAACTCATTTTTATCCAAGGTGTTTTTCATTTATTCATTCTCACTATTCTGTTTTTTTTTACTATTGTAATCTAAAAAACTAATTCTTATAACTAACTTCGTGCACATTGTAACGGTTAGCGAATTTTGTATGAACATGTCATAAGCACCGCCTTCCCGCACATGCCTCAACCAATCACGGGGAAGCCCGGGAGTCTGCTATTATTTTTGAACTGATCATGCACCGTTGAATTTAAAGCCAGTAGTTGTAGTCTGTATCTCAAGCGGAGTAAGCGCTCCTTAACCATCCCACATGTGTCTGTTATTTATCATATGTTTATAAGCTGTTACACACATCAATTCGTTTTTATTTGATAATTCATCAACGGATCAGTAAGGGCAAAACCCGAAAGCAGAAAAAGAGATCATTTGAAATCCTGTTACGCCGTCAAGATATATAACATCTGTTAAAAAATTGGATTTGTCTCATTACGGAATGGAATAAAGATATATGGAGACTACATCCACGTAGATCACACGCTGAAATATGGAACTGTTTTGAACCACATAAAACAACGAGGACATTTATTCCAAATTTACGATAGGGCTTATGAGTATTATTATTTTGACTCATGTTAAAAGGCTCTAGCTTATGGCTTCAAGCACGAAAAAGAAGTAAACAAATTATAAACGCCCTGGGGCACGAGATCGTCAGCATGCTGTAAACATGATTAAAAGCAAGCAACAATCGTTTACTGTTAATTGCAGCAACAAAGGGAAGAGCTTTTAGAGATTTAGGGAATAGGGACAAAGCGTCTAATTAATATTTACGATCGGCGTTCTGAAAGAGAAAAGGCCATAACTGAATCTTTCATATGATTCAATTACCTTAAACTAAACATGTACAACCGTTTTCAACTGAGATGAATGTTATAAAGTCAGGATGTGGTTCTCCGATGAATAGTTTGTTTCAAGAAGAAAAAAAGAGTTCAACATACAACCAATGAGGATTTTAAATTCGTTCAGTCTGGCAAAAATTTACCTTATTCTCTTGAGATTAAAGTTAATGGCCATATATAAGTAAACGGGAAAATAGTAATTGACTATTTTCTGAATTTACACGCACAAACACACACACACACATAATATATATATATATATATATATATATATATACATATATATATGTGAGATTAAAGTTAATGGCCATATATAAGTAAACGGGAAAATAGTAATGGACTATTTTCTGAATTTACACGCACAAACACACACACACACATATATATATATATATGTATATATATAATACCATATATATATGACTATATATATTTATATGTGTGTGTGCGCGCGCGTATACATATATAAAAAGAAAGGCAGCAGAAGGGTAGAGCTCTCCGGTGCCCATTCGATTAAGGGGCAGAAACTCGACTCAAGCCGCAGACCTATCAAATTCAAACCTAGATTTCATGCATGGGTGATCATACTCTACTAGACATTACTATGACGGTGAACCTCAGTATATACAATATCTACAATAGGAAAGATAACTGTGGAAGTGAAAACACACAGAAATACGCATACATAAAATCTCTTACAATCCACCATTGCATAAGGCCAAAGTATTGCTCGAATGTAAAATACTTTTTTGACAATCTGAACTTAGTCATGGTCTGAAATAAAATCAATAAATCTAAACTCATTCCTCACAGTCCTAAAAGACTACTTGTATAAAAGCTATTACTCGGAACAGATATTCATTACACACTAGAGAGTAAGCGTGCAAGATTTTCACGAAAAAAGAAAAATTGGAGATGAATTTAAATAAATATATTTATATGCATTGTTTTAGCATACCCAACCATAAACATGACAGGCATGTAAAGGATTCGAACGGATGCAATCTCATTCCTTGCATCCGCACCGAAGTAATGGAACTGCGGCAACAGAAATATTCAACTTTTCTTAAGATATGTTCCAATACTTTAAAATCTATACGACGCCCAGGGAAACATTACACCGCAACACCTTGTACCGTAGGCCTAAGTGGTCTACCGAGGTGGTTTTATTTCATGGTAATGGAGCCAGCTGTTGCGGCTCTCAGTTTTCTTTGGGGCGTTTGTCTCATACGTGTTTTTACCCCTTCCGATACTCGACCTTTAAGTCTGTTATTTTTTACCTTCCCTTAACGGAGGACATGCCCGAACATAAAGGCGAACGCCCAAACATACAAACATGTAAACAAACCATCGCACAGACATAAACACACTCATTATATATATATATATATATATATATATATATATATATATATATATATATATATATATATATATGTATATTAAATAAATATATATGCCTTGACGCACTAAAGTCAACTGGCCACCGCGTGAGTAATTCACAAATCAAATAGTTTTCGAAAAATGTGCTCACACAAGCACGGCGCCGTGGCGTGTGCGTTAATGCGCAAAATATCCAATCAGGTGAAAGATCATTTAGGTGAAACACCATGTTATGTGTAAAATAACATGGAAATTCTTGCCAAGCCATAAGTTAAAAATTTTCTTTTTTTCTGTACCCCAGTAGCGCCAGTATTTATTCACATTTTTTCTTTTTCAATATTCATCTTCCTCAGCTTTGTTTGACATGGAATTTCCATTAAAACTGTTCCCCTTTTAACAGTTTACTTATACACCCTTAATCCTTATGAGGTCATCATCCCACGAAGCAGAACTCCTGTAGGGAAACAGACCTTGTTTAATGTAAAAGATATTACATTAAAATATTTTTCTTTGCGAAAGGAAACTAAAATATTTTAGGCCTACTTTAATCAACGTGCCACTGAACGAGACACTTCCATCTGATCTCATTTCCTCCCAAATGAAATTTAATCTTTCCATTCTGATATCATCGGTCGCATTTCAGCCTGAAATGAAGATGATAAACGTAAATTCTGATTTTAACGTTCGCTCCGCTCTAAATCCCGACCTTAGGAAGGAGCTATTGATCTTGGGATCAGGTTCTTCCTACAATAATTGATTCCCCCGAAAAGTGACATTCTTTAGATGATTTATTCATTTATTTTTTAGACGATGCGCCAAAGTTCATTTTTAAAAAATAGGAGTACACGACGATACTTGTTCCACTGAAATATCAGTTTTTTTTTTTTTTTGACGGTGGATCAGAGTTCAAGTAAAAAATAAAGTAATGCAATGTATGTTTTCAAAGCAAACTTCACAATTCTTCCCTCTCTCCTCTCCTGTTTAGCAATCTCAGTTAGTTTCCTAACATGCAAAAATAACTAATTAATTTATTCTTTTTGGTGATTTTTCGTCACCTTCTTAAAATATATTGTTCTATTTTTTGTATTTAAAAGTACACAATTTTAGTTTTCTGCAAAGGAAAACTATTGTGACGGCTTTGTCTGTCCGTCCGCACTTTTTCTGTCCGCCCTCAGGTCTGAAAAACTACCAAATTGCAGCCCTCTAGCCTCAATAGTTTTGATTTTATTTAAAGTTAAAGTCAGCCACAATCGTACTTCTGGCACCGCTATAGGTACCAACAACACAAGCCCCCACCGGACCGTGGCTGAGTTTCATGGGCCTCAGGTAAGAGTTTCATAGGCCGTGGCTGAGTTCCATAGGCCTCGGCTAAGAGTTTCATGGGCCGTGGCTGAAAGTGTCATACAGCATTATACGCTGTACAGAAAACTCGGTTGCTCCGAAGAAACTTCGGCGCATTTTTTACTGGTTTGCTTTTGTTTTTGAAAATAGAGAAAAGTATAAAGAGCAAAGAAAACAGCAAGAAATTTAAGCAGAAAAAATTCAATAATGTTCATGCAATATAGGCTACTGACCTTTTATTTGTAGGAAGTATCCAGTGGTCGGTACCTGTGTCTTTCCAAGACTTCTCTCTCTACATTTACGGGAGCTGAAAAGCAAAGAGAAATTTTTTGATATGGATAAAAAATATGTTTCAGCTAGTTTTTCTTTACTAGCTGTTTATGCAGGTTACATGTCACAACTGTGTATAATTTCTGTTTATTTTGAATTATGTTTAACCAGTTTTGTAAACTTCCGTGTTTTGTTTTTCATCTTGCATAAACTTCCTAACAAACAACGTTAAATATAAAAATAATAATGGCGGCACAGTTCTTTTACGGGACTATAGTAGTCCCAGTGAGCTTTTTCCCTGTCACTTATTCACCCTCTAGGAGGTTAAACAAGTCCACCATTTCTACTACCATTAAGAGAAGCTTTTTATTCCTTTCACGGTTTACTCTTCCTTTATCTGGCTTCTCGAAGGAGGAAACACAACAATGACGAATGGCGTCTTTTCTTGGGGATCTCCGAATGTGCTGACCGTTGTCGAAGCCATTAAATGTGTACAAAATATATTTCGATTTGTCGCCCTCTGTAATTGCTTTGCAAATTGTAGAAGTGTAGGTGTTCGTCTTCATAAAGTTTCCCAAATCCTTTACTCTGTTTTCCTTTAAGAGAAAGTCTGTCGTAATTCCCGTCCAAAAAACCATTCAGGTTTACAACGCGTTTGTTCGTTTCCTTCTTTCACAGTGACTGAGATAGATAGACCTAGTGGCATTGCTCATCATGGCCGTAGGCTCTTTATGGGTCTTGTAAAATTCCCGTAACTAGTTCTGCTCTCTCCACATTAGTTTCGGCTTACCTACCAGTAATGCTGTCCCTGTAGTGATCCCGATTGCGTCTTTCATCATACATTATCTAATAGTTCATCCATTTCACCACAAACTTTTGTTCCAAAACTTTTTAAGCAATGTCGATTGATGTTTGAAGGTAATAGACTTTTTTCCCAGTTACATGTTGCAGCGCCAGTTATGCCACCTCACTCAAATAGGAGTTGTAATACATAAAATCTTCCTGTGTTTGTTTTTTTGATTTGCTGCCATTTGATATTATAATTTTTCAGCTTTGTCTCATCCTAGTATTGTCTCCTGTATACCCAAGTCATCTATTATGCCAACACCTTTTCAGAAAAATAGGCCTATTATACAGTTTCTCACTCATCTCGGTACCAGAACTTCTACTCAATGAACAATGTTTTCGAGCTGCCAGTATTTGCTAAAAACCAAACCTATTACCAAGAAACATTTTTTAGATTTACTCTTCTAACTGCCCACGACTTAATCAGTCTGCTGCAGTATTGCTGATATCTTGATTCAGAACCATACTGCAGTATTCCTAGGACGAGCAGCCTTCTTTTAGACAAGTTTATTCATTCGAATATCCCAACTTGCAATCTCAGTTAGGGGCTGTTCAACATTTTATCAGTTTCTTTGGTTAGTCTAACCTAATCCATCGGAATAGGAGCTCTACATTAGACGTTGTATTATGCAATAATACAATGGGATATTTAGGCACTCCGTTACTTTGGAAACCCATAGTTATCTGAGGTGTTTTTTTCTAAATACTTTAATATCATAAATATGAGTATTTTCGCTTGTGGAAATATAATTTCCATGACTAAGTAACTGTAGGCTCTACATTTCTGATTCAACGGTTCATCTTACACATGTGTGTGTGTGTGTGTGTGTGTGTGTGTGTGTGTGTGTAACTGAATCACGAAAATATGGAGCGTGATGAGTATATAAATAAAGATAAAATCCACGAAGGAAAGAGAAACACTGGAGTGCTGCGAGGCCTTTCGACTCTGTCGTCCTTTACTTAGCAGACTATATATACATACATATATATATATATATATATATATATATATATATATATATATATATATATATATATATATATATATATATATATGTGAAAGTGTATGAGTAAAGAGAGGATGTGCTGCGCAGCTCCACTAGACTGTGTGGATTGCAAAAACATGGAGCATCTATTTGTAAATTTTCTCACTAAGATCTTTGAATATGAGAACTACTGTAGATCTCCATAGCTATTACAGATCCAAGTCACCTCAGATTTAATCCCGCTCATTCGTCGCTGCCTTCCCTAATCTAGAGGCGACAAAATTCTTTGCTAACGGGTCGAGAAAGTTCTTGGTGGCGTTTTGCAAAGATTATACTGTTCTTTTCTTCCTCGCGTATTGCGTAAATTCAGATGATATTAAAATGAAGATTTTATGCGTTGGAGCGGGAACAAATATTCACACAAATATTCAACCAGAAAGAAGCTTTCTACATGAGGTAATTTTAACCTTAAGGAAGAGAAATGAGAACGCGTGATTATTATTAAGTATTTAAATGAGATCCGTCCAACATTTTGGAAACCGGGACCAATGGTTAGTTATAAAACTGTTTTCTTAATCGAATTGGCAAGGGATACGGGGGTATATTAGAACAATACACAATTTATGCCATAAAATTTTCATTGAAGATCTCTAAATAAAAAAAATAAAAACAATCCTACGTACAGGAAGCAAAAACCAGCATTTTATCAAGCACGAATCAAATCAGTTTAACCATACGTACGGGAAGTGGGTTTCAATATTTATGCAGCACAAAACTCAAAAAGTACTTCCCCTATTTTGACGCAGCAACGCAAAGCCTTAAGCAAACTCATGAATTTCTCATAGATGCAAATAGCTTAAGGCGTCAGCTCTATCTGGGATTATGGAACGAAATAGAACGTGATTCGGCATATGATTCGTGTAAGTCACCAACGCAGGGAGATTTTTGTTTTGTTTTGTTTCTTATTTTGTGAAACTTCCACCAATCATTTTCATATATGAAATATGGCAATCCTTGTAGTTGCTCATTTCGAAGACTGTTTCATATAATTTTCTGTTCGTATGCAAGAGCCGGCGAGAGAGTGTGAATGTGGGGGTTTTCTAGATTGAAAATTTTCTTCTAGTGCCAAACGTGTTTTGCTCTCTCTCTTTTTTATTTAGTAATAATACAAAATTAGAGGCAGAAAGCTAATATTGATCTTAGGTCAGTTTAAAACATCAGTTAGGAAGTATTATAGTATTATGAACTGGAAAGCAAAGAAATCCGAGCATTTTTGTACAATTAAAACTCGGTGAATTTATAACTATTTCTTCACTTTTAAATTCTGTCTTTAATCAAGTAATTATTACATTAATATGACGTCTATGTATATAAAAATATAATTCATTTGGGTGCCCCATCGCCTTTTGACCAACTTGTCAAGGTGAGGGGGCTCTTGAACTCCAGGAATTCGTTCCTCGGTTCGAGTCCAAGATTCCTATTTATATTGTTATTTATCTATTTGTATTAAGTCTTGTGGAAAATTCCATGTTTGGTCAAATTGATTTGACCTAATGAATAAGAAAATGTATCAAGAGCGGCTGTATTTGATGGACTGAAAAGAAATACAAGCAAATTTTTGTTGAGTCCCGGCACTTGTACGAGTGTGTGGTAATGGAAAGACTGACAAACTAGCATATGCGTCCAAGGAAATATACACTTTGATGCAATGACTTCTTATCAGATACCAGATAACTTGTCAGAAATATATGGCAGGAACGTTGGAATACAGTTCGGGAAAATAAATTGGCAGAAATCATATTTCCTTCGAAGTATGGCAATATTCCGAGAAAATGGGAACCTGTCCTCTGCCGTCTAAGGGTGTAGGGCATACTCGCCTCACACAAGTTTTTAGCAGTAATTGAAAATCAACCTTCCTGTGACGGCTGCCTGGTCCCTTTGACTGTCAGTCTTCTGCTAATTGAATGGCCCCGTCTTAGGGACCTCAGGAGAAGCCTTCAGTCAGAGGCCCGAGACGAGAATGGCCGGTACATTCTAGGCAAAGTCCTCTTAAGGGAAGAAGTTGTTTACACACACACACACACACACACACACACACACACACACACACACACACACACATATATATATATATATATATATATATATATATATATATATATATATATATATATATATATATATATATTCTAGTCATTATGTCCATGGATTGTTTAAATTTCGTCATTCTCAACAAATGATATCGGTGTTAATTACCTTAGTTGTCCCAGTGCCAGAGAACATTTAATCAATCAGTCAGTTACAGACAACTCCATTGCGCCCAAGAAACTTCGGCGCATTATTTACTTGTTATATTCATAGACATTAAGCAACAAATGTTGTTCAATATTCAGCCACTTGGTGAGAACTGGTTCTCACTTAAAAATTCTTCTTCGGTGTCATTCCTGAGGCAGAATGAATTCGACACTAAACGACAATTGTAGTTTAATGCCTGTAAATATAAAAAATGTTGTGGTGTGTCTGCCAAAAATTCATGTGTAATAGCGAGTTGCAAACGTACTAATCAGCTAATACGGTGGAGGCGAGCTGATAATATTATGATTCTAAGCATATACCCGACTAAGTGAATATCAACTTATGCCTCTGTTGACAGGTGAGTGGTAAAACATCGTCATTGTTGTCACTGGTTCCCACTGTCGGTCGTTCGAATCTCCCTGGTGATGAATCGCTTATCCCTTGTAATTACCCGTCGGCATCATTAACGAGGTAGAGAGAACCGGATATTAAACGACATTGTAGCTCAGTGTGTGTTTATCTAAAATTATCAGCTGGGCGGACAGCACAATGCCTTTATCTTTCAAAGAACCCAGAAAAAAAGCTAGACTTAAAGGAAGGCTTTAAGTCAAGTAACCAAAGAGAGGAAAGAATGATTAAGCTATTTAATAAACAGATGAAATAGATTTAGCGGTTATTAAAGGGCCCCTTTAGTAGAGAGAGCAGTCTCTCCTTGGGCTAACCGAAACACCAAGTTTCATAAAACATTTCTAACAAGAAAAGTTAAAAGTCACCTGATTTCACAAGTAATATGGAAAACAACATAAAACTCACATGGACAAAAACCAACGTGAAATTTCTGCCCGGTATAACATATGACAAACTCGTCCTTGACAGCAATATCGGTCAAGTCACAGCTATTAAACGTAGTTGGTCTCTTCTCTTGCTCTGCCTGTCTGTTAGCCTGTCTGTCTCTCTTTCTCTCTCTCTCTCTGCCTTTCTTTCTTGAACGATAAACGAGAAAATTTATTGCCGGGATATAGCCGTTCTCACCGGAGGTCAGATAAAATAAGATTTGTAAGTGTCGTAAGCAAACGCTTATCTGCACAATACATTCTGCTCAGTTAGGTGTGAGTTGGGCTCCTCCGATGGCCACGTACGACGAGCTTTCATGTATTGAGTCTGACTGTACCTTAATTGTTAGCGGCGTGCGAGTTTTGAAAACAATATCACACTCGTTTTTAATTTTTTACACACGCACAGACACACACACATACATGCATACATATATATATATATATATATATATATATATATATATATATATATATATATACACACATACACATATATGTATTATATATATATGAAAGAGGCATGTTTTCTGAGACAAGTATACACGCATTCTCTGTAGAAATCATTAGGTTCTAAATCACTAGTGTATATATATATATATACATATATATATATATATATATATATATATATATATATATATATATATATATATATATATATATATATACATACACATGCAATTTTGAATACTTTCTATAATAAAGCTGTGAAGGCAAGTTATCATAAAAGTGACAGGAAGATAAATCACCTGAGAACACCTTTTGTTTGTCTTATTTCGTTGGCTTCAAATCAATCAAATTAGGGCCGAAAATAGTCGTAGTAAATATAAACTTTTCGTGTAATATCACTGTAAAAAAAAATGCCCATGAGTAACTGTCCTCAACATGTTGTTTATAAATTCGTAAATATGGATTGTGATTTGTTCTAGTGGGACCACACGTGCAGGGAATAAAATGTCAGAAAAAATCAACAGTTAGAATTTGTCAAAAATATAAATGCTCATTTTGTGGGCCTAAGTGAAAAGTCTTAGGACTGCTCGGTTCCACAGCAGTGTAATTTCAAAATTTAAAAATACCGTATCCAGCAATATGCTCGAATCTACATCAGCACAACAGAAAAAGGAAATAATAGTCATTTCAGCCCAGTACTATACGCCCTTGATGCCAGTTTATACAACTTCCTTATGGGTTTATATAGCAAACTCCTGACTTTTTCAACTTATTTTGTATTGTTCTTCATTCAAACTAGGTCATCTTTATGCATGATAATTGTGTAAAGTTTGGACTCCAGCATTATAATCAAGGAAGCCAGAATTTAAAAAAGAAAAAATTAAATACATTCTAAGCAAATTGTGAAATTGCTGAAATAAATCTTGTCAAGGGAAACATGATAAGAATCTGTAATTATCTTTTAAGAACCCACAATGTTTGAAAGAGATTTAAAAGCGTAAATAGAGAATACCAGTACTGCGGATCACAATCCTTTGCCGCACCTTGTTTTGTCCAAGCAATCCCAGACAGCTAACCTAAAGATTTAATCTTTCGTTCCACTGTATGTGGTGTGCTTGGAATGATCTTAGAATAAAGGCGAAAGATCTTGCACTCCACTGTTTCACTTACGTCATGGCCAAGTTAAGTATACCTTAACCAGACCACTGAGCTGATTAACAGCTCTCCTAAGACTGGCCCGAAGGATTAGACTTATTTTACGTGCCTAAGAACCAGTTGGTTACCTAGCAACAGGACCTACAGCTTATTGTGGAATCCGATCCACATTATAGCGAGAAATGAATTTCTATCACCAGAAATAAATTCCCCTAATTCTTCATTGGCTGGCCGGAGAATCGAACGCAGGCGCAGCAAAGTGCTAGCCGAGAACGATATCGACCTGTCCAACGAGGAACTACGCCATGGCCAAATATTCTGTCTATATGTTATATAAAGCTGTTATTCCCTTGATAGAGGCAATGCACACACAAACGAACACACACATTATAGATATGCATATGTATATGTACCATATCCTTTATATGTATACGTATGTATACCATATCCTTTAACGTCTAGAGGAAGTGGCTCTGGTAGATATTACCACTTTAGTTTTCATCGCGATGGTGTGTGATTTTAAACGCGCAAGCCTATCATGCATTTCCAAAGTTTCTTATTAAGCAAATGCCATGATTGTCGAAATAAATACATAGTCGTATACGTGTAATAAGGATTAATCTCCCCCCCCCAAAAAAAGGGCTTTGATTATGTAATCGACGAGAAACCAAAATATATAAATATCTTGTGGCCTTATTGACCCGTTGCTACTCGAGTCCGATTCCTTACCTTTGTTGTAAGTTTTAGGTATGGAATTTTTTTTTTACAAGACAGGAACTCTAACTGGTTGTTTAACATTTTCTTTTTATTTATTTGCGCGTAAAATAACTTTTTCTTTGAGGTAAGTTTTAGCAAGTTTTCTAACGACAATTTATTATCTTTTTCTCTTCGAGTCAACCAAGGGTTCGTAAGGATATCTGTGAAAGGAAATTATGCAGAATATTAATCCTTCGGCATTATAAAAATAACCACATATTCTTTAGTGAATAACTTCATGGAAACATTTTTCCATTATGAGATCTTATTCGTTTTGAAAGTGAGCTTAACTTGGTTGCATCCGCATGCGATGTATGAGTATCTCTCTTCCCACAACTAGGTTCCTCCTTATCGTTACAATATTTAGTAGTTTAAAATCTCTCATGTTTATGGTACAAGAATAATTACTAATTCCTTCGTTATGGGCACAGTCATATTAACAAAATTTGCGCGGCAAAGTAAACCAAAACCTTACAGAATAAATTAAAAGATTAAGACGGAGTTCCATATGTTGACCTTTGTGAGGGAACCCAAGTTACAAATTAGGGACATCCCTTTGAGTATCTCCAGGCGACCTCAAAAAGGATACGATTTTTCACTGAGTGGACCTCATCAAGATTTCATGAAAGGAGAAGAATGAAAAAAAAAAAACACTAAAAATAACGTTGTACCAATCGACTTGAAGGAGAAGATGAAAACAAAAGTTCTCGGGTTGAAGGGGAGTGAAGCGAAAGACAAACAGAATAGTTTTTCTTTCATTTTTTTTCTTCCGTTTTTAAAAAGCTGTGGATTTTGCAGCCGTGGTTCGGGGGGGGGGAGGGGGGGGGCAGGGGGTAACTTTGGCAGTTCGGCCATGATAACACTCTACCACTCCATTTCCCTTCCAGGTTTTTTTGCTGCAAAGTTCCGTTTTTTTTTTTTTTTTTTTTTTTTTTTTTTACGACATTGTCAAATTTAAGCCTTCCTGTTCGTTTATGTTGTTTCGAGATTTAAAAAAAAATTTGTAAGACAATGACTACTTTGTTTCTACCTATCTCCTCCAATTTTTTTTGTTTTAATTTATTTTCGCAGGTTCTGAGATTAAAACAGTGTGAGATCTCAAACGAAAATGATATTCTTATTATGTATCCCATGACATGGTTCATTTTAACCAATACATATTTGCTTAGAATGTATTCAAATTTTCCTTTTTAAATTTTTGCTGCTTTGCTTATAATGCTAAAACCTTAACAGTCGAAACTTCACGCAATAATCAGGCATGAAGACGGACTAGCTGAATGAGGAACAGTACAAAACAAGTTGACAAAGGATGGAATTCACTATATGAACAGATAATGAAGTTGTGTTAATAAAAATGATTTTAATAAATGAGAACTAAAAGACTCTGAACATTTCACTAAAGCTTCTAATGTTATCTCTCTCTCTCTCTCTCTCTCTCTCTCTCTCTCTCTCTCTCTTTCTTACCATACCAGTATTTTATCATGTCTGTCCGTCCGCGCCGTTTCTAACTACCCTCACGTCTTAAAAACTACCGAGGCTAGAGGGCTGCAAATTGGTATGCTTATCATCCACCTTCCAATCATCAAACATACCAAATTGCAGCCCTCTAGCTTCAGTAGTTTTTATTTTATTTAAGGTTAAAGTTAGCCATAATCGTGCGTCTGGCAACACTATAGGGCAGGCCACCACCTGGCAGTGGCTGAAAATTTCATGGGCCGCGGCTTATAAAGCATTATACGCTGTATAGAAAAATCGATTGCGGCGAAAAAACTTTGGCGCATTTTTTACTTTATTATTATTATTATTACTATTATTATTATTATTATTATTATTATTATTATTATTATTATTATTATTATTATCAAAATAGTTTAACCAGACCACTGAGCTGATTAACAGCTCTCATAAGGCTGGCCAATACTAATCATTAATCTACTTTGTTATCACAAGGGTTATCTGAAAAGCCAAAATAAAAAATCGCGCCAGTCAGGTCAGACGCAATTGCACTCATTGTGCTCCTGGTACCACATCACAAGTTACGAACAGTTAAACTTTTGCAATGCCTGCTTATTTGAAGCTGGATCTTTAACCTGGAAAATCATGACGATATTAACTCTGTCTGATTTCAGATCCATTCGCGGGAATACCCAAGAACCGACGCCTTAATTTCCTTCGGAAACATTAGTGATGAAATCAGGCACGGTGACCACTTCGTGCTTCAACTGACACAAAGGAAGATTAAGCTTCAAGTAATTATCGTGGTAATCAACACAACTAAAAATCCAGGAACTTTCAAAGGCAAATTCAACAGAACTGAAAACTCAAATAAACAGCGTGCCAAACATAAATACCCACATGCGCATATAAATAAAATCAATATATATATATATATATATATATATATATATATATATATATATATATATATATATATATATATATATATATATATATATATATATATATATCTAAATAAACTCAAATACATATACATATACATACATATATATACACATATATATATAGTATATATACATATATATACATATACAGTATATAGTATATATATAAAATAAAACGAAAATAAAATGAAGTATTACCTATCTTTTAATTTCTCTCTGGCAGGAATTTACTCCATTACCTTCCAGTTTACCATGAATATAAAAATTCCTGTGTTATTGATGGACAGTTAAAAAAGAGACCAAACGAATTAAGTATTAAAAGTGAGAGCGTTTGTGAAAATCACGCACATCATTTTTTTCACTTTACCAGACAGGTTTACGTGGCATGATTCCCGCTGTTATTTTTGTGAATTATTTTAACTCTCTTTTCGTATTCAATCTTTTTAATCGATTTAATATCAATCAAGAGTTATTTAAAAGATATTAATAAATCTTTAAAGGGTTTGCCTCTGAAACAGTGATATCGTCTTACTGATATGCGAAAGGCTTAATGTCACCTGAAAGTTTTATAATGGGAATCAGTTACCAGAGAGAGATGGCTTCAGTTATTCACAGCTAAGCTGGAAGCTAACATTATCCTACCCATGAATTTTTGAGGTGGTTCTCTTCAGAGGTGTGGACTGGTATTGATTACGATTAAGCTAGCTAGCATCTAAACAATTTATGACTTTGTGGGTTGTTCCATAAATTAAACCAAAAATGTTATCAGCTCCGTGGTTGGATGATGTTGGAAATGCTTTTAACTTTTTCAACTGTTTCCTTAAAAAAAATAATATTCAAGATTAGATTAAACAAAAAAATATATAGACTAAATAATGCAACTTCAGTTCACAAGGAGCTAACACTTTTCTTAGCAAGTTTTAGTTTTCTGTAAAAGAAAACTATCGAGATGGCTATTTGTCTGTCCGTCCGCACTATTTCTGTCTCCCCTCATATCTTAAAAACTACTGAGGCTAGAGGGCTGCAAATTGGTATGTTGACCATCCATCCCCAAATCATCAACCATACCAAACTGCAGCCCTCTAGCCTCAGTTGTTTTTATTTTATTTAAGGTTAAAGTTAGCCATGATCGTGCGTCTGGCACCGATATAGGTGCCAACAACACATGCCACCATCGGGTCATGTCTGAAAGTTTCATGGGCCCCGGCTGAGAGTTTCATGGGCCGTGGCTGAGAGTTTCATAGAGCATTATACGCTGTACAGAAAATTCGACTGCGCCGAAGAAATTTCGGCGCATTTTTTACTTGTTTGTAATTGTCGTAAAATAAAATGTTTATAAAATGAACATGCCATATACAGAATATATTGGGGTAATGCTTATGAAGTGAATGCCTTCCAGTAAAAAACACTCAACAAGAGCTGCAAAATCCAGTCGCAGTAACTGTTTGTTAGTATAATAAGAATTTATACGTATGATTTTTCCTTCCTGTTCTGGTTCAATACTTACTCCCTTTGAATCTTTTCTGGAATGTTTCAACAATCATTCTGTTGTACGAGAATTTTTGTAATCTCATCAAACTACCACGTAATTTATAATATTATAACTGAATTATTCTCATACACTATAGTTAATTATTTATTGGCTGTCCATACACATCTGGACATACGCACATTTCCTTCTTAGTTATATCTTTTCTAATTACTCAATGATGTCTTAACTAAATTACATTTTTGTGATGGTTTATTTCTTTTATTCAATAGTTTTATTTAATACATGAATACTCTTTGAAAATTCTAAATCTAAATATTATCTCAATGAATATTTACACTGACAAAATCTGTAGACTGGAAAGAGACACCTTCATCACAAGAATGTAATTGAGTAAAACATAAAGCGTCGCATAACGAGAACGTTGAAAATTTAGAGAAAATATATCAGAAAATGAGTATTCTTTTCAGGCTACAGGCTAATCCCTAAAAAAAAAGGCTAGTATTTCTTTAAAAGCATGTGGCAAACTTTTTTTTTTCTTACATTTTCGAAATAAGATTTCTAGCTGCAAAATGATTACATGTGATCTGTGAAAACGTGTCAGAACAATATCCCGTACAAAGATTTAAACAAAAGTCACATAGAAAATTGAAAGCAAAGTAGGTGAAATGCATGGTATAAATTAAAAATTGCAAGAGTATTAATTCTAAAAATCAAACCTTCATAATTTGGAAATTGGTAAAAAATGTAATATATAATCCTACGCCAAGTTAAACAAACATATATTCGTTACTCATCAAAGTTCGTGTTAACATTCTACTAATTCATTCCTCACTAGAAGTGAAGCTTTTTTTTTACTGCCGTTCATACTATGCTGATAATATTATAACCTGCATTTCCCCACATCCGTTACTTTAGTTCCTTCGTTTATTACGTTCCTTTTCTATATTACATTTTTGGACTATGGCTTCCACTCTATTGCCCGAGGAACTGTGAATGTGACTGGCCTGAGATTTGATGCTTCGTGATTTTTATGTCTACATTGCAACTGTTGCAAACGCCATATTATAACAAACCATTGAAGCACTCTACCGTTTTTCTTTTCTCATATTTACTTCTCTGCTTCCAACTTCATTTAAAGTTATTCACGCGCCGCTTCACATTCATCACCGCCCTCTTTACCAGTATGAAAAAGGAACTCAGCTCGGCCACTCTCGCCTCTTCACGGAGCCTTCCTTCCGGGTTTTCACTCAGAAGCGAGAAAATTACGACGCCTCAGAGGCAGAAATAAACATTTATTTAGTGGACCTTTTTAAACGCGGTTCTGCTCCAGCCATACGAAGGCACGCGTCCTCCAGCCAGCTCATGAATTTCTTATTTATGTAAATCTTCAGTCCATCTGCCATATTCCGGACTATTTCATATGTAAGCAATTATGTAAACAGTCCCGAGCCAGCGTGTTTATGAACTGTTAAGGGAGTATATATATTTACACACACACACACACACACACACACACACATATATATATATATATATATATATATATATATATATATATATATATATATATATATATATATATATAATAGTCATCTCTGTTTAATAAGTTGAAATTTGGATGTGTAATACTTAGTAAACATTATTTTTTCTTAATTTGTACAATTAAAAACATTAAGAGTTTCACGCACACACACACACACACACACACACACACACACATATATATATATATATATATATATATATATATATATATAAATATAAATCTTAATGTCTGTAGTTGTACAAATTAGAAAAAATAATGTTTACTAAGTATTGTAAATTCAAATTTCAACTTACTAACAGAGATGAATATTATTTATGTTCGACGTAGCTTAGATGCTTAGATTCCTGCTACAAAATTTAATAATCTTGAACGATAAAATTCAGTTATTTCGTAAAACAAATCGTAAGTTAAAATTTTATTAAAGCAACTTTCATGAAAAATACAAATTACCTTTTGTTCCCCATCTCCTTTAAGCTGACGAACATTTAATTTAAAGCATTATTTTGCCGATGTAGTTCTTATAAATATTACACAAAAAAAGAAAAATTGCAGAAAGCACTAGACATACACAATGTTCATTTCTTGTAAAAGATTCCTCAGAATTCTTCGCCCTGAGACGAAAGAAGCGCATTAAATTCATTTCCAGAAGAGAGCACATTGGAAAAGCAATAACTGAAGTCAGGCGTTGATATTACGACTTGTTTTGATGTGAATTCTTCTGATTTCAAGAGAGATGAAGATGTCTGGTATATATTATTCTCCGCTGTTCCTGGTGGCTTAAATTGGTCTGTTTCTTATTCGTCTTTATTCTATAGCTTTTTTCGTATATATGTTAAGGAGATTTTGTCATATTTTCTAAACATAATTTAGTAAAGAGAAAAGTCTTTATAAATGTGGATGGCTACAGTTTAATGATCATTCATTTATTTATCAAAGAAGACAGAGAGATTGATGCACAGTTGGACATATATGATTGTAAATATATATATATATATATATATATATATATATATATATATATAATATATATATATATATATATATATATATATATACACATACACACACACACATATATATATACAAATATGTTTATATATTTATGTGTATATATATATATACACATAAATATATGTATACATATAAATAAATATGTATGTATATATATACATATATATATATATATATATATATATATATATATATATATATATATATATATATATATATACAAACACACAACATCACCAACAACAGTAAACGAAAGCGCACGGCACACTGCAGAAAATAACGGAGCGTGGTAACCCTTTGTTGACAGACTCCAAGACGAAATTATATTCACTTCGTTCGCAGCTCCATTGTCAGGAGGAGGGGAGCCTGATGAGGTGAATCCCACCTTCCAATGGTCCAATGATATATTTGATTGCAGATCCATTCACTGATTACGAAAAGGGAGACTTCTGTTTGATTTGAGAAGTCCAAGTGTTTGCTGCAGTCGCCGGACCGTCAACGGAGCTCGAATTGAACCGGAGGGTAAATCTTTTTACGACTAAAAGGAAAGGCGAATGTATGAGGTCTTTATATTACTAGAGATGAAATTTAAACTTCTGAATGAAACTGTGCTCTTCTTAGACATGAAAGGTAACTCTATCCCTGAAATGAATGGTAATGAATGGAAGTGTGGCTTAGCACTTTTGGTAGATATGACAGACCATCTCAGTACCCAGAATGTTAGGCTTCCAAAATATGTAAATTTCTAAACGAATCTCGAATATAAAACTCTATTTGATTAGGTCACAGACGAATTTATTCTCTCCTTTCTTCATTCATTTTACGGGGAGAAACGAGGCTGTCACTTTATGTAGCTTTTTTTTTTTATCTATCTTTCGTTGGTCTAGGTTTAATGCTGTATGAGCCGCAGCCCAAGAAATTTTAACCACGGCCCGGTGGTGGCGTATCTTATATCGCTGCCAGAAGCACGATTATGGCCAACTTTAACATTAAATAAAATAAAAACTACCGAGGCTAGAGGGCTGCAATTTGGTATGTTTGATGATTGGTGGGTGGATGATCAACATATCTATTTGCAGCCCTCTAGCCTTAGTGGTTTTTAAGATCTGAGGGCGGACAGAAAAAAGTGCGGACGGACAAAGTTTGCTTTTCAGAGAACTAAAAGTATTAACGCTAAATTTGGTGAATGACAATTAAATTCACATCAATAAAACACGTCGTTGCTTATTCTTAGCTAACTATTCAGAACTGATTTAGATCGTAGAATCAATTTTCTCAAGTTTAGAACGCTCCTAATGAACGAGTTTTATTCTATTCCCTTACACATTTGGATACCCAGTTTGAAAACTTACTCGGCGAGTCAGTGGGTACTAATTCCATAATAATAATAATAATAATAATAATAATAATAATAATAATAATAATAATAATAATAATAATAATAATAATAATGGTTAATGGTAGGGAAATCTTATTTATAGTATATCGAAAATTTCCTTGATTTATAACACTAACATAGATTTGTACTCATAATCATAGGAACACTAGGCACGATCCCAAGATCCCTGAAAAGGAACCTGGAAAAACTAGATGCCGAAGTAGCTCCAGAACTCATGCAGAAAAGTGTGCTACTAGAAACAGCGCGCACAGTGAGAAAAGTGATGGACTCCTAAGGAGGCAGGATGCAACCCGGAACCCCCCCACACTATAAAAACCACTCGGTCGAATAGGATGACTGTGATAGACAACCCCCCCCCCCAAAAAAAAAAAAAATAATAATAATAATCGCAAGAGTGACTAAAGTGATGAAAAATCTACACTGGCGTAAGTGTAAATATCTGTCCATAATATATAAATAACGGGAGATTTCGAGAACCCGGTCAAATCCTTGGAAAGAGAATCGATGAGGTTCTCGAAAGCTCTCGTTGTGTATATAGTTTTAATACGTATTAACACTTCCTTCGGGGTGTGAATTTTTTCACTACTACTACTACTACTACTACTACTACTACTACTACTACTACTACTACTACTACTAATAATAATAATAATAATAATAATAATAATAATTATTATTATTATTATTACTATAATAATAATAATAATAATAATAATAATAATAATAATAATAATAATAATATCATCGAAGACTTAAAGTAATAACAATTTCAGGACGTTGCTTTTATTATGCTTTGTACATTCTCCTTTGGTCGCATGTTGAACTGATGAGAAACTCTGGGGCTGTTGGAATGACCGTGTAAACTAGGCTTACTATTAGAAAAATTCCTAATAATTGCTGTTTTACTTTTTTTTTTGGGTGGGGGCTAGGTGGAGCGAAGGTAATTATGAAACGGGATAAAGAAATGAGCTAAAAATTCTTTGTGAGATGAGATAGCAGCCGTTAAGAAGAAATATGACCATGAATATTACAATTCAACTCAGATTAATGAGACAATTGTAATGTATCTCGTTTCAAGTTGGCCTGAATTTCAGATCTCGATAGTAGCAAACTGTAACGTTTTCAGGTTAATGGTAGGGTAATCTTATTTATAGTATAATGAAAACTTCCTTGATTTATAATACTAAACATAGATTTGTTGAATTTATGAATTTCATGGGTTTTCAGATACATTTTCATGCTACTTTTGTATATTGTAGAACAGAGATTTACACGTTATCTGACCGTCTCTGTAGCTAGGAATATCATTACACTTATGGTAACAATATATACATCAGTTTGTATTACAGATTACCTCTTTATGTGTTTAATTAACAATTGGAGGATAAACTACACTAAACTATGAGTTTACAAATTACAAAACTTAAAACTTACTTGAGGTTCCTTAGAACTTTCCTCTACTGGTCATGACGAGAGAGAGAGAGAGAGAGAGAGAGAGAGAGAGAGAGAGAGAGAGAGAGAGAGAGAGAGAGAGAGAGAGAGAGAGAGAGAGAGGAATAATTTCCAGAAAAATCAAGTGTTAAACAATGATTTCGAAAAAAAAAAGTAATAGAATTTTAACGCGAAAATAAGCAAGGTTTAGAGGTACCCTAACGAGAGAGAGCATGAAAACTGTATTTAAAAACAGTTGAGGATATCTTTGCATGGAGAAAGATTTCTCAGCAAGGAAAAAGAGAATGATGTTGCATGACCTTATCAGAATGATACCGCATCACCACATAATTCAATCATGATTTTGTGATTTATTGCAACAGTATAGTGAGACGGTGCTTGTTGAAATTCCTAAACAAGATGTTGGATTGTATCTTTATTATTGTCATAAATAATTTCTTTTTGATGTGTTGATTAATTAAAATTAGTTAATCTGTCCAATACTGTTGTTTTAGACTGAATCATAACATTATATGGGCCATCACGGCCTACATAACTTTATGTGCTTTTTTTTTTATAATCATCATTTTACAGTTGGTTCTTGTAGCAATGATTTCTCTCTCTCTCTCTCTCTCTCTCTCTCTCTCTCTCTCTCTCTCTCTCTCTCTCTCAGAATAGCAGATCGTAAACGGAAATTATGACATAGTATAGACCGAAGGATTTGTGCTTGAATAACAGATGAATAACGAATTAAAGAAACTGAGCGGGAAAACTAAAAACAAAACCTAAAAAGTACGAAACAAAAAAGAAGAAAATTGAAACCACGAAACCAATATTATAAGCCCAAAAAAAAAAAAAAAAAAATTAAATTAATATTATACTAGTTTCAGTGCGCCATAAAGAATACATGTATTGTCAAAAGATCACACATAAGTGAAATAACGTCACGCTAATTTCCAGCCTTATCCGGGAGGTACAATAGGACTGCAGTTCCCAAGAATTAATGATAATTTATCACCTCTTTCGGGGCTCCTTTTTTTGCCCAGAGAATTCATTAGCTTCTTGCCACGCGATGTTATAGCGTCGCTAACCAATGATGCTCTCTTGACAGGGTTGCAATATCCTGGTAGTGAAGCAATACCCTCTTCTTGCTCTCTCTAATATATGAATTACAGTCTTCAAACATCGATAAAAATCGTACTGTACGGAGTCAAAATGTGTTTGCAACGATTTTAGTATTTTCCACCAAAATAGTATAACTAAATACTTGCCTTAAACCACATTATGAGCCCAATTTTGATACAAATGAAGAAAATTAATTATTTGCTCAGTAACTACGTGGTTATTTTCACATGAAAAGTGGTACTAGTTCTGATATGTTGAAAGACAAGAGATAAGTTTACAGTTAAATTAATAATGAAAAATGTTTACAGTTAAATTAATAATGAAAAATGGTTACAGTTAAATTAATAATAAGAAATGTTAATAACTTTCCTGTTTTACGATGAAATGTAAATTTCTAAGACAAAATAAAGGATAAAACAAGTGAAATTTACAAATTCTGTTATACTGAAAAGGCAGAATGCATTTTTCAAATATGGGTAAAATATCAAAGGGAGTGCGATACGAAAAAAAAAAAAAAAAAATCACAGGCAATTTTTTTTTGCTGAAAAAAGGGAGCAGAAGTTTCAAAGCAAACTAAAAAAAAAAAGAATAAATGAAAGGCATCAGTAATGCAGAAAATGTGTAACAGAATTCTACAGGAATAAGTTAAAAAAAAATTATAAGACAAATACTGCCACTTTTCAAACATAAAGAACTAATGGATAAGAAATTTTCAAAGAAACGAAAAAAAAATTATTAAAAAAACGTAATCATAAGAAACATTAAACAAAACACAACATTCTATAAAGGATCACAACACAGCAAAAGTGGACAACATGAGGATGTAAGTAAAACGTTACATTTTGGAGGAGACGAGGTCAAACAAGTTTTAGTCTTGGATGGGGGTGAAACGAAAGTCAAACAAGAGATTTTTCCTTCCTTCCCCTTTTTTTTCCGCCAATTTTTTAAAAAGCGGTTGATTTTACAACAGTAGTTCGAGGAGAACTTTAGCAGTTTGCTCATAATAACGCTCTACCCCCGCCTTTTCCCCTGAGCTCTTTGGCAGCAAAGTTCAACTTTTTTAGGGGCAGGAGGTGGGGGAGGGGTTGGTGAGGTGGGGTTGGGTAGGAGCTTCCGGCATGGAAATCACTTTTTTTTTGCCTCCCAGTTTTCTTAAAATCTATTTTGTTTTAAAGAATTTCACGGCCGTTAACTTTGTTTTTATAATCACTGCAAATATTACTTTTTCCTTTCCCGCCACAAGGAAATTTATATATATATATATATATATATATATATATATATATATATATATATATATATATATATATATATATATATATATATATATATATTCTATGTACACTACCGTTACTAGCAGAAGACATACGTAGAGCCAGAATGAGGCTAATTAATATTATTATTGTCATTGTGTGTAATAAAAATCCACAATTATATAGTAAATATATTACTATGTTTATTTTACATAGTAATATATTTTTCCTATATAATTGCGGATTTTTATTACACAGATTGTTTTTCACGAAATTGTGAATCTCTTAGCATTATTGTCATTATTTAATATAAGCACAAATTAAAACACTTCAGTCAAAATGCCGACAGCTTGTGAAATATGCTTCCATAGACTGGACTGACCAGACAAGAGTAAAAAAATAAAAACGGTAATATAACAGTATAAGATACAGAGATAAAAATATATATAAAAGGACTGGCATTTCTTTAGCATGGATGTGTATCTCTTGAGGCCT
>JANJGK010000019.1:45495590-45503963 GCA_039081455.1 Macrobrachium rosenbergii
AGACATAAATAAACATTTATTTAGCGGAGACCGCTTGCCGTCCTTCCCTTTGCAGCCATAACAACACGGAGTCCTAAGTAAACTCATGAATTTCTTAAATATGGTAATGGCCGGCGCCTCTGCTCTATCTCGGAGCCCCTTTCTTGAGTGAGGCACTAAACTGAAACGTGAATCTGCATATGCTTTTTTTTTTTTTTGTCAAAATGGAGCCTTTTTTTAAAAATCTGTTTTACTAAGTTTCTTGTGTTCTTGTATATTTCGAAATGTCACGATGCAACTTTCTTCGTTACTCTAAACATCAGTGGCATTTTTAATTGCTTTTCCAACACACCGTTTTTCTACTCATGTATTTGTCCAAGCAACACACGCATGCAAACGCCTGCGCGCGCGCGCACACACACACATACAACCCCCCCCCCCACACACACACACACACATATATATATATATATATATATATATATATATATATATATATATATATATATATATATATATATATATATATATATATATATATGTATTATATATATGTCTGCGAGTGTGTGTGTGTGTGTGTGTGTGTGTGTGTATTTTCATACGCCTTTTCCCATGGTTGTGGGAGGTTTATCATCTGCGCAGCCGACAGACTTCCAGTTCTCACCAAAGCATTGTGGGAAGAGGTTGACATTTCTTCAGTCCCTCCATTTTATAGGTGACAAATTTTTCGGGCAGCTTACATCCGTAAAACGAAAACACTGGCATATATCGAACCAACACATCTGGCAGCTAGATGTATGTATGATAAATAAACTCCACTACAACACTGCATTATATGCAACTTTCTTCGATATACAGCTTTCTTCGAATGACATTTCAATCTCATGACTCAGTCATTCAGAAAGTGAATGCTGAGTAATTCCGTATGAGACAGACGAAGAGGAATATAGCAAAGCGTACTTTTAAGTTGTTAATGGATTTTATAAATTGATGAGTAACAATTTTTTTTTATTTAGCCTTTGAACGTTAAACGAAAACCTGCCAGAGAAATATGCAATAACAGGAAAGGAAAACATCAAAGCAAATAATAATGTCGGTAATGGGAAGATTCCAGTGGCTGTTTTTGTACCTTGAATTCATATTCTAGGACACAGGTTCCCAACCTATGTTATATATATATATATATATATATATATATATATATATATATATATATATATATATATATATATATATATATATATATATGTATATATATATATATATATATATAAATATGTATGATGTATGTACATATATATGTATGCATATACATATACATACATACATACAACATATATATATATTTACTGTACATATGTATATATATATATATATATATATATATATATATATATATATATATATATATATATATATATATATATATATCTCATAAAACAAGACAGTTGTTCGCACTACCAAGCCACCATTATAATGCAAATTTATTTCGCCGATTTCTGGCAGAACTCATGATAGAGGCCTGTGGTATCCCGGTTAGGAATCGCTGCTTTAAAAGGAAGGCAGCGTCCTTCTGTAAGGATATCTTATGCAACAGTGTCACCTGGTGACGCAAGAGCTCTTTCATGGAAGACGAGTAACACCTTTTTATTTTCGCTAAAAGCCGCTTGCGGTTCTGAGACTTTGGCTTCTGGCAAAGTCGACCAGAAAATCTGTTTTATTCAAGACAAATTTTCTACGGAGCAACATTGTCGTTCGAAATGAAAGCAAAACTTTAATAAGAACAGTCGAATGAAATAAACTAATGTGATTCCTTTGGGAGGGATGTGTCCTCGAATTTGTAGAGGAACTCCGATTTTAACGGCAACTATGTTAATATTCTCAGAGGACATTCTGCTATAAATCTCTCATTAATTATTACGCTAATTAACCTGCACTACTTCGCATCATTATTTCAGGAAAACGTGCAATTAAAAACAAATCCTGTAAACTGGCAAGATCATATCTTCAGGGTATTTATTACACCATAGACTATTTCTAGGTTGCTTTAGGTTAAGCACGCCTTATGCCAGCACGGGACCTTGCTGATGGGGTATTTTTAGAAATAAGAGCTGAATTATGCCTTAAAAAGGCCTTACGAGAAAAAGTGGAAGTGTTTCCAGATTTTTTATTTTCGTTTCTTCCTTATGACCCCTTGTTACTCTTAGCCTACTTTTTTTTTTTTTTAAGTTTTCTGAAAGGAAAACTATTGTGCCGGCTTTGTCTGTCCGTTTGCACTTTTTTCTGCCCGCACTCTTTCTGCCCCATGAAACTTTAACCACGTCCCTGTGGTGGCCTGGCCTGTATCGTTGCCAGACTCACGATTATGACTAACTTTGACCTTAAATAAAATACAAACTACTCAGGCTAGATGGCTCCAATTTGGTATGTTTGATGATTGGAAGGTGGATGATCAACATACCAATTTGCAGCCCTTTTAGCCTCAGTAGTTTTTAAGATCTGAAGGCTGACAGACAAAAGCCGTCACAATAGTTTTCTTTTACAGAAAACTAGAAAGTGAATACCAAGAGTGTGAAATGAGATAAAACTCATACTGAAGAGAAATGACTCAAAGTCCGTCATAATTCGTTCTGGTTTATTGAGGAACACGCAGCAGTTTCTACTTAAACCAAAAGTAATTTCCTCATTATGAATTATTGGTAAAGCTATTTATGTCTTACAATAAACACACAAACACACACAAATTTCATTATGATATCAAGAGGAACGCAGAGAAGAAATTCTAATTGTATGACTGCCATTTCTTTTAAATCCTACAGATTTCTGTTGTTATCAGTTCATGGCTTCCGTTTTTTAGCTTGCCAATAAAAAGCTTTCTAGTTAATTCTGAAATATTATTATTCATTTCCAACTGGAAGACAATTTAACACTACTTCGGATGATACCTTCCTTTTTTTTTCTAAACCGTCCTGAAGAAAATTCCTTGTCAGGTAAGACTGCCCTCTGAACATCCCAGAGACATACACGATAGATACTCTTTGTTTAATAGGTATTTAATAATTATGTAATTGAAGATTGATGAAGTAGTAATGCCAGCCAGTTGGCTCATGTTTGCAAACTGCTTCAAAGGGGATTTGGTGTCTACACTGGAAGACAACTGACCTTCTATCAGCTGAAAGGCATGAGAATTCTAGCGAGCAAGATACACCCATATACTATGCATAGTAGTTACGACAATGAGTAAACGAATACAGGTACATGCTTTTGGAAGAACCTCCGAAAATTGCTTGCGTTCAAACGGAAAAAAACGGAAGAAGGTGCTTGTTCCTCTAACGCTAGAATAGCTCTATTGTTTCCAGTACATGAAAGACGCGATTTTATACTTACTCTCGCACTTTAAGGGAAACTTACATGGGCACAGAATAGAGCACGCGGGTTAGCTTGAACAATGAATACAGCAACTGAAAAACGAGGAAAAGTAACCAAAAGAAAGGAATGGTAGTATATATATATATATATATATATATATATATATATATATATATATATATTATATATATATATATATATATATATATATATATATCATCACCACAGGTGAATAAATTAGAGACTGGATGTAGGTCCTGATCGGTTTCGACTTTGTTTCCAAGTCATTGACGGCTTGGAAATAAAGTCGAAACCGGTCTGAGCCTAAACCAAGTCTAATATTTTTTTTCACCTGTGATGTTATTATGATCATAAACAGTATTTTTACACACACACACACACACACACACACACACACACACATATATATATATATATATATATATATATATATATATATATATATATATATATATATATATATATATATATATATATATATATATATATATTTAAGCAATAGGGTAGCGGGGAGCATTATGTCAGGATGTGTTAATAACTAGTTTCGGTAGTAATGTTAAATATTCTAAAAGACCGAACTAATGAAACACCCCCGCCCCCCCCCAAAAAAAAAACATCGAGGAATCGGAGATAGAGTGCTTACTTTCGATAAAAGGTGACAGAATACCAGATAAGTCGAACGCCCTATCGTCTCCTTCTTCTTGCTGACATAATATTTTATCCAGTTTTCTTGGAATTCTTTTCTTGAGGCGACCTTGACAAAAGGGGCTATCCTCCGGAATGAAGGGGCTCAATTAATCTCAAGAATTAATTGCTTCTCCGGCCCTCGATTGAAATGACAATTGATTACCTGCCCGATGATTCTCTTATCAAACTCTTTGGAGTATACATATATACATACATACATACATATATATATATATATATATATATATATATATATATATATATATATATATATATATATATATATATATATATATATATAATAAAAAAATATATACATAAACATATATGCAGTATATGTAATTATAATAGCCACAATGCCCTCTTGACCTCTCGAATTTTTCAAGATTTTTGGATGCGCTTGTCACTATAAAGCCTTAGGTCCAAATGCAAGAAGTATGAAGTAAGTCTGATGCTACCGGATATCAGAATTACTTCATATTTTTTTTTCATGTGGATCTATAACTTCGTAGTGACAACCGCATTAAAAGAATGAGATTTCGAGAAGTTATGAGAACATTGTGGCTAAAATGTGTGTGTGTATGTATATATGTATGTATGTACGTATATATATATATATATATATATATATATATATATATATATATATATATATATATATATATATATATATATATATATATATATATATATATATATATATATATATATATATATATATATATATATATATATATATATATATATATATATATATATATATATTCTTAAGTACTGGGATAATTTTTAAGAGATTATTTTCAATATTATGTAGAGTTATTTAAATTAAGGTTATATATTACGCCTATAAGTACATTTATATACACGGAAAAGTCTTTTGTCTTTTAAAATTAATAATGATAAAATATTTATCAAATAATAAAATAACAATCCCCAGTGATTTTTCAAATGACATTCTATTTTTTTACGGTCAGGAACTCTCTCACATTTCTTCTGTCGCTTGTCAATATTTTAACACAGGACGACCCAGAGGCCCTGAATATATCATACGTTCCTTCTTGAAGAAGAAGAGATTTTTGGTGAGAACTATCTCGAACAAAAGGAGAGACTGCATTAACCTTGAGATTTTAAAGTACCATCAATATTGCGCGTTTCCAGAGTTTTCTTTGTAAATTCCTTACATCTGACAAATTCATTTTATCCCAATCTTCTAAATCATATTTTACTTTTTATGCTGAAATATCATCATCAGTTAAACTTATAAACAGTTCTCTTTAATTTATTGAAAAAAAATCTTATTTTCAAACACTGATTGGCTCCAGCGATTGGTCACTTAGTATTTCAGCTGTCATAGAAAACTATTTTATAGAAGTTATCTTACACTGTGGGAATGAGTTCTAACCTTTTATTATTATTAATAATAATGCCTTTGGCATTTAGGAAAACTTGATAAATAACTATAAAAATGTATATATATATATATATATATATATATATATATATATATATATATATATATATATGTAATAAGCATTAATATATGTATATATGTATATACACACACACACACACACACACACACATATATATATATATATATATATATATATATATATATATATATATATATATATATATATATATATATACACACTTATATATACATATATATGTGTGTCTTTGTTATATACATACATGAATATGTATACATATGTATACACACATATATACATAATATATACGTGTGCATATACACACACACACGAGACACAACAGACAATGGCTATAAAAGGCCCAATAAATCTCGCACAATCTGAAAAGGTGATTGGGTTAGCAAAACTGTGACGGCCTGAGCCCACACCAAAGTTCCTCGAGAGCTTTTCTTAGTAAATATCAACCAATATTACCTGGCAGCCATCTCCTCCTGACCTTTATAATCCTCCGGACTAACGCTAAAATATTCACGCTCAGCCAAGGGACGCGACGTGAATTAGATCCCAAATACCGGTCACTGCTTACGTAGGGCAGACGACGTTTAAACGCTTCTATTTTATGAGCTCTTTATGTATAATTTTTTTTTTCCACGATCATTAAGAATTGCACATACTTGGTTAATATAACGGACAGAAAGCAAAGCTTCAATACTGTTTCTTAAATATATATCGATAAACAGAGGAAGTGAGGCTGATCACAGAGTATAATTTGTAAAATAAATTGTGAATGACTCGATCATTGATAACCATTGAAAATTATTTGCGGGTTTTAATTGCAGGTGTAATGACCAGATTCTCTTATTACATTAAACATCAGAAAATTCTGGTGAGCAAAAAGCTAGTTATAATAAATTTCTTGAATTTATCAATCTTATATACGAATTTTTAATTCAATATTTCTGTGTATCTACGATTAATGATAGAGAGAGAGAGACAGAGAGGCATACACTCTATTAAATAGTTTCCAATTAAATTTAAGACAACTAACGCAAGTAACTACATATTTCAATTTGTATCTTTTTTTTATGTTTTTCTATATTTAATTTGGCAAAACTGATAGTAGTCTATTCAATGTGAGACTAGGTAAGCGTGGTTATTTTTCACTGGTTACCCTGTCCCAACATCCTTCGGAGAGCCAATGAGTTTTGAGAGGAGACAGGCCACTGAAGTCTTACACCCCCCTTTCTCTCTCTCTCTCTCTCTCTCTCTCTCTCTCTCTCTCTCTCTCTCTCTCTCTCTCTCTCTCTCTCTCATTAATCAATGATACCCAGGAATATCCAACTTAAAAATTCGGATGCAACATGTTTGATAAATTCAAGAAATTTATCAGAGCGAGCTTCTTGTTCACCAGAATTTTCTGATGTCGAATGTAATATATAAAACTCGTAACACGAGTACAAAACAGCATGTATTCATTAGAATGTGAACCTTAGCGCAAATGCACTGTACACGCACACAATATATATATATATACATATATATATATATATATATATATATATACAGGTATATATATGTATATATATAGGTATGTGTGTATATACACACACACACACACACACACACACACACACACACACACACATATATATATATATATATATATATATATATATATATATATATATATATATATATATATATATATATATATATATATATATATATACACACACATGTGTAAGTTTTTCTGTACGTACGCACGCACGTGTGAATACCACATCAGCGTCAGCTAAAAAGTACACTGGATACTTTAGTACGAACCATCCACTACTCAGTGGAAACACCCAAACGGAACATCAATACGTTCCTTGAAGTGAACCTTTTTCTCACTCCACTTCAACGTTCGTGAGACTGACTCCCATTCTTGTCAGGTAACATTACTCTTTTTCCTCTCTCCTGGAAGTAACGTGGCAGTCGATGGAATAAGATTAAAGTCTGCTAAAAGCTCCCTGATTCCTTCTACCTGGAATCATTGATTCTCTGTTTTAGAATCTCTTCGCGTGTTTCATTTTCCTGTCGAGTTTTCAGTACTGGAAAATGGATGTCGAAAGCTCGCTTAAAGGGTAGAAGCTTTGTCTTGAAGATATCGACACGTAACCTTGAATTCTGTGTATCTGGTTTACTGATTTTTTTTCTTTTCAGCTTGGTTGGCTATTTATTTATTTAAAAAAGAATAACAAAGATCATAAAGATAATCGTCTGTTGTCGCAATTCTTCTTCTTCTTCTTCTTCTTCTTCTTCTTCTTCTTCTTCTTATTATTATTATTATTATTATTATTATTATTATTATTATTATTATTATTATTGAAAGAAATCGCTGCATCAGCTGCATTGATCTTGTATAAAGTCTCCTCTATTTTCTCGTCTATACAAGATCAATGCAGCTGATGCAGCGATTTCTTTCGGATTCCTAATCTAAGGTACCGTTATGACAAAGGAGCCATTTACAATCTTCCGTCAACCTCTCGTAAATGGTATAAAAATCAAGTAAAAAATGCGGCGAAGTTTCTTCGGAGCATTCGAGTATTCTGCACAGCGTATAATACTGTATGAAACTCTCAGCCATGGCCCATGAAACTCTCAGCCGCGGCCCATGAAACTTTCAACCACTGCCCGGTGGTGGCCTGTGTTGTTGGCAACTAAAGCGGTGCCAGACGCACGATCATGGCTAAATTTAAGCTTAAATAAAATAAAAACTAATGAGACTAGAGGGCTGCAATTTGATATGTTTGACGATTGGAGGGTGGATGATCAACATACCAATTTACAGCCCTCTAGCCCCAGTAGTTTTTAAGATCTGAGGGCGGAGAGAAAAAGTGCG